>LNAC01000309.1:280988-312270 GCA_002007465.1 Ailurus styani | reverse complement strand
TCTCTCTGCCTGCCTCTCTGCCTACTTGTAATCTCTCTCTCTGTGTCAAATGAATAAATAAAATCTTTAAAAAAAAATGGTTTAAATAAAAAAAAAAATAATCTTTTTAAAAATTTTATTTATTTATTTTATTTGACAGAGAGATCACAANCTCTCTCTGTGTCAAATGAATAAATAAAATCTTTAAAAAAAAATGGTTTAAATAAAAAAAAAGAATAATCTTTTTAAAAATTTTATTTATTTATTTTATTTGACAGAGAGATCACAGGTAGGCAGGGAGGCAGGCAGAGAGGCAGGCAGAGAGAGGGGAAGCAGGCTCCCTGTTGTGCAGGGAGCCCGATGCGGGGCTCGATCCCAGGACCCTGAGATCATGATCCGAGCCGAAGGCAGAGGTTTAACCCACTGAGCCACCCAGGCATCCCCCAAATAAGAATAATTTTGAAGCATGAACAAATATGACAAACTGTTTTAAGCTCAAGAACCAAAAATACAGATTTTGTATGTTAACAGCCTGTATTAAATGTAGGTTAAATGTTGAGAGTGGATATTGAAGAATTTATTTTCTTCTTAAGATCTCTTCTTATCAAGCACATGACTTATAAGTGGTGTTAAAAAAGACTGTGGGATGAAGTCATATTTCAGAGAGAAAAGATATTTAAAGATAGATTATTATCAGCTTGAATTGGAGGGGGAAACTCATTTAGAGATCATAACTCTTCGGGTCAAATACATGTTTTTTTCCCCTTTCATTTCATACATATGAGAGCATGAGTGCATGTACACATACATACAAAGAATAGCTATAGACTGTGAATTTAGTTCATGTGAAACCAAGATGGCAAATTCCTCCCTTTTCCCTCCTTGCACATGCACACACTTGTCTTTTTGCAAAGTATTGTCTGATATAGTTACCCTAAAATGAATCTATGCTGTTTACACTATAGGCTATTGCAGCAAAGGTTGGCATGGACAGTACGACGGTGAATTACTTTGCCTTATTTGAAGTGATCAATCATTCCTTTGGTAAGTGCCAGTTGGCTAGTTTAAGTTTTGTTTGAGGGTATTTTATTCTAATACTATCAGACTGAAGCCCCCAGAAGCTGTCAAGACTGAAACTGTTTGCCTAGAGAATATGAGTTTGCAGAAGGGGAGATCCCACTCATGAGGACTGTCTCGCGGAAGCAGACCAGGTAGATCCTAGTAAGCCCAAGTCAAAAGGGTGTTTGATCACTGATCCTTTTTCCTCTTTTATAAGTATAACTTACTTACCTAGCACTGATACTTCATGATGTTTTTTAAAATCAGAGTTTAAAAATTAATATATTCCAGTGAAATAGTCCAAAAGAGGGACATTCCAATTAGCCACAACTTGTTTTAGTGTACTTTCATGCTTTTTGTAGATAATTAAGAATAGCTTTTTATTTTCAGGAGTTAGAAAGAGGTACATTGCTTAAAAATCTTTGCTTTAATGCATGTATTTAATTTTCCTTGTAAATAGATACTCTCTTTATAGGAAATTTTATTGCATGGTGACAGGAAGTTTCTCATGTTATTTTATAAAAGCTGGGGATGGTGGTCACATTGGTTGCATTGAGATCACAAAGAGGAGGAAGTCTGAGTGCTTGCTGTTAATGACATAGATTTCCTATAGTTTATGGGTCTTTTCTGCACTATATATATACATATATACATATATATATATGGCTAAGGCCAGAAATGACAGATAATATTGATTGATCCCACCTTCCTCCTCCAGAAAGGGGGAGAGTTAGGTAGGTTTGGTTTGCCTTGCCATCCCTGGTCAAGGTATAACAAGGTTGACTCCCTCTGAAGCAGCTATCTCCATATTACTCTTCATCTTCCCAACTCCCTGTGGTTTAACTAGGCAGATATAAATGTTACAGAGGCTTGCTAGGGAACCAGGGCACTTGGATTCTAATCTTACCATTTTTTTTCCTAAGCTTTAGTTAACAAATAAAATGGGAAATATAAAATCTGTCTTTTTGCAGTGTTACAAAGTCAGGTAAACATCAAGAGAAGAAAAGTCTGAGCCTTTCCAAAGAAAAGTAACATAGAAATTAAACGTGTTAGTGTTTTATCCTACTGTGCCTTGTTAGGAAGAGGAAGAAACATTACTGGGAAGATGCTTTTCACTTTGATGAATGTTTTAGAGTGGGGAGAGCCTTTCAGGTCTTAACCATAGAAGCAGTTCATTGAGAATTGCCACATGAGAAACTCTGAATGCACCATAGCTGGGTGGGTAAGAGGAGAGGCTTACTTTAGAGATGTTCAGTAGACATTGCTGTAACTTACCAGATAATGGATAAATATTTTAACTCACTTTGGAATAGATGCTGTCTGCACAGTCAAAATGTTAACTCAAGGACATGTCATACAAGTGATAGATTTATGTCAGTTTGAGGCTCATTTGGCCATAGTCAAAAGGGATTGATTTGGCTAGAGAAATGGTTATTTTGTGGTCCCGTAGCAGAGCTCCTGATGGTTCTAAGCCAATGTTCTGGTTAAGGATAGCCTGCCATTCCTTATGTATCTTTTCACTTAATTTCTTTCTCCCTTTTTTTTTTTTTTTGGACTTTCTCTTCAGTACGTAAGCTGGCACCTAATGAATTTCCTCATAAACTCTACGTCCAGAATTACACATCAGCTGTGCCAGGCACCTGCCTAACCATTCGAAAGTGGCTTTTTACCACAGAAGAAGAAATCCTCTTAAATGACAATGACCTTGCTGTTACCTATTTTTTTCATCAGGTAGGTGAATTTATCTTCCTGGAAAGGCCTGATTTCTTTTTCTGCTAATATGTAGTATGTAATTTGCCAGTCCAGTGTGAATCCTTGGATAAACTGCTTTGCCTCCTGGATCTTATTTAAGTTATATTTTTAAAATGTTCTATCATGGGGCATCTGGTTGGCTTAATCAGAAGATGCAGCTCTTGATATTTGGGTTGTGAGTTTGAGCCCCATGTTGGATGTAGAGATTACTTAAAAATAAAATCTTTTAAAAAATTTAAAAAATAAAATGTTCTATTCTATTTAACAGAAGATAAATAAGTTTAAGAAGTAAAGATGTCCTGGAGTTAAGAATAAATTTATTATTTTTTTTAACAACAGGAAATGAGCATGTATGGCTATATACTTATTAAAAAACTTTTCATCAAAATTACACATACACAGAGATTAAAGCTCAAATAGTTCTACACAGGTTATTATGAAAAATATTAGTTACTCCATTTACGTTTATCTCTGCTCCTCTTAGACTACCATTTTCACCCCCTTTAGCTTTTGTTTGTTGTTTGTTTTGTTTTATATTTATTCCCATGTCTCTGTTATGACTTGGTTATATTGCCCCCACTTGAATTTTCAGATTCAAGCAGTATCTCTTAATTTCCCACTATAGAAGATGAGACTGTAGCTCCATTTCCTCCTGCATTCCAACTATGTACCATAAGCATACCCATATCAAGCATACTTTGCTAGGTGACAGAGCTAGAAATTGAACTAGTTTCTTGACTTCAACTCTGAACTCCTTGTGTTTTCCCTTAAATGGCTATGGGGAATGACTTTTACCTCAAAGAAATCAGCAGTCTTCTGGTAAAGGTTCAAGTGGCCCCAGGCTGGTGCCTACAAAAGTCATCCTTGTAGCAAATCACTGAGGTTGTATTCTAATGCCCTGGACAAGTGATTGTTTGTTCTTTTCCTTCCTTTTTTTTTTTTCTCTCCCAAAGATGAATTTTCCTTCTATTAGATTTTTAAAGATTTTATTTATTCATTTGACATGGAGAGAGATTACAAGTAGGCAGAGAGGCAGGCAGAGAGAGAGGAGAGAGGAGGAAGCAGGCTCCCCGCTGAGCAGAGAGCCCGATGTGGGCCTCGATCCCAGGACCCTGGGATCATGACCTGAGCCGAAGGCAGCGGCTTTAACCCACTGAGCCACCCAGGCGCCCTCTATTAGATTTTTAAAGTTTTTCTTGGGGTAGGGTGAGGTTGGGAAGGGGATGTATGTTTCATGTAGGTGAACCAGGAGTTACTGAGAATAAGCATATTATATTTAGGTACCTTCATGCTTGCATCAAGTCCTCTTGGGGATTTTTGTCCATGTATGGTCTCAGATTTATCACTCTCTGTCTTCCAGTTGCTACCACCCTAGTTTACAGTCTTGTTTCATGCTTAAAGCACCATAACATCATCAGTCTCCCATTTCATTCTCCCTGAAGCTTGGTTCATTTGGTACTCATGTATAAATCAGTATAAAAATAACACAAATTTTTATTGCTTATTTCAGCTCCAGTAATCTTTAGTGCTGTCCTTAAGTCTAAATTTCTGTGCCTGTTTTCTGGGATCCTTCAAAATCTTTTAACTTACCCATCCAACATTATATTTTGTTATCCCCTAACACATACCCTTTATTTAAATCAGGCAGATCTGTCTCTCGAATGTATTTAAGCTCAGCTGCATTCCTGTTTCCTGACTTCAGTTTGTAGTTTTTTCTGTTCAGCTTAACCTTCGGGGTCCAACCAAGGCTTACGTGATAACTATAATTAGCAAAAAACTCTGCTCTTCTTACTGTGTATCTTTTACTATCTATACCATGTATCTTTGCTACTTCATTGTTACCTTTAACAATTATGTACTATCTTTCAGTGTTCTCTAATTGCTTCAACCTGTATAAATTAACTGCAATTTAAATCTCTTAACAGGAGAAACAAGATCCTTCATGTGCCTAGAACAATTCTTGAACTGGGCACTCTTTAAACACTACTTATTCCAATAAATATATCCTTGTGGCAGAGTTCACTGGTGATGATGTTGATGGTCCAAATGGATAAGAGTTGTTCTGAAAATGAATCTATATGTCTTTACTTTTATCAAGAATATGCTTGATAATGACTTTGATATTCCTTTCTTCCCTGCCCTTGTTTTGGTGACAGGCTGTTGATGATGTGAAAAAAGGTTACATCAAAGCAGAGGAAAAGTCCTACCAATTACAGAAGCTGTATGAACAAAGGAAAATGGTCATGGTAGGTTTATGTCCCCATAATCTCTTTATAAAATACCCCTTCTTATTTCTTAAACCTATTGTTCCAGTCATTTCTGAAGGATGTTGCAACTGGTCAGTGGCTTAGTTAATTAAAAAAAAAAAAAAGGAGGGGGTATATAGACCTTCGTATAATTATGAAGGTCCTCCTTCATATTTGTTCCTCCCGTTTAGCATATAAGAGGATATTTTGCTCTATGTGGGTATTTAATGTTATTATTGACAATAACCAAACAGTACTCTTTTTTGGTAAAAAGTTCTAAAACAAAAGATGTGCAAAACATTTAATATGTAAATATCAGTTCTTGAGTTGATACTTAGATTTTTTTTAAAGATTTTATTTGTTTATTTGACAGAGAGAGAGGAGAGAGGAAACACAAGCAAGGGGAGCGGAGAGGGAGAAGGAGGCTTCCCACTGAGCAGGGAGCCTGCTGTGGGGCTTGATCCCAGGGCCCTGGGTGAGATCAAGCCCTGTGTAGGGCTCTGCACTCAGCAGGGCGTTTGCTTGAGATCGTCTCTCTCCCGCTCCCTCTTACCCTCCCCTGCACCCCCATGTCTTGTGTGTGCGGGCTCCTTCTCTCAAATAAATGTTTTTTTGGGTTGTTTTTAAAGATGTTATTTATTTATTAGAGAGAGAGCATAAGTAGGCAGAGTGGCAGAGAGAGGGAGAAGCAGGCTCTCTCTGCTGAGCAGGGAGCCTGATGTGGGGCTCAATCTGAGGACCCTGGGATCGTGACCTGAGCCAAAGGCAGCCATTTAACCAACTGAGCCACCCAGGCACCCCTCAAATAAATGTTTTAAAAAAATTATTTGTGATTTAGCAATTGCAAAATTACTTGTTTTTATAATTTCCTTCTCTGCAGTTGCTTAAGACATGTATGCTCGGTGGTGCCTTTGGTTAGTGTGATGTCTTAGAGCTGTGCTGTTTGATTCAATAGCTGCTAGCCTCATGTAGCTATTTAAATTTAATTTTAAACTCATTTAAATTAAATAAAATTTAAAATTCTATTCCTCAGGTGCACTGGTCTCATTGTAAGTGTTGAGTGGCCACATATGGCTAGTACCTACCATGTTGGACAGCTCAGATACAGAACATTTTCATCATCACAGAAAGTTCTGTTAGAGAGGGACTGCCTACAGTACTAATTAAATGTTTTATATTTGTTTATTTATTTATTTTAAAGATTTTTGTTTATTTATTTGACAGAGAGATAGCAAGAGCAGGAACACAAGCAGAGGGAGTGGGAGAGGGAGAAGCAGGCTTCCTGCCGAGCAGGGAGCCCGATGTGGGGCTCAATCCCCCGAACCTGGGATCATGACCTAAGCTGAAAGCAGATGCTTAATAACTGAGCCACCCAGGTGCCCCTCATTATTATTATTATTATTTTAAGATTTTATTTATTTTTTAGAGAGCATGAGAGGAGAGAGGTCAGAGGGAGAAGTAGACTCCCCGCTGAGCAAGGAACCCGATGTGGGACTCGATCCTGGGACTCCAGGATCATGACCTGAGCCGAAGGCAGTTGCCTAACCAACTGAGCCACCCAGGCGCCCCTCCTTAAATATTTGAAAATGAACTTTCATTTTGCACCTTCCGTAAATACAGGGTTGGAAATTGTCAAAAGTAAAAATTGTAAAGAATGCTTACATGAAATTTCACTCATTACATTTTAAAATTTGTTTCTTTGCAAACTCAGATATAGTTGAAAGTTTTCCAATTATAGTTTTCCTGATTTCTCACAAGATAGTTATTGCGTTGGTGATGATGCTGATAGGTCACTGAATTTCTTTTGTACTGTGTGCACTTTTTTCTGAGGGAATATTCTCTTTCTAAACTAACTGGGTTGGAGTAAGTATACAAATAGGTCAGCCATTGAACTCAGCCCATAATCTTATATCTAGCTGGGATAGTTATTTTATTGCTTATATGACAAAAAGTAATAAATCTGTTTGTCTTAGAAAACTGCCAGAGATCAGGGAACCATTTACCAATGTTCTGTGTACCAACAGGCTAAAATAGAAAATCTTTAAACAGAAAAGTTTTAAGTTTTTTAACATAAAAATCTTTTATTTACTTTTTTAAAAGATTTTATTTATTTATTTGATACACAGAGAGAGATTACAAGTAGGCAGAGAGGCAGGCAGAGAGACAGGGAGAGGAGGAAGCAGCCTCCCTGCTGAGCAGAGAGCCTGATGTGGGCCTCGGTCCCAGGACGCTGAGATCATGACCTGAGCCGAAAGCAGAGGCTTTAACCTACTGAGTCACCCAGGCGCCCCACAAAAGTCTTTTAAACAGAATTAATTCTTGGCAGAATTTTGGTAAAGGGAATTTTACTATGTGAGAAACAGGATTTTAAAACTCTATTTTGGGGCACCTGGTGGCTCAGTCGGTTGAGTATCTGATTTCTGCTTAGGCCCTGGTTTTGGGGTCCTGGGGTCGACCCACCCCCACCTCTGCCATGTTGTCGGGCTCCGCGCTCAGTGAGGAGTCTGATTCTCCTCTCTGACCCTCCCCCTGCTCGCTCTCTCTCAAATAAATAAAACCTTAAAAAAAAAACCAACTCGATTTCCACCTGTTCTTTAAGATCATGGCATTGTCTACTATATATTAATGCTTGATTCTGACCAACATATCTGCATCTTTTTGGTGAAAATGACCAAGTACTAAAGGACCATCATCCTCTGAAATACTTCTTTGTCTTTGCCAAAGGCAACAAATCAAAGTAATTTCATAAGGGCTTCTGATATTTCCAGTATGGAATACACATTATTTCTTTCCACATGTAGTACTCCAGACACACTGTCTTCCATTTATGCATTCAACAACAAATATTTGTTGAGTACCAAGTGTGTGCCAGGCACGGTAGAAGATGCTAAAAATATAAATAGGTTTGGGTTGTCCTATGGCAAAATATAAAAGATCTGAATTTAACAAGCTTGGTAATCTATTACAAAATTACTTTTAGATTCAAATTTGTATCTCGTAATCACTCAGTTAAGAACTTGAATATAGGGGCAATTGGGTGGCGCAGTCGGTTAAGCATTGAGCTCTTGGTTTCACCTCAGGTTGTGATCTCAGGGTCATGAGATCGAGCCCTGCGTGGGTTCTTCTGCTTAGGACTCTCGTTCCCTCCCCATTTGCTAACCCTGCCCCCAGCTCACTTGTGTGCACGTGCGCGCTCTCTCTCTCTCTCTCTCTTTTTTTCTTTTTCTCTCCCCCTCAAATAAATAAATCTTAAACAACAACAACAAACTTTGCATACAGTTGATGTTTCCCCCTTGGATCGTTGGAATTGAGTATAAGTTATGCTTAAACGTTTATGGAATTCTGTTGTCTTAACTTAGTGTCATAAGTGAGTACTAGCCCTATAATATTGCAACTAGATTTTAAATAAAATCTCACCAAAGTTTGAAAAGCGTGAATTTTATTCAAGTATAATTTCAAGTATTAGTGTTCAAAGATATTAGCTTGCCCAGTGGTCATGTTCAATTTATTGAAACTTCCAACTGAGATGGGCCCTTCTGAGCCCATGGATCCTGATAGCAATTTAATATGGTTGATAGGCCCAAGATTAGGCCAAATCACTACTATTAGTTTCCAAATCACTGTGAGACCTTCAACAAACTTCTCAGTTTTAGTTTCTTTTTTATAAAATGGGAATATTTGGATTGCCAGCTATCAAGTAGACTCTTGACAAAATACTCCAAAATTCTTAAGCATTCTGTAAGTTTTCTTGTTTTCCAAATACAGAGGACAGCTCATATCTTTATACTTTGTGCAAATCTAGGAGTGTAGAGATTTATCTAAAGTTGAGAAATACTACCTGACCTGAGAATCTCTGGAAACCTTATATTTCCCATATGAGACTTAACCTCTGTCATCACACCACGGCCACAGGTACCCTTGGTGTCCACTCAGGCTATTTTTAGAATTAACACCATTAGTCCCCTAAAGGTCCTTTGCTTTCAAGGACTACATTCTTGAATATGGAGGGATAAATCAGCATTTTGATTCAAAGGTGAGAAAGAGAGGCACATGTAGTGTCCTGGTACTGTCCTAGGCACAAATATGTACATTCTCATTTCCTCCTTATAATAACCATGCAGGTGTGTGGAGAAGTGGAGTCTGAGAGATGAAGATTCTTACTTAATATCATTTAGCTTGTCAGAAGTGGACCTAGAATTTGAACCTATTTCGGCCTGGCTTCAAAGCATATGTTTTTCCCTATAGCATGGCAAAGAAGCTGGCAGCAGTGTCCTTTATTTCCAGATGGCAGAGAGGAATCCCCCAGGCAGAGTAACTTACACAAGGTCACAGAAAGAGAGTTCAGGGTATGCATAGCTCCATGCCTCATCTGATGTCTTTTCCTAATCCCTACCTTTGTCTACATGTTTCTCTTCTTAAGAAATAAAATAAAGCTCCCTATTAGGAACATGGCAGAAATATTTTTAAAACAGTAGTGGTGCCTCTCAAAGAGAAGTCTCAGCAAATGTGTTCTGTGTAAGGCTCTTTTGGTAAAGGATGCGAGCAGAACCAATCCCAACGCTGCATGAGCATTTGCAGAGGTCCTAAGCACCTTTGAGCAGAATTTGCTGCTTACTGAGCATGCAGACTTGCCCATGACTGTGTTAGGAGGATGCCATGGATTGAGCACTCGCAGGCCTGCTTGCAGGGGACTCTTTCTCTATCCCTTTAATATTTTACTGTAGAAAATTTCAAATATGTAAAGAAGTTGGAAGAATAGTACATTTAGCCTCCATGTACTCATTACCCAGTTTCAGCAACCTTCTACTTTTCTGCCATTCATGTTTCATCTATCTCACACACTTGCTTTTTTCCCCTGGAGTTTTTAAGAGTATTTTCCATATACATCATTTCACAGAGCATTCCTGAGAGGGAAAATAGTTGAGCCCTCTGGCTGAGGATAATGGAGCCTTTAAAATTATTTTTTAAGCTATCATTTATTGAATACCTAATTATATACTGAGTACTATGCTAAATACTTTAATGGTCACAAATAACTGTGTGATATAGGTGCTATTACTATATCCCTTTTCACAGGAGAGGAAACTAAGGCTCCTGGGATTTAGTAATTTGCTGGAGTGCAAGTACCTTGCCCAAGGTGACATAGTTAGGAGTGATAGAGCCAGGATTCAAGCCCAGGGTATCTGGGCGCAGGCTCTTGACCACTCTTTGTACTGCTTCCTGTTCCAACCTTTGTGTCTGCTTATAACCCCAGAAGAGTTTTATTCCGTGGCACTGTCTATCCTATATACCAAAGTTTAGTGGCTAGAGATATCTTTTTGCTCATAGTCCTAATGGTAGGGCCAAGCAATATCTACTTTTATCTCTAGTAGAGGAAGGATGGTCTCCTCTAGAGGAGGAGATAGGGGGATGGAGTAGGGTGATAAAAGGAAGGAGAAAGGAGAAAAGAAAAATGACGCAAATCGGGTATTGTGGCACTTCCTGATGCTGTGTTCTTGCTGTCATTTTATAATTTTTCCTCTTTGAATTTGCCATTATTTTACCTAAACAGAAATAAATACAAAGTATGGAAGGGAGCGTGTGGTGTGATTTTCTTTCTGTAGGCCTTTAAGTCTTCCCAGACAGCCTCTAGGGTAGTTGCCATGGTCTTGGGTGCCATTCATTGGTACCAGAGCTATGGGTTGGTTGCCCAGGGCCCTTTTTGTGCCTAGGTCCCTTTGTCTCTTCTCTCTTAGAAGGCGACTCTGCAGTGTGCTCCAGTCTCCCTGCCCATCTAGTGCAGATCGGCTAGTGTGCCGTGCCCTTGTCTTCCTTCCAGCACTCCTTGTATCTCCCGTGTGTTCTGTTCTGTGTGTGGGGACTCAGGGCTCTTTGCTTATTTCCTGGTCAGTCCCTGAGAGGAAACTAGGTCAGAGTCCATGCATCTTTTTTTTTTAATCATCTTTTCCCTATTTCTCTTCTATTCTCCTTTCCACTCATCTTTTACTCTCCCCTCCAAACTCAAAATAGTGAGTTGAGTGAAAGAGAGGCCAGTCTTCATTGTAGAGGGGAAAGGACAGAGAGCTGAGTTGGAGTCCTTTCTGAATCAGTCTTGTAGCACTGTACCTCGGAGGGTTGTATGTGCCACTCAGTTTGATCCATGTGCTTTTTTAAGGAGGCATAGGTACTGGAGACCAGGGGATGGTGGCGCTGATTTGGGGACTAGTTGGCAATAGAGAAAGGACCAGTGGCCAAGAAATTAAACCTGACTTCTAGTCTTGACTGCGCCACCTGTGATCTTAAGCAAGTCTCCTGTGGGAGACTGTGGCTCTGGCTTTAACAGCAGAGTCTAACAGAGTTTAAGAGTCTAACTTTAAGACTAGCTTTAACAACCTCTTTCAGACTCAGCATGTAGTGACTATGAGATTTGGGGTCGCTTACTCCTCCTCCTGGAGGTCCTTATAACTTTTGATTTGGGAGGAGATATGCACTCCCTTTCCTTACTTATGCAGGTGGGTTTGATTCCCATCCCGGAGGCAAGTGAAAGGAGAGGCAGACTTAATGGCATTGTGAGTTCTGGCTCTGTTTGTGTAACAGTGAGGTAGAGAAAGGAGGTGGGGTTGGAAGTACGTAGGTAGAAGCTGCAAGTGGACCGACAAATTAGCTCGGGAGTCCTGGCTCTTCTCAGGGCTGGCTCTCAGACCAGAGCATGGTCTTCAGGTTGCTGGGTGAGAAGATTCTCCTTGTTCTTTCTCTGGTGCCATACCAGCAGCTCTTCATGGTGGGTCAGTACCACAGTAACACTTTTTGCCTGCCTTTTTTTTTTTTTTTCTAGTACCTCAACATGCTAAGGACTTGTGAGGGCTACAATGAAATCATCTTCCCCCACTGTGCCTGTGACTCCAGGAGGAAGGGACATGTCATCACAGCCATCAGCATCACGCACTTTAAACTGCATGCCTGCACTGAAGAAGGACAGCTGGAGGTGACAGTTCAGCACGGGGCTGTGGCTGGGAGCACTAGAATTATCACTGTTGCTCACTTACTTGCTGTGGTTTAGTTCCTGTTGGGAGGGGAGATGAAATCAAAGCTGTTTTGATAGGGTAGGTAAATCAGCACTGGATCCACACTAATCCTTACCTTCCTGGCTACTCACGCTGACTCTTACTATTCTGTCAAAGTTTTTTCTTTAAAATGCAGAGATCTCACTCATTTCCCTTCTGCTGTCTGGTTCAGAACCATCCTGGCTAAACTCCCCAGCATTCTCGGACTTACACTCTTGTTCTCGGTTGTTTAGAACCAGGTAATAGCGTTTGAATGGGACGAGATGCAGCGATGGGATACAGATGAAGAAGGAATGGCCTTCTGCTTTGAATATGCCCGAGGAGAGAAGAAGCCTCGATGGGTTAAGATCTTCACACCATACGTGAGTGGTAGACAGGGAAACAGTCTTGGGGAAAGTAGATTGGGTTTGAAGTTGTCAAGCATAAATGGGGAGAGCTGTAGAGGTAGCAGTTGTCTTTTGAACCATAGAGCTCCAGGTATCTTCCTGTCTTTCTTGGAGGACTGACTAGGTAGGATTGGTAGTTTCACATCCCATTTGACTCACAACTACCACTAGAAGGAGCCAGAGAATAGTAGATTGAACCAGGCCTGGGGTTTTTTTTTATTTTGTTTTTTGTTTTGTTTTGTTTATTTGGTTTTTGTTATTGCTGTTGGTGGTGGTGGTGGTGGTGCTTGCAGGGTTTTTCTGTAGGCTGAGCAAGTTTGGGAGGTGAGGTGACAGAGGGCAGGAGTTCAAAGGCATGGTCCTATTTGAGAAGTCAGTGTTGCTGTTTTGTTTTTGTTTTCCAGTTTAATTATATGCATGAATGCTTCGAGAGGGTGTTCTGTGAGCTCAAGTGGAGAAAAGAGGTAATTCTAAACAATCTTGAATTGACTTTTCATTTTTTTGTTTGTTTAAAATGATAGGCCTATAGCCAAATACCTGGGACCTTCACCTCCATCTTAGTCTTTATAGGACTATTAGAGACTGTTTATTCTTTTTTTTTTTTTAAGATTTTATTTATTTATTTGACACAGAGAGAGAGATTACAAGTAGGCAGAGAGACAGGGAGAGGAGGAAGCAGGCTCCCTGCTGAGCAGAGACCCCGATGCGGGCCTCGATCCCAGGACGCTGAGATCATGACCTGAGCCGAAAGCAGAGGCTTTAACCCACTGAGCCACCCAGGCGCCCAAGACTGTTTATTCTTATAGAGAGGTTATTCTTCCAGCCTTTGGATACTGAATAGACTGTGCCAGAGAAGCCCTGCTTCTTCTCTTGTCTAGTGGGTAGCCATTGGCTGTAGGCTATTCCATCTCCCATGACTTCTGGACCTTCCTCTGCTGTGGGTTTGTTTTTGTTTTTTAATCAAATCAGTGACCATGTTGTTCCTGACCCAAAGGAGCAGCTGTCCTCAGTTATAGTCGTTCTGATTAGACAAGTCATGACAGAACCTGTCTGGCTAATCAAGAGTGCGTGGTGTGGGAAAGTTCTGCTCCTGTTTTACTGCTATCTGCATATGCCAGTGCTGGAGCAGAATTTGGAATATTCTGAATTATTAGCTACTAATTCTCAAAGACAGTGTTTCTGAAGTTCAGAAGGTAAAGTCAGGGTTATAAGAATTTATATTCTTGGTATAGTAGAAAGAACACTGGGCTCTGAGAATCAGATCAGGATTTTCTCCCAGTTTTTTTCCTCCCTGTAATGTTGGGCAAATGAGCCTCCCTAGATCTCAGTTTTCTTGTCTTTTGTCATCTATAAAATGGGAGAGCTGAACCAGATAATTAATATCTAAGCTCCTTTCTGGGTTTACAAGGCTGTGCTTCTAGATGGGAAGTTAGAGCAGAGGTGGGGGCCAATCAGATTGAGTCCGGTAGCCATACATTTTTCTGTTTCTCTCTGAGGGTGGCCTCCAGGTGGGAGGAGATGCAGACACCTCAGGCTTTCCAATAACTCTTCTCTGTTTTCCTTTCAGAACATTTTCCAGATGGTGAGGTCACAGCAGAGGGATGTGGCCACCTAGCCTTTCCTCACCCCCTCCTCTTCACCCTCATCCTCTCACCCCTTTTGTCTCCTGTGTCAGACAGAGTAACCATTAACACAAAAGAAGAGAAAAAGGAAAAAAGTCATTATGTTCAAAAGCCCTAAACTAAATACTATTAATCCCTCTGAATTTCATGTCTCTGGAATTGAGCTGGTAGAGAACAACAGATTGGTCAGCACCAGGAGTCAGCTGAGTTAAGACAGGAAAATAAGCCCAACAATGCGCCAAAGGTATCTTTGTCCTTTCACCTGGGCCTCATACCAACAGACTCTCCTTGTACTATATTTTTAAAACTGGAACTATGAACTCCATCCATTTGCACTGTTCAGACATATATATGTATGTATGTAAAAATTATATATACACAAATTAGCTGCACGTATATACATATATATATTTCTTTTTAAATTTCATATTGATGGCAGTACCTTTTTTAGCTTGTGTTTTTACACACCTTTCACTAGAATTCATGACTTCTCTCTTGCTCTCTTTATTTTGAAACAAACTTTAAAAAGGAAAAAAAATATTTTACCAGGAAAATACCTCTCCTCATGAAGGACTCGAAAAGTTTACAACCTACTTGGGTTTTTTCCCCCCTTTTTTGTATTGAGTGAAGATTCTGGCTCATGGGTTGCCGTAGAGTCTGAGGAGCAAGGAGCATAGTTTCTTTATCTTCCATGAGGCTGCTGGGGAGGAGAAAGAGGTGTGTTTCTCAAGGGCAGCAAGGCTTGCAGATCTGCAGGGAGAGTCTAAAGATTTGGTGTGGTCCTTGATTCCAAGACACCTTTCCTGGTCCATCTCGCTCTCCCACTTATGGCTTTCTAGCCACATTCCACATCTCCTTCTCACTTCCCGAGGGCCCCTTGAATGCTCTCCCTCCACTGGCCTAGAATGGGGGGGGAGGGTCAGCTCAGGAGGTTGATGCCACAGGACCCTGAAACACTTCGTGGTTGTAATTTCCCATTTCCCTGCCATTTGTGAAGCAGGCAGAGTACTAGGGACCAGAGTTAAAGCCAATACCTTTAGGCACAAAGATTGGACTTAGGGAAAAAGAAGGAAGAAATGCCCTAAGTATCTAAGCTTTCCCCTATCCATTCCTGACCAATAACCACCCATATACCAATTACATTGTCCATGACTTCTTAAAGAGTGGCTCTGACAATATCCCCAAGGCCTTGGGGAAACTTGGAATGAGTCCGTGGTCTGTGCCAACCAAACCAGTGCCCATCCAAACCAGCTGAGGACCCGGGAAGGACAAGTAGGAATATGATTGATTTGAGTTGGATCTCAACTTTTAATGAAAAGGAGACTGAAGGAGAACCTTTTTGTCCCTCAAAGAGCTCCTCATCTCACCTTGCAGTGTGAGCTTTTGAGACCTGAGAGCTGCACTCCAGGATCTGGGGGCCGGGCTGACCAGGTGGGGCAACACTCTCAGCCCCAGGCTCTAGAGGTACTGCATTGGGAGCTCAAAATTGGGCTCTGATGCAACGGAAACACGTCTGTAAGCCTTCTTTTCTTTTTCCCTCTCTACCTTCTAAACAACCTCCATTGGGTGGCATCTTTTGCTTTGTCTAACTGGGAAGCAACCATACTTGGTTTAGTCACTGTACTGAGCAGTGGTGGGGCGGTTTGAAGTTTCTTTTTTGGTAACTTGTTTTTGCGGATTGTCGTGAGGCCACTTTTCTTTCTCTCTTACTCTGTTATTCTGGCAGCTGCTTGCCCCAGGACAGTGTGGGATCATATAGGACTCCTGTCTTCCCTCCCCTTCTCCAAATCTAGGTGGAATCACAGAATACAGAATGTAGGGATGCAGAATGTTTAAAGTTACAGAGAGTGATCCCTGGTTTGAAAGTTTTGACACAGGATTAACTTCTTTGGGCTTAAATGAATTTAATAATGAGCAAAGGACTCTAGAAAGAAGATAATGCTGATTCCCCACTCCAAGATGCTAAAGAGGCTTTTGGCTCCAGTTTTGTTCAAACTGTAAACATAGCAGCAGTTTGCCTGTATTCCTTCAGAGTGGGAGGGGAATGAACAAATCTGGAGTCCATGCAATATCTGAAATACTGACTTCCCATTGTGAGACGTGAGATATGGGGGGGGGGATGCCTATTGGAGTGGGTGGATGCTTCTCTGGTCCCTTTGTGGCAGAGCATTCATTCACTTGGTGCTTTGAAGATGGGGTGAGGGCCCCCTGGGTATTGGCCTGTGGGTAGAATCTATTTAGGAACAGCCCCTACTTGTGACTGTACCACTAACAAAGCACCCAGTCGCAGCAAGGAGGGGGAAGGCGGGAGCTCCTGGAGGACAGCATCTTCCTCTCTTCCACCCACAGCAGGCCTCCTGGACCAGGGCAGAGGTCACTGTGGCTCCATAGGATCAAGCTCTTTTTTGCATGAAGCAGTGTTAGTGTGACACTCCTTTCCCCCTTTGCTGTATACTTCCTCTCCCTAATCTGCTATCTTTCTTAGTCCTGGGTTGTGCCCAGGGAGCCTTCTGCCCAGTCTTCTTTTGCAGTTTGTCTCTGGGAAATGGAGGGGCTCCCCCTCCCCTCTGCTTTGCCCCAGCAGAGCCAGCAGTATCTTCCTGATCTCCTGTTGTCCTCCCCTCTGCACTCAGTTTCTATCCTCTTTGGTAAAAGCTCAGAGTTTTGTATAGATCGGGAGAAAATGCAGTCAGGCCCTGAGAAACCTGTCCCTGCAGAAAGGTTTCCTTGGGCCATGCTTTGGGCTCTCTGCTCTTAATATTTTTATTCTACTTTTCCATTTTCCTGCCTTCCCCTGGCCCTCAGCCTAAGCTCAGCCCAGGTGTGTGCTCAGGGCAGCTCCTAGGCCTGGCCTGTCTAGTTTCATCCCGTCATCACCCAGGCCGGTGGCTTTGGTTATCCCCTCTTGTAGCTCCAAACCTAGTGCTTGGAGCAGCAGTACAGGGCATTGATAGGAGGGGACACCTCTCTCTCCTCTCAGAATTTGCCAGCTTACGGCCTGGCTCCTAGAAGGCAGTTTTCCTTGAGGAGACTGCATCTTGGTTGACCGGAAGTCTCCAGACCTGGAGGGACTGCTGTGCCCCCTTCTCTCCATTGTGCTCTCTGGCTGGATCAGTTCAGCATAGAGACTGTTTGGGCTGTTGGAGCGCAGCATACTGCTGTGTTCCCTCACCAGATTGATTGTGTCTCATTAGCTTCCTTTTGAAAGGAGGACAATGCTGTTGATACTCAGAAGAGAAGAGAGGCAGTGAGTTTGCTTCTTCAACTCTTGTGTTCCAGTTCCACCTCCTGCCTTCCTTTCCCCCTAACCCTGAGCATGTCATGCCGGGCCTCACTCCTACCAGGACAGCAGCTCACTCCTCAGCAATAATCTCAAGTGTGGAGAATGCTTAGGGTTCTGGGGAAGGGCAGGAGCTAAGAGGGGAGTGCTGTGGGCTGGAGGCACTTGGCCAGCTGCTAAATTGTACACCAGTTTTATATCATGCCCCCTTTTTAAGCCAGTGAGCTGGGCTTCAGTTTTCCCCAGGCCATGCATACTTTTAATTTATTTGAGAAACTCTAATTGTATTTTCACTGCAGTATCTTGTATTTTTTATTTGTGATTTAAGAAATGTGAAAAGAAAATACACAGACACATAATGGCTAACAGTGTTTCTTTCATTCCTCGTTCTAGAGCTAACCACTCTAAAATTGTTTGGTAATGTCACTTAGTGTAATTAATTGTAACATATTCTTTTAAATAAATTGATTTATTGATGAAACTAATCTGTGCCTTCCTAGACTACACATACTTTGGGTTGCACTGGAAGAAGTGAAGAGCGACCTTTGAAATGGGAGTTAGAAAGGTCAGTCTGAAAATGGGAAGGAACACCTAGCCAGTTCTCCCAAGTAGCTAGTGGGGCACTCTTGAGGGCAGGAGAATGAGAAGCTGGGAGGCCCCTCACCTCAGGCTCTGTTTCCAGTGGCTCCTTTGAAAATGCCTCCTACTCCCTCAAATGTCAGAGTTGATTGCGCCAGCCGCCCCCTCCCCCCGCAAAGCCATGTAAGGCTCACAGGACTCCTCTCCCTCAGCCTTACTCAGATAGAGCCTAGCAAAGCCCTTGGGACACATCTTAGCACTGTTCCTCTACCCCAGCAACATGATACACTATTTCATTTTACAAATAACCTCAGGAGACTGGTCTCCTGAATCTGAACCTAATATAACAATAACAACAATAATAATAATGCATAATAGTAGGCACTCTGGGTGATTGTATACCTTCTTCTACCCACACCCCTGAGAATAAAGGGGTCATGGATGTACTTTTTTTTTTACAGAGGAATCTCAGGTGCTGTGGCCTAATGACCTACTCCAAAAGAGTACCTGCTCCTCTCTCTATATTAGCTCATGGGCTGAATCTGCTCTGAAAAGCTCAGCATTTGTGTTAGATCAGATATTTTTGTTATTTTTGTAAACCTATTTGTACAACCCCTGACCATATGCTTTTGCTCCTTGAAGGCTATAAACGCAAGAACTAGTTTGACATTTCTTTTTTTTTTTTTTTTAAAGATTTTATTTATTTATTTGACACAGAGATCAGATCACAAGTAGGCAGAGAGGCAGGCAGAGAGAGAGGAGGAAGCAGGCTCCCCGCTGAGCAGGGAGCCCGATGCGGGCCTCGATCCCAGGACCCTGAGATCATGACCTGAGCCGAAGGCAGAGGCTTTAACCCACTGAGCCACCCAGGCGCCCTAGTTTGACATTTCTTTTGGCAGTTTGGGGAGACATTTTTTCTGGGTCTCATTCACTCAGCCATCAGTATTAAATAATTGGAATCTGATAAGTCTGATAATGGGGAAATAGTTTATTTTTCTTTAACCAGGAAAGAATCTGTAGAGAAATAGAAATTGGAATCCCAGAGTTGAATTACAGACATTTAAGTTGACAAACATTGATTGGCTATCTGCCACACGCAGGGTACCCTGTTCCATACGACAGCAGATACAAAGGCAAAGTAAGAGCCATTGTTCCCGGGCGCCTGGGTGGCTCAGTGGGTTAAAGCCTCTACCTTCGGCTCAGGTTGTGATCTCAGGGTCCTGGGATCGAGGCCCGCATCGGGCTCCCTGCTCAGCGGGGAGCCTGCTTCCTCCTCTCTCTCTGCCTGCCTCTCTGCCTACTTGTGATCTCTCTCTGTCAAATAAATAAATAAAAAATCTTAAAAAAAAAAAAAAAGCCATTGTTCCCGCAGTCGGCCCAGCAGAGAACTGAGAGATTTATGAATGACATGGTACATGGCAGTGGAAGGTTGACGTGCCATAAGGACTAGGAAGAAGAGGGGGGGAAAAAGACCTCTGGATGAAAGCAGCTAAGGAAATCTTCATGAAGAAAGTGGGGTTTAAGGTGAACCCTTTAGGACAAGCAGGATTTCAACAAAAAGGCTTTCCACAAACCTTATTGAGCTGTTAAGTGCCTGACACTTAATTGGGAATGAAAAGCCTTGTGGGGAGGGGAAGGATCAAACTCATCCAGATGAACAAAGAATAGTCCTGTTTGATGAGAACTTAGGAATGTGTAGGAATAAGATGTAAGATGAAGTTTGAAGAGCCTTGGATGCCAGGGTGAGGTGTTCTACGTTAAAATTTTTTTTTTTTTTTTTTTTTGGTTTTTGAATCAACTGCAGTTTAGAAACGTGCTTCTGAATATATACAGAAAGCTCAATTAGGACACTGCTATGATTAGTTGGTAAGTGGAGGCAGTCATCATTGAAAGGAGGGACATGGATGTGAGAAAAAAATTGTGGAAGTAAAATCTTGTGACAATAATATTGAATGCATATGTCAGGAGTAAAAGACTCCTGAGGTTTCATGTCTAGGTGGCTAGAAAATAGAAATACCAGAGTTGAGAAGAAAATGTTTTAGCTTTGGACCTATTATGATTTAGGCATGGGTGAGAAATCCAGATACATAGACATCCAAAGTTACTTCTAATTTGTTGAACACCTAATGTGCTGGGCGCTGTCGAGGATGATGGGGATACAGTGGTAAATAAGGTGGAGGACAGACTCAGCATCAGCCTGTGAATGGAGTTTTAGAAGACAGAGGAGGACACCAGAGGGCCCTGGTGGTATGAGGGTGACTTTGGACTCTGTGGCCATGGAGATGGAGGGACAGATGGGCATAGGTCAAAAATATATTTGAGAGAGAACAAGTAGGGGTTTGCAGTTGGATTGGATAGGAGGTGTGAGACAGTGGATAGTGGTGCTAGGTATTTGTAAGGAAGACTGAGGGAGGAAGGCACGACCCAGACTGAGTTCAGGACAAAAGTTCAGTTAGAAACACATAGCTGGGAGTCATTCTCATTGAGTGGATGAGAGGAAACAGTATATTAGAGGGAGACCCCATTTGTGGGGGGGCAAGAGGAAGCTGCCTGGTTACTCAGGGAAGTAGATCCAGAGAAGACCCAGAGAATGGGAATCTTTGTGTTTTTTTTTTTTAAGATTTTATTTATTTATTTGACACACAGAGAGAGATTACAAGTAGGCAGACAGGCAGGCAGAGAGAGAGAGGAGGAAGCAGGCAGGGAGCCCGATGCGGGCCTCGATCCCAGGACCCTGAGATCATGACCTGAGCCGAAGGCAGAGACTTTAACCCACTGAGCCACCCAGGTGCCCAAGAATGGGAATCTTCGAAGGACCAGACGCTTGGCTCAGGATGACTCAAAGTTGTCAGACTCGGAGAAGAGAATGAGTCTTGACCTCAAGTGGAAATGCCGGCAGTGACAAATACTAGAAGCCAAGACTGCGAAGGCTTTGACATTTTAGCAGGAGAGTGAAAAGACAAAGGAAACCGTGCAAGTTGGACAGGCCGTGCAGGGTCTCCACCAAGGAAATGGAAACACCTTGCCTCATGTTTGTGCATCTCTAAGTTCCAAAAATATGGGCAGGGCATGGGGCTGCATTGGAGGAATTATCCAGGCTTTTCCCAGCCACGCTGTCATCCCTGGAGCTCCCCTAACTGAGGATATTTTTCTAAATGTCTGTTTTTGTTTCTATAAATGGAAGGTTTCTCCCAATCCCTGCTATTAATCTGTCAGCTCCACTCTTCTGCCTTAAGAAGTTCTTTTCCCTTTCCTTTCTCTTTATGCTGCCATTAACATTGGAATAGTAACTTGATTATTTTAGAAGTAGCAGCTGAGTTTCAATCTGCTTGGTCTGACTTAGGGGATCGTATTGTTTTCAATTCATATTTCCTCATTTTGTTGCTTATTTTATTTATTTTCCTTATTTTCTCATTTTGTTGCTGCTCAAACCTCTCCTGCTCAGAAGAGGTGGTAGTGAACTTTGGGAACTAACAGAACTACCCTCTTTTATACCCTTCCTACTATATTTGAAGCTAATATGATCCCTAAGAAATCTGTTTATACAAGGTTTAAGTTCGGGGCTTCCTTCTCTGTCCTTGAGTGTCCTGCGTTTTGCCATCAAACTACCTGGAGACGAAGAGCACCAGGTGATGTATGAAATTACTGATTCACTGTATTGTACACCAGAAACTAATATAACACTGTTAACTATACTGGAATTAAAATAATTTTTAAAAAGGACCTGGAGAATCCCTGTCGCCAAAATGTTGCGTGTCCCCCAAAAGACTCCCCTGTATCTCCCTCTTCATTCTTCAACTTTACTTCTATCTACTGCTTCTCTGGAGAAAATCTGGCGGCAGCCTTGCAGGGAGGGGCACAGCAGTGAGCAGTGACAATAAGTAGTCTTCAGTGTTTGGCGAGGGGCTGCCTGTGATCAGGGAAGATACCAGGAGGAGGAGATTTTGGAGTTCTTTTGCCTCCCCACTTCCCCATCCCAGGAGAACACACCAGTATGTCACCCTGGGAGACGCTCTTTGGTCTCAAATTCACCTTCCATCTTTCTGTCCTGACCCAGAAACTCTGGTGAGGCCACAAGCGAGACACTTCAAGGGAGAACTCCTGGTGTTGATACCAACTCCTGCTATCCTTACACACACTTCTGTCTGTGACCACACACACACACGCCTACACACCTGTATATTCAGGTGCTCCTGCCTGGATTCTCTTCTGAGTAAGGCCCCATCCCTGATCTCTGTCAAGCTAAGAGACTCTTTTCCTTGAAACAATAGCCACAGATATATTTCTATTGTACTTTACATGTTGCTTCTCTTTTTACTACTCTCAGTTTGGGGCAGTTTAAGAGAAGGCCAAAGTACGGGGTCGAGGTGGAGGTGGGTGGTCAGGAGCACCACGGATCCTTGTGCTAGGGTGGAATGGCTCTGGCTAAGGTTGGCTGGGCTGGAAGGTAAGCAAGTTTAAAGCAAGGGGCTTAATGAGGGTGGGGTAGCAGGTTGCTGCTAAAAGCAAGTGGCCCAGATGCTGTGAAGTCACACACTACCCCTGTGTGAGCCCCCTGAACCCAACCCTAAAGTAGTTCACAGAGAAGAGTCTAAGACCCAAACCGGAGGGACCTTGGGGCTTATACAGTCCGCCTTCTGCATGATGGGACTCGCTGCCACAGCCTGCTTTCTACTTGTTGGGATCTTTGCCTTGGGTTAAAGAACAGGTAGTTGAGCCTGCCTGGTGAGAGAATCATGGGCTTTAGAGTCTGACATGTTGGGCCTCCTTCCTGCTTTGTAGCTTTGTGATTCTGGGTAAGTCAGTTACCCTCCCAAGCCCTTTTTATTTAACCTGTCTGTAAAATTATATCCTGCCTCACAGAGTTGTTGGGAGATTAAATGAGGAAATGTACATAAAGGGCCTGTAACAGAATCACAGAGCAAAAGCTTAGCTCCCTGTATCCCACTGATGGGTGCAGGGACAGTTCACCCCCAGAACAAGGGAGAAATGGAGATCAGGAATGTAAGACTCAAGTCCCCAGCCTTCAGAGGGACAGGGCTGCATACAAGAGAGGCCTACTGACCTGCTTTCTTCTCTCTGTGTCTAGTGCTGCAGAGCATTCCAGAATTAAGCCCCAAGGAAGGGTGAAAGAATGGGATCATGAAGCCATGGTCAAGGCCTGGACCTGCTCAAAGGTCTTGGACCCTCCTGACAGGTCTCTCTCCCAAACCTCCCTCCCTTTATCCCTTCCCCAGTGCACAAAATCCCCTACCCTCAACTTTCCAAGACTCTGATGCTTTTAAACTTTTTTCTTTATTTAGACAGAAAAGACCAACTCTTTAAAAGTAAAATGCAATAAATAAATAAGTTAAGCATAGAGAAGTGTCTGAAACGGACTCCCCAGTCTCCCCTTACCACTCCCACCCCCCCACCCGTTTCTTTCCCCTAAAACCTCTTCCTAAAGAAAATGATCAGATAATAAACCCCTGTAACCCTCCCCACACCCCTCCTCCCAAATACCCAATTACCCCCAAAGCAAAGGGAGAAATCAAGAGAGAGAAAAAATCCAAGGGAAACATTGTCTAAACTCCCAGAAAGAGAGATGGCAGCGTCCGGGCCGAGCCGGGCTGGATAACGCACGGGTGGTAGTGGTTATTTACACGGAGGGGACCAGCAGAGACTGTAAACATTTTTAGGGGTTTGGGGGAGGTCTTTTCCTCATGAAAGGAGGAAGGTCTCTGTGGCTGACTGGTGGAGAGGCAGCCCTCAGGGCTCCCCCACACCCTCCTTCGAGGGGGCCCATGGGGGAGGCAGTGAGTTTTAGGGCTGGGAGCCCAGGGTTCAGGGATATCCTACCTCTAGCTGAGGGTGGCAGGGAGTGTGAGAACCAGCTTCTGAGAAACCCCTAAGTTGGGGAAGAGGCTGGGGTGAGGGTGAGGTGGGGAGCTTATGGTAGGCCCCTCTGCCCTCCCGGGGGCCACAGACCCCCTGGTGGGGGAGGCAAGTGCGAAAGCTGGGCACAAAAGGTCACCACAGGAGCCCCAGCAGAAGGCAGATACCCCGGAGCCTTCGAGCCTGTCCCTTGCTCCCTCACAAAGGCCAAAAGGGCACCTGGGAGGAAACAGGCCCTACAGGAGGGGCAGGGTGGTGGGAGTGGGCCGGTGTCCTGTTCCCCCAGGGCTGTGAAGCAGCTTTTGCCCCAGAGCCCCATCGAGGCCCCGGGCAGGTGTGCAGAGAGGGCTGGGACCAGACGTGGGGAGAGGCGGGTGATGCCCCTTCCTCTGGTGTCTCCAGACCTGTGAAGGAAGGAGACATGGGTGAAGCTGTAGGGAAGGCACAGCCAATGCAGGTCACAGGCCCTGCCAGGGAAGATGTAGCTGGGCTGGCTAACCAGGATAGGATGGGGCTGCCTGGGGAAGGCAGGTCATCGGAAAGGCCTCAGTCCAGACGGAGCCCCCCAGCTGTTGGACAAGGGGCAGTGATGGAGTAGACGGGAGGGAGAGGGCCCATGATATAAGAAACCAAAGAATATTCAGAAGGAGATATTCACACAGCCTATGAGAGGAAGAAAGGCTGGAAGATACAGTGAGAGGGACTGGAGGGGACAAAGCAAAGGAGTGAGAAAACAGGCAGGCAGGCAGAGATAGCTAAGAGAAAGGAGGAGAAGGGGCAGCAGACAGACAGACACCTGGAGGAAGAGCAAGGCGGCCAGGCTAGGACCTGGGGTGGGGCTTAGGGCTGCAGACTTGAGGCCTGAGACCCCCAGACCCTAGAGAGTGCTCTCATTCCTTTTCAGAAAGGAACAAAGAAAGCAAGAGAGAAATGCACAGAACACAGACCACAGTCACCAACCACTGTTGACCAAGCACATCCCGCGAGCTGCCCCCGGCCCTGACCCTGGGCTGAGGGGCGCTTCCCTCCACGGCCCCCTCCCCAAAGAACAAACAATCGGCTCCAAAGACAACACGCTCGTTCCATGCAACTTACAGGGGCCCGGAGCAGGGGTCCGGGGATGGGGGCTTCGGCCGACAATGGACACGGGCCCTGGGCTGGGGGGCCCCCGGGGTGGGGGGAGTTAAGCAGCCAGGATTGGGGGGAAAGGGGGAGAAACAGAAAATGTGGGTATTGTTCTTGGGTTGTGTTTTTTCAGGGGTTTGGACCAAAGGAGATTAAACAAACACAAAAGTCACCAAAGCTCACAGCTCTGTGGCCATGAGGCTAGGGTGGTGGTGGCAATGGGTGGAGGGGACCCATTTAGTGAAATTCAGGCAGTCCAGCATTTTAGCCTTCTCCACCTAAACCAAAGCTACTCCTGGGAGGCCTGAAGCTTGGACTTCCCCCAGTCTGTTCTGTGCATTCTCCGATATCCCAGGGGTCTATACTACATAAGAGTCTACACTACCTGGAGTCCAGGGCGCTGAGGGTCTGATGTCCCCATCTCTCAGGAGGATAGATATTCCAGGAGCCATGACTCTAGAACCCTCCAGTACCTTATACCAGCCCCCTTACTTCCCCAACTCTATTCCCCTAATTCCACTCTGACCCAAAGGAAAACCAAAAAGAGAGAGACACACAAACACATGGACACTGACCAGACAAATGAGACCAGATACCGAGGAAGACCTGGGGAGTGGACACAGATCTAGATAGACCTGGCTCTGTCTGGGGTCACAGCGTGTGTGTGTGTGTGTGTGTGTGTGTGTGTGTGTGTGTGTGTGCATGCACGCGAGCGTGCGTGCACACACACAGGTGTGTGTTGTGTGTGAGAGAGAGAGAGAGAGAGAAAGAGAGAGAGAATGACTTGAGTGATTGAAACACAGTAGAAAGAGCTATACCAGACCCCAGCTTCAAGTGCACAGAGTCAGGGGTAGGGGTGGGGTGGGCATCCCCGAGGCAGGGGGAATGGGGTTGGGGGCAGTCCAAGTGAGGGCCCTGGTTTCAGTGTGAGGGAGCTGAAGAGGTCACGGGATGGGAGCAGGACCCACCTGGGGGCCCTCAATAGGGCCGGTTGGCATCCTTAGGCCGCTTTAGCTGGACTTTGAGGCGCTTCATGCCAATCTGGAAACCGTTCATGGCCTGGATGGCAGCCTGGGCACTGGCCGGATTGTCGAAACTCACAAAGCCTGAGGTGAGAGGGGCATGAGACCCAGCCCAACCCCACCTCACTTGCCTGTGCTTGGGGCCAGAACCTACTCTTTGGTTCCATGCACCGCCCCCCCGACTTCCTCCTGGGATCCTGAAGGCCTGGCACACAGCAGGCATTCGATGGGGAGCTGCTGATTGACAGGCTGAGTAAATGAACGCAGTCCAGCCACTCACATGCTCTAGGACATTCTTTCCAGCACTCTTTGAAGGGCAGCCCCTTCCTCAACCTAGATAACTCTGAACCTGCCTTTTGAAAACACCACTCCTGGCCCTTCATGACTTCTCAAGCAGGGAGGACAAGGCTCCTTCCTCCCTGAAGCAACTTTTCAAAGACATGAAGGCAGAAGACTCCCCTCCCTAAGCCCTCCCTTTGAACCAAACATCCCATTCCTCAGCCTCTTCCAGACCTCAGGGAGCATGAACTTGACCAGTGCTCAAGGAGAAAAGGTAAAGCTGCAGTTTTTGGAGGAAGAGCTAGGCCTGGACAGCAGCTGGTACGGCATGTCGAGGGTGTAAGAAAGGTTCTTTCCAACTCTTGTACAATCTGGGTTTCAAAGTTTGGGGCCACTGTGACCATAAGTGCCTTCAAATGTCTCAGACCTTGTCCACATTTGGAGTTTGGCCCCACGTTTCTACGTGCCGTATTTTATATTTTGGATCATCACATTCTTACCAAAACACTTGCTCTGATTGGTGGCCCGGTCAACAAAGACTTTGGCTGAGATGACATGGCCAAAGGGGACGAACATCTGGAGGATCTCTGAGTCCGTGAACTCCTGGGGCAGGTGGTAGATGAAGATGTTGCAGCCATCAGGGCCTGGGTGGCAGCAGAGACAGAGGAAGAGCTCAGGGATTCGGAAACACTTGGGGGGCAAGGGCCCCAGAGAAAGCAGGCCCTGGGAGGACCCTCCCAGCCCAGCCCCCTGCGTGCAGGCCAGGGTGCCAGACACCTGATCCCCACTCGCTTTCTTCCCACACATGGGACCAGAGTCAGGTTCAGCAGGCGACAGGGAGTCCCCAGCCCAGGACAAGAGTGCTCCTCTCCTTGAAGGCTCTGGGCCTGGAGGAGGGAGCCTGGGCCGCACCTTCCCGTTGCTGCTGTTGCTGCTGCTGCTGTTGCTGCTGCTGCTGCTGCTGCTGGGGAGGAGGTGGGGGCTGCTGGGCGACCAGGGCAGGAGGAGGCTGCGGGAACGCGGGCGCGACCAGGCTGTAGGCTGCTGGGTAGGCTGCTGGAGTGTGGGGAGAACACAGAGCTAGTGGGGATCCCAGACTCCCCTGGCCCCCGGGGCCCTCTGGCCAGCCCTGTCTCCCCCCCCAGCCCAGGCTGGTGGGGTGGACAGGGCCGTGGGGGTGTCAAAGAAGGAGCCGCCTAGAACTCTGGGTGCACTGCCCCTCATGGTAGGACCTGGGGGACCCATCAGGAAGCCCCAGGGGGTGGCTGGCAGGTCAGGGCGCCTGGAAGCCCAGCCTCTGTCCCGCGCTGTCCCTCCCATCGGGGGAGGCCTGGGCTCCTCACCTGTGTAGTGCTGCATCCCTGCGTAGGCCTGCTGCAGGGGGTCCACGGGCGCCGCGGGGCTCTGGGCTGGGGAGAGCAGCACCAACCATGAGAGTGGGGCAGGCCACAGAGCAAAGGCGGCGGGGGGGGGGACAGCCTCCCAGGGCGCGGGGCATGATAGGGGCCATGGGAGGAGGGCAGAGTGTGGAGTCTGTGACTGCCCATGCAACCCTGGACTTCTCTAAGCCTCAGCTTCCCTGGCTGAGAATGGGTGGGAGCCTCAGAGCCCAAGGATGCCAGAGCAGGAGAAAGCACCTTATAACCCCAAGGCCTGCAGAGAGGCCATGGCTGTCTGCGGGCAACGGGAGCCGTGGCTTTGATAGCTGCTGGGGAGAGCGGGGGGCAGGCAGAGACCCCCACCTGGGTAGGGGTGAACCCCGTTGGGATACAGAGCATCAGGGGCAGGCTGCCCGGTGGGCTGAGTGGGCACCGGGCTGTAGCCGTTGACGCCCAGGGCAGCAGGGATTGCCGAGACAGGCGTGGCAGCGATGGCAGGAGGGGTGCTGGTTCCTAGGGAGGAGAAAGCGACAGAGACAGAGCAGAGGAGCGGGGACATACACACGCGCGCGCACACACACACGCACACACACAAATGCAGAGAACCAGTCAGCAAGTCTGCAGGCAGAAGGGAGGAAGCAGGCTACTGTCTCACCGCTGGGTCCCTCCCAGCCCCTCTGGGTTCCCTGAGCAGTGCCCTGTGTCCACCCCCCCCCCCCGCAAGCACACACACTGTGTGGTAGCTCCTCTGACCTGTCCCACTTGCACCCAGCCCGGCCTGCCTCGATGGGGCCTTACCTGAGGATGGGGTGATGGGAGTGGCAATGAGGCCGTTGGCATTGATGGCAGCCATGTGCTGCATCTGCACAGCGGCCATGGTGGCCATGGGGCTGAGGTAGGCACTGTGAGCCGCCACCAGGGCCGCCTGCTGCTGCATCAGCTGGGGGGAGGGGAGGAGAGGACAGTGGGGCCAGGTCCCCCGTGCCCAGCCTGGCTCCCCTCCCAGCCCTGGGCCGTGGCACTGAAAGGGTGGGGACAGGTCCTGGAGGCTGGAAGAGGGGCGCGGGGAGGGCCAGGCCCAGCACCCAGGGGTCAGTGCTCACGGCCTGGGTGTAGGCGCTGTAGGCTCCGAACTGCAGGGCGATGGGGCTGAACATGCCCAGCTGGGTAGCCACCTGCTGCATTCGGCGGAGGCCTCGCTCCTTCTCCGTGTCGGCAAACTTCACCACCAGGCTGGATGAGGCACCCTGGGCAGGGGCCACACGTGAGGTCAGAGGGACCGAAGAGTCGGGATCACTCCTCCCCACCGCCCTCAGGGCCTGGCCTCGGTTCCATCCCTCCCAGATTGGCCTCTTTGGCAGGGCAGCCATTTTGGCAGGGCAGCCATCATGGCACTTCCGTCGAACTGGAGGATTTTAATCCCAGCCTCCCCCTGTGCCGGGATGGGCAAGAGACTACAAAAAGCTGAGGAACTTGGAGGCATGTGCTTGGAAAGGGAAAGGCCTACTGAAATCCAAAGGGCACCCCTGGCTTCTCCGTGAGGATTCTGAGCCAGAAATTATCCCCAGGGTGGATCAGCCACTGCAAATATTTAATCTCAGGCTGGTCGTGCCAGCTAGCTTCCCCAGCCCCCACACCGCAACTCCTACCTCCACACCCTAAACCTCAAGGTGTGCTCAGAGGATGAAGCCTCAGGTTTTAATACTACCTTGTGCTAAATAAAAACCAAATCCAAGAACATGTGCTGAGATTGTTGTAGAATTCTGGACTCTAGAATGCAGCTCTCTATTCAGTGTTGCATCCTCTGGCCTCTGGATCAAGGTCCTGCTAATTGCTGGCCCAGCCTCTGCTGAGGGACCTTCAGAGTCAACTAGTTCTGTCTGAGAAATTCGCTCTGCTGGAGAGCCCCCCATGAGAACAGTCGGTTGGCCCACGGCTAATGTGCAGAGGGCATGTGGCGCCTCTAAGCAAGTGTTCCGAGGCCCAGCGGGGAGGGTGGGGGGTACGGGAAGGTGGGGGAAGAGACAGGAGATGGAGAGGCTGAGGGGCGGAGGAAGCTGGAGAGGAGCGCAAGGCCTGCGGACTGGAGGTGAGGGGTCAGAGGTGGGGAGATGTCATCTGAAGCGTCAATGTGAGGGGGCTCACCGGCAGGGTCCGGCTGCTGTGAAGGGTGTTGATGGCCGCCTGGGCCTCAGCGTGGGTCTGGAACTTCACAAAGGCGCAGCCTAGAGAATCCAAGAGCAAGAAAGAAAGGGTGAGTGCTCACCCTCAAGGGCCCCCACTGTTCCTGTCGATGGGGAGCCAGTGGGCGAGGAGCAGGAAGGCCAGAAGGCCTGGTTGGGGAGGAGGTAGTGACTGGGTACCTTTGCTGGTGCCGTCTGGCCCCCGGAGCACAGTGCACTCGTCTATGGTCCCAAAAGGCTCGAACATCTTCCTGACGTCCTCATCTGTCTGCTGCTTCCCTAGCATCCCCACAAAGAGCTTCCGGTCTTCTGGGGGGTAAGGCACAGGACGAGGGGCATGTTCAGAGCCCCCTGGCTGCTTTCCCCCCTCTATTCCTGCTTGGGACAGGCAGAAATCCTACCCTTCACCTTCAGCAACTCCCTGGAGCTCCGGGCACTCCCCTCACCGTGGGATGAAGGCTACTAGCAGGTGACATGGGTGATGTCTGGGGAAATGGGGTACAGGTACATAGAGTGCTCAGCCTGGTTCTGCAGGACTCGCACTTTCCTCTGGGCTTCAGTTGGGTCATCTCTACAATGGGCTGGATGACATCCCCTCTGACCACAAGCCCCACCTTGACCAGGAACCCTTCAGAATTCCCAGATTTTCTTCCTCAAGAAGGGCCGCCCCTCAGCCACTCTACACCCTGGGCCTGAGTCCCAAGTCCAAACGCACAGAACCTACCTCCTCGGCTCTCGCTGTCGGCTGGCTTCACCTGGATCGGCCTGTTCATCTAAAAGGAGAGAAGAGAAGGCAACTGCTGGGGACCTCCTCTGAAACCCCCCCCACCAAGAGCCCTCCCCAGGCTGGGACCTGCAGAGAGGCTACAGGGAGCAAACCCCAGGCCCTAAACTGCCGATGGGAAGGAAGGGATGGGCCTAATCTTGTTTAGGATTAGGACCCAGGGGGGATTAGAGGCAGTGGAAGGTGAGGATGGCGAGGAGGATGCTCATGGGCCAGCTCCAGGCCCCGGTGAGGCCCCAGGTGACTTGGCCAGGGACAAGTGATGGATGCTCTCTTTAGGGGGAGAATGGAACTTCCCATAGGACTTGGGTCGTGAGATGGAGCCCAACCAAGGGGCTATTCAGCAAGAGCTGCCTCAATTTTACAAAGTAGGGGCAAGAGCGGCCACTCCAGTAAGCAGCCCCAAGGTAGACTATCGACCTAGGGACACCCCACAGATGCCCCGACTTCCTTCTGACCCCTAGAGGTGTGTCTGCTTCTCTATCTGCCCCCCTATACCCCTTGACCCCAGGGGGAAGGCACTCGGGCAGCACAAAGGGAGCAGATGCCCAGTCTCCGTGGCAACGGGAGAATGCGCGCCATGGCAACCGCCCACTCAGCCTGATTTATCCCTCCCGTCGCCCTGGCGACCGTGGTGACGTCATCACTTCTGCTGCTCCACACACCCAGAGAAGGAGTGTTGGGGGGGGG
>LNAC01000309.1:226779-274309 GCA_002007465.1 Ailurus styani | reverse complement strand
CCCCCTCCCACCCCCACCCTGGTCCCCGGGCCTGGGCTGCTGCTGGCTGCTCCCGCTGCTGGGGCTGCCTGCTTTCCCGGTCACCTGGGTCCCGGAGCTCTGCTCTCCGGCCGCGCTCTCCTCAACAAAAACCTCCCCCCTCCACACCCCCCTCCCCACTCCCACCTCCTTTCCCCTGACATCAGTGATGTCAGTCTCAGGGGTGGAATACAAATTCTCTACCCTGGAGAGGGACGCACAATCCAGACGAGAGCCACGCCCTCTTTCTATCTCCTTCCTCCCTGACTCCCTTCCCGCCCCCAGAAGAGCAGCTGGTCCTGTTGATAATAACCCTTCCCCCATCTTACTCCCCAATCACGAGTTGGGCAAGACACTAAGATGGAGAATTTATAGAGGAGCCCTAAGGTGGGGTCCATTGTTCCGGGGGCTGGAGCTGTCCCCGGTGCTGGAAGCGAAGACCCAGGAGAGGGGAGCAGGGGGGAGGAGGAGAGGGGAGCCGGCATCTGGGGAAACTGAGTGTGGATAGGCAAGGAAAGAATCCAGGGAAAAGAAAATGGCATAGGAACAGTTGGGCAGGTTGGGAGTGGAGGGAGGAGGGAGGTGTAGATGGGGTGGGAAGCAGGTCTCAGAGCTTGGGGGAAAGGGCAGGAGGGGACCCAGAGAGGAAAGATAGAAGGGGGGGGGGAAGGAGAGAGCGTGGTGAAATGAGCGCAGAGAGAGAGAACTGTGTATTTTCCAGAAAAGGATCTAAGAAAAACTATGTCTTGCTGGCATTTGCCAACGCCCCCTTCTCTCCCTCTGGGTAGTTTGTGTGTGTAAGTGCGTGGGCAGGGAGGTGGCGGTGGTGACGACTGTGAGAGCTATCACTTGTAAGCTCCTTGAAGACCAGGGCACTGTTTAATTCAGCATTTTACTGTTTGGGGTCTAGCACAGTGTCTTGCTCATACATAGTTGCTTAACAATTATTTTTTGAAGAAACAGTTGATGCAAAGAACCTCTGATAAGAGCAGATTTCCCGATTCCTTTAGGGGGAAGAACCACAGTTGGCAAGCTCCGATTTAGGGCAGAAGGAACCCAATTTCTCCTTCCTCTGCTCCCCTCTCCTAGTTAGGTTCCTTGAGTAGGACTCTCAAAGTGAATCAGGTAGCGAAAAGTGATGGGGGGAGCACATTTGGGGACCATTACTCTCCTAAACCATTCTTCTACAGATGATCTGTTTCCCTCATAATCTCAAGGGAGCTTAACTCTTCCATGCACTGGGCCCACTCCCAGCACCCTTCAGTGCAGGGAGCACCTCCAGACATCAACTCTCCTGGACAGGGCAGCCCTTGCCTGCAGCCCTTTTGGACTGCCCCATCTACTGTCATTCCCTCCTTTACCCCAGACTGGGGCTGAGGTCTCTGAAATCCGTCTCACCTGAATCCCTGCCCCCACCCCCCGCCCCATTCCTCAGCTATCACAGGCAAGCTTCTCTTTAGGAAGGGAAGTAATAGTAATGGTGCTTAGATGACACTGTGTCCCAGGAATGGTTCCAAGTGCTTTACATTTATTAATTTGTTTAACGCTCAGCACCGCCCTATGATGCGGGTTCTACCATTATCTCCAAATAAAGATGAGGGAACAAAGGCACTAAGAGATAAAGTGGCTTGTCTAATGTCACAGAGCTAGAGGAGGCCTTAGTGAGGGTGGAGCCCAGGAAGTCTGGCTCCTGAGTCCTGAGTTTAACCCCCACATCAGATGCTCCCCATGGGAGTGGGAGGAGCTGTTAAGCCTGGCTTTCTTCCTCTTGTGTCTTCATTTAAGCGCAGTGTGAGACAGCCTTCTCTCTACTGCTTTTGATTCTCTGTTGACCACCTTCCATCTTTCCTTAGCCTGGGTTTGAGTGTGCGTGTGCATGTGTGTGTGTCAATATGATCACACTTCATCATATGGATGCCCAGGTTCTCCCAGTTGGGCCCCTAAGATGGGCATGGGGCGGGAGGGTGGGTAGAGGACCCAGTACAGGGTGGTCAGAACACACGATGGCGGTACCAGAGGACCAAGAGCGCAAACACATGAGGAAAGTAACTTTCCACTCTCTACTCCACCCTCACGGTTCCTTTTCCTGCCTCCTAATCTCTTGGTATTTATGGAGATGCTAAACTGATCACACCCTCTGAGGCTGGAGCCTAGGAAGACCCCATGGCCCTGTTGATCTCCTTACTCTGTGTCTTGTCAGCAGGTCTGCCATCCTGCTGCTCATTCAGGCTTGGGGCTGATCACATTAATTAAAATATTAAACATTTGCAAAAATGAATTATAATGAACTCCCCTTCCTCCTCCTCCCAGTCAGAAACTGGGGAGACAGCTGCAAACAGCAAAATGCTCCAACCCTTTGCTTAGTTTGTGGTCCCCAGATGGAAGGTTTCTAGCTGAAAGGAGAGGCAGGGTTAAGGGGAGAAGAGGTGGGAGCTTGCGTGGGGCCATCCTTGCAGGGTGGCTGTGGGCACATCTCTGCCCTGTGACGTAACTCTGGGGGGTTAACCCTAGGATTGAGAGGCCCATTCTAAGGAGCTGCTCTCCAGGGGAAATGAGGCTTCCAAACCTTACTTCTTCCCAGGTTCTTTCTCTTTCCACCAGCCCCAAGCTCCCCCTCTTACTTATTCTTCTGCTCTCAGTGTTAAGCTGCCCTACATAAAAAGATTATTGACTTTATAAAGGGAGAGCTCAACTCCTGATTTTAGATTCTTAGAAAATGGATAATTGGGATATTTCAGAAAGGACAAAAGGTAGTGGTGGTATATGTGGGCAGAGTGGCTAGTCACCAAATACTCGCTGGCCTCACCAACTGAAGCACAGTGAAGCCATGTGCCGCAGAAACCATGACACTGTACAAAGAATCTATTATATGATCTTCCTTCCCTCAAGTGGCTTCTGTTTCAGATGGAGAGGTAAGACAGGCCAACACCATGTGCAATAGTGAGGACTGAGGTGCTGTAAGAAAACAAAAGAAAGTAGAGGTAGCCTCTCTTATTTACATGTAGTGGTATTTGGACCATGGGAAGTGCTCAGTCAAGAAAGGCTTGTCTGATTCTCAAAGTACAAGAAGACCACAGACTAGCAGAAGAAGGACATTACTTATTCTATGCACAGGGAAGGAAAATGGAGAAAATTCTACATATTTACGCATGCATGCATGTGTGTGTGTGTGTGTGTGTAGATTTGCCAGTCCAGTCCAGCACTGTTTAAGAGAAGGCAAGCCATATACATAAATTAAATTTCTAGTAGCCGCATTAAAAAAGTTAAAGAAACAAGCAAAATTACTTCTAATAATAGATTTTATTTAACTATATATCCCCAATATTATTCAATATGTTTATATGATATGTCCAAAATAGTCAACCTGTCATCAATATAAAGATTATTAATAAGATACTTTTTTAAAACTACATGTTCAAAATCCAATGTGTATTTTACACTTAATAGCACATCTGACACTTCCAGCAACATCTGAGTGCTTAGTAGCCACCATACTGGATAGTGCAACTTAAAGAGGATCCCCCAGGAGCTTCTCTGGGGCTGGAGGGGTGGGAAGAAACAGGTCTTGGCCAACAGGAACCATCACCTCTGATTAACCTCTGCTCCTGCCTGAAAAAATCACTTGTGACAGATGGCAGCTTATCTACCTCTCTACTAACCCTTTCTCCTAAAAACCAGACAAACAAACACAATGATTACTAACCTGGATGAAATTCCTGGGAAGAGGCCTGTAGCTCATGACCTCATCTATCTTCTGGGGTTTTTTTCCTGGCTTGGGAACTGTCCACATTTTCCCTTCTTCCCTTCACTCTTTGCTGAGAAGGATAGAGGTGACCACTGAGAGACCCCCTCCAAGGCCAGGGTCAAAATGCGGGGCTTGTTTATCCTTGAGCAGTTGTTCACAAATCTGAAAGACCAGCCTCCCTTCTGAGGTCTTTTTCCTGTCTCCCAGGAGGCCTCGCTGGGCATGATGTCTGGGGGTGTAGGAGCTCAGCACTGTGTATAGAAAGGCAGGCTCCCACCCTTTCCAGGCCTATTTTCAGCTCTCTGGCTTTGTTTCACCTTCCTTTCTTAATTAGATACTAAAAGAACACACCTTGAAGACCAACTGCCTTTCCCGTCCTCTGTTCAATTGGGAGTGGGAGAGATGATTTAGAATTTATGAGGAGCAACTTAATTTACACAAGAAAGTCCGTCCAAGAGAGGAAGTCTCTGGCGCCATATCTCCCAGGTCCTTACCAACAGCTTTAGTGTGAGAATGGCCCTTCCTTTGCAGCACTCTGTTTACTCCACCCTATGGGATACTTTCCTGTTAAGTGTCAAGTGTCTGCAGGGCTGATGGAGGGGTTTGGCTTTGGGGCCGGCTGAAGGAGAACGAGCTTGAATTCTCTCTACTACTAGGTTTCAACAGCTGCCAAAAAAGGGAGAGGGTCAGGAACCAGATTCTGGGAGACACTGCCTTAGGAATCCCTTTTCCAGTTTTGCTCCGGAGCCAAGGGGAAAAAAACAACAACAACTATTTGAGGTTGGGTGGGCTCAAGAAGAATGGCTCGTTCCATATACAGCCAAGCCGGGAAATTAGCCCCCCAATCTGGGGAAGGAGATCCCTTGGAGACCCTCCCGGGTTTACTCCTCGGGTTCAGAGTGGCCCCCATATTCCTTCCCCCAGCCCCTCCCCCGCGGGCTGGTGAGGGCGGGACTTGGGGGGCGGGGCGGGCCTCTCCGCCCGCGTTGTCCGTCGCCTTGACGACCTGGGCAAGATGGCGACGCTGCGGGGCGGGCTTCTGGGGCCGGACCCCGGGGCGCTGAGCCCCGCGCAGCAGGAGCAGCTGCGCAACTTCAAGGTGGGTGCGCCCCGGACTCCCGCCTCCATCGAAGTGCAACTCCCTTAGGACGAGGGCTGCAGACCGGGAGGAGGTCGGGGAGGAGGGGCGCGGGAGCGTGTTCGCAGAAGAACTGGCGGAAGGCTGGGAGAGACCCCGGCGGAACCCCGGGCTTCTGGGGCTCGGGACGGAGCCTGGCCGGCGCCTGAAAGTGCAGGAAGAATGACCACAGGGATCTGGCCAGTGAAATGGACCGAAATTACTGCCGGAGACAGTAACTTAGATACAGACAAGAACTTCCGGATGGTGGAGACCCGACCTTAGCTATGGCCCCTGAGCCTGACTGAGCGGGAGGTGTTGGTCTAGTAATAAAACAGGCGGCTTAAAATTTCAAACATCCTGGGAAAAGACCCAGGTCAGATGCACACCAGTTTCCCCAAGGCCTTCACACCCCAGGGCTTGAACCCTAAAATCTGCCTCCTCATGGAGCGTGACCTTTTGCTCTCATCCCCCTAGATTCAGACTCGGATTGCTAATGAAAAATACCTGAGGACCCACAAAGAAGTGGAGTTGCTCATAAGTGGTTTCTTCAGGTAGGTGGTTTTCCCAACTTGCCTTGACAACTACTGGGAAGTATTACCAAATCCTGGTTGGGAGAGATGAGTGACTGCTGCCTTTAGGGTCAGAAGGGAAGGAAAAAATAAAATAAAATAATACATATACATACATGTATGTTAACTAAATAAATTAAAATTATATATATATTTTAGGTAGACAGTATTTTAAAATTGATTTTTTTTCTAACTTTGAGATTTGTGGCACCTGAGGTGTTCTTGAGTTATCTCTAGAGCTTTTCTTAAGTTATCTCTAAATTCTCAAAAATATTAATATTCAGTCATTTTAGCTGGAAGGATAAATATATGTCTTCTGACACTTGGAAGAGGTAATTTGGCATTGAGAAACTCAACAGGCAGCTATTGGGTGTAGAACACTTTCTCCATCAGAAGAACTTAACAAGATCACTAGAACTTAAAAAAAAAATTCAGATGTCTGGCCCTTCTCTTCCTGAGAGCCTTGTTGTGGAAAGACTCCAGTGGTTGGAAGCCATTCCCTGGAAGTCTTGGGGATGAGACTATTTTCCACCATATCCTGGAGCATGTTTTTCTTTCCCCCACATTACCCTTCAGCATGGCATTTGTTTGAATGGAAAGTTCTCCTAATGGGATGAAAGGCAAAGAACTGTCAAAAAAAAAAAAAAATCTTGGAGCAACAACGGATGAAAACAATAGAGCTGTCTCAAATACCGTTTGGCTAGGGACAAATATGCAAGGTTTAAATAATAATAATGGCTTCCATTTCCAGGCACTGTGTTAGTTTTCAGTGTTAGCCTTTATCACACTGAATTGGAATTTCACTGTCCATCTTCTGTTTCTGTCCCTGGATCAAAACCCCAAGCTGGGGCAGCCATGTTTGTGTCTCCCATGCCTGCACACTGGATGACATCTTGGTACTTGTGCTGACCCTCCCAGCAACTGCAAAACATAGCTTATCATCAGTTCCATTCTGCAGCTGGAGAGGTGAAGTACCTTCCCCAAGAGGCGGAACCAGGATCCAAACCGCTGTGTTGGGTTGAGAGCTCATAGGAGCTGGGGAGCCAGAGCTGGGGCTTTTCTTTTTCTTCTCAAAAGTAGACCTGGAGCGGTGTCTTTTTTTCCCAGGCTCTTTCATCTTTCCTGGATCTCACTGTTTTTCATATCCTAGTCATTTCTCCAGTGGCAGTAGATTCTCACAGAGCAGATAGGGGACGGAGAAAGGGAAAATAGAAACTTCTTCGTGAAGCTTGGTTTTATTTGGCCTAGGCGTAAGACTTAGACAAAGGATAGGTTAGGAGTCTTCAGTCAATATCAGTCCTGGGGATCAGGCCATCATTTTTTGCACTTTTTATCTAAAGGGAAATAAGAGTTGACCTCTTTCTTATTCTGGGGAGCTTGCAGTCCCAAGTTAGGAATGATTCCGGCAGGGAGGTTGGGGATAGATGTTAAAAGCCTGAATTAAATCACCCTTCCTGTTGTTCACAAACACAAGGAATGGGTGGTGTTGGGAGGTAGTGGTGAATGAAGAGGGTGGTGTTTTTAGTTAGAAGTCTGGGATGGCCCAGCTTCTCCATCCAGGTAGTTTCCAGGAGGAGCTGGCTGTCTGTGCCTGGCTCCTGCGAGAACAGAACCTTCCCTTCCTCACCATCCCACCTCCCAAACCAGGGTAGGCCACCTCACCCTTCCCTTTGCTGTCCCTGAAGCTACCTACAGGAAACGCTCCTGGCACCTTTTAGGCCTTTCTCTTTCTGAGGTGGGGGTGGGAGGGGGAGAAGTGGTGTTTAAAGTTTGAGGGTTTGCATTTGTTGTTTTTGGTGTTACTGTTACTTCCTTTGGAAGATACTGGGATGAACCAGAATCAGCCCCTCATCTGTACGGGATACTTCAGATGGTTTTCCCCTTGGGAAAGGAGGAAGGGAGAAGAGGGGACAGAATCTTGGGCGGTATACCTGCCCTCCCGTCTTCCGGAGGTCTCTGTTCTCGAGTCTAACCCACGAGAAGCTCTAAATTGTTTTTGTGGGAAGGGAGCTCCCCACTTGGGTTTTCCAGATCATGATGACTTACGGTGATGCAGTCCCCACTCTCTAGGGCGTACTTGCACATACAGTGTACGGAACTCTTAATACCTTGAATTTTGGGCCTGAAGAATAGAAAGAATAGGGATCTAACTTATTTTAGGCACCCGGAGACCTAGGGTTTTAGGCTGGAGATACAATAGCAAAGTGTGAAACTGTAGAAGGACGTTATTAGATATTCTTGTAAGTAGCCAGACAGATGAATCTTCCCAAAATTTAGAACCGGTTATGTCATTCCTTGGCTGGAAAAATCTGCAGTGGCTCCACAACCTTGCCCCCCAACCCCCAACTTTTTTTAAAACATTCCGTTGAAATATAATGAAAAGTGGCGTCTCCTAAACTGGGTGAACTTTCACAAGGTGAGGATATACATGGTACTGGGGTCCAGCTCAAGAAGTAGAACCTGAGTAGCATCTCAGACCTGCCGAGACCCTTCCAAGCACTTCCCTGCAAAAGGTAGCCAGTATCCCGACATCTCGTAGCACAGGTTTGTTGTGCCTTTTTGTGCTTTATGTAAGTGGAGTTCTGTGGTATGTGCTCTGTTGTGACTGACTTGTGTTGCTCAGCTGTGTCTCATAGATACTCCATTGTCACTGCTGGGTATGTTCTGCTGTGGGACTAGTCTGAGCTTTATGCACCCATTTGCCTCGTCTTTTCGATTGACTATAACTGTCTCTCCCTGGCCTTCCAGGCTCTCCGTAACAGGGCCCCTTTTCTCCCGACTTCTGTCTGCACCTGCCCACCATCCCAGCCAGATAGAGCCCCTGATCATTCCACTGACCTCCCCACTGACGTCGTCAGGGGACACTGACACTTCTGGACCCTAGGGATACAAAGGTGGGGATGCCAGTTCCTACTTTTTTTTTTTTAAAGATTTTATTTATTTATTTGACAGAGAGAAACAGCGAGAGAGGGAACACAAGCAAAGGGAGTGGGAGAGGGAAAAGCAGGCTTCCTGCTGAGCAGGGAGCCCGATGCAGGGCTCAGTCCCAGGATTCTGGGATCATGACCTGAGCTGAAGGCAGATGCCCAACGACTGAGCCACCCAGGCGCCCCTCCAGTTCCCTGCTCTTGAGCAGTTCACCATCTAGACGACGTGGACTCTTTCCTTTCATTTCTGGGGCTTTCCTCTTGCTGCTCCCCTGGGCCTGGGATGCCCTTGTCCTGTTGACAAATGCCAAGGGCATCACAAGGGGTGCCAGGTGCTCTGTGAAGATTTCTGGGGCCCTGTTCTCCGTGACCTTTCTCACTGTCCACAGCACAGTATTAACACCCTCTTACAGCCCTTCCTGCAGGGTGCTTGGCCTTTTGGACATTTGGGAACTTACCCGTTCTCTCTTACTTGACTAATTTCTTTGAGGTGGTGCTGTATTTTCCCTTCTTTAAAAAAAGCAATCCCTCATATCTGGTATAGTTACTTACACAGAATTTGTGCTCAATAATTATCAAAATGAATTTAAAGAGAAGGGAAGCCAAGTCTGAAAGTGTGGGAGGCAGGGGCTTTCTGGATAGGCGAGACCTTCTTCCAGGCTGGTGGGCAGGCTGGCGGTGGCCGGGAGGATGTGTTGTAGAGCGTGCTGGTCTTGAAACCACCAGACCTGGGCTCTCTGCCTTTTGTTTCCTTGCTTTGTGAACTTGGGCAAATGATTAACCTTTTGAAGGTTTGATTTGTTCATATGTAAAATGGGGTATAGTCATTGCTGTTGGGCAGGGTTGTTGTAAAGTGAGATAAGATTTGTGAACACTCTTTATGAACTGTAAAGCTCTATGAGAGATAAGACATGGTCCCGCCCCAGCGGCCCCAACGCTGCAGGCCTTGTCAGTGCCGCTAGGAGACCTGCAGTCTGTCCTCTCTGCTTTGATGATTGCATCGCTGCCCGCCCCCTGACTCCTGTGGGTACTCATGGTTAAACGTAGTCACCAGGCTGTGGGATTGCATATATGTCCCACCACACACGAGCCCCTCAAGGACTAGGCAGCGTGTCCTTCATCTCTACCACCTGTGCCTGGCTTGGGCTCTGGTTATGTGAAAATGTTTGTTGAATGAATGACAAGCTTCGCCTGGCTGGGGCACAGCTGTCTTGTGAGGTGAGCTTAGTGCCATTTAGAATGTTCTGCTCCTTGCCTCCGAGCCTGATCGGAAGGAAGATCACACATGGATAGGTCTTTGTCAGGAGTGCTCTGCCTTCAGGCCTGCTTTATTCCTACCTTTACCCCTTCATGTCTTCCAGAGAAATGTTTTTGAAAAGACCAGACAACATCCAAGAATTTGCTGCAGGTGAGTAAGGCGGTGTCTGTTTTGGGTGTTTGAGAAACCAGCCCGAGGACTATTATTGCAAATTTAGACTCGGAGAACCCCACGATTCTCCCTGCAGAGTCTGGGGTGGTACTTCTTCACTTGATATCGCCCCGGGAGCTCTTTTCAGAAGGCTCTTTCCTCCACTATCATTTCCTCAAAATGAGGATAGGTAAGAAACGAGGCAGAGCTTCTTTGTGGTGAGGGTTAAGGATTTTGAGATTCCCAAAGGAACAGAATGGCCCCTCTTTTCCCTGGGAATCCTAAAGCAGGACTCCCCCCCCCGGCCACTCATTAGAATCACCTGGGGAGCATTTAAGAAATGCTGAGGCCTGGGCCCACCCCCAGAGGTTGGTATTTAATTAGCAGGGGGGCATAGGTGTAAAGGTCCCCAGGTGATCCTAATGGGCTCCACTGCCCCAGCTGGCTTAAGGTCAATGGTATTTAGAGGGAAGGGCCGGGTGGGAGGCCTTCTTGGGGCCTGTGAGCCCAGGGAGTTGGTGACGGGCTCACACCGTCTTTGCTGCCACAGCAGATGCTGCCTGATTCACGTTATGCCGGCTGTATAAAAACCTCCTCTGTCGTCACCGGGTGAGAGCCTGGCTCTCCTCTGAGAGGATATTCTGAGAGGAGAGGGCGTGAGAGCTCAGAGACGAGCTGGCAGGCTGAGCTGAGACAAGAATAACACTTGGCATCCTTTCGGGCCCCAGGATGGGCCGAGAGCAGAAAACCCAGAGATCCCTCAGCCCTCGGATGGCTCCCCGTGCGTCAGCAAGCTGATGAACTGCAGGGCCGGGTGGACGGGACAGGAGCCATCCTGTGTCAGCCCCTCCCGGGAACGCGTGAGCTGGCAGCCTCGGCACTGCTCCGGGCGGGGACGGTGACCACGGGATCCGCTGTGACTTCTGTCACGTTGGAAAGCAGGGCCGCCAGGAACAGGCCTGCTGAGGCCGAGCCAGCCTCACTTGTGAGCCGAGCGAGCGGTCTCCCTCCCCTTGGGTTTAGATAATTTCTTCTTTTCGATTCTCATCCCAGACTATTTCACGGATCCAAGACTTCCCAACAAGATTCACATGCAGCTAATTAAGGAGAAGAAAGCGGCTTAATTAGCAGAATCATGATGCTCAGCTGTTGAGCGAGACCAGGAAGAATCCAGCCTCAGGGTGGGTGTTAACCTCACTTGCCGACAGAGGCTGCTTTGCTCTTGTCAAAATAAGGCCTGGCTTCTCGGGCCCGGGGTGTGAAGGAAACCAAAGGGAGAAGCGGCTGGGAAGTTTCATGCACAAGTGTTTCGTTTTCTTGACACTATTTTGGGGAATTAGGGGCTGTGAAGAGCGGCCGGGCTTGTCTGGCATGTCCGTGGCAGGAAGAGACATCTGTCTTCCGAGCCTGGTGAACCGGAGTCGGAGAGTGGAAGCGGAACGGCGTGGGAGTGAGGAGTGGCGGGGAGACGGGGGTGGGACCCGCTGGTAGCCAGACCCCGCCGGCCAGCCGGCTGTCAGACTGCGGAGTAGCGAGCAAGCGAGCAAGCGCTCCCGCAGATGGCCTTGCCCTTCCCGCAGATGTTCAGGTGCTGGGAGCAGAGGGGGTTCCTGTTGCCGCTGGAAGGGGCGGAACAGTTTCCCTCCCCGCACCTTGGACGAGGGACTTTGCTGCTCCCCGTCCTCTTCAAACCAGGCTCTGCCCAGGAAGGCCGCCACATTTTTCAGGCAGGACGATTTCTGAACGGATTTTGCAGGTTGGGATTTTTTTCATGTGACATAGGAAGAAGCCACGTCCCTGATGTCACACGCCGTTTGTATTTTGCAGGGTCACCTGGAAGCAACGGGGACCTGTTGACATCGGGGTGGGGTTCCGAGCTGCCTTGGGCCGTGTCTCCTGTGCAAAGGCTTTTAAAGGTATTCATTAAAAACCGACCTTCCTAGTCTATCTGCTGTGTTTCACTCCAGAGGAGGAAGCCGTCGGCAGGGAGGGCTGCTGCGCCCCTCCTTGGACCTGCTGGGCAGCAGGGCTGTCTCTCTGTCCGTGGCCACCCGTGGATCTCCACTAGGTCAGCGGGCTGCTCCCACATGTGCCTCACGCCGTGTCCTCGCTGCCCGTCCCAGGGCCGAGGCTGGACGGAAGAACAGGGGTGGGGACCCCGCGAGGACCACATCTGATCGGGGCGGCGCTGTAGTCGAGTCCACTCTTTAGCACGGCGTCCCCACTGCCCCCAGTCTTCCTCTGGGTTGCCGTATGGCGTGTACAAGTAGTGGTTTAACTTTTCTCTACCAGTGATTATAGCAACGGGGCTGGAGGGACAGCGGGAAAACGAGACTGGACAAAGAAAACCCATTTGGGGTTCTGCATCTTGTGAAATACGAATCTAACAGGTGACTCAGAGGTGGTGGACTTTGTTCTTGAGGATTTTTAGCAACAAGTCGCCCATCCGTTTGGTTTGCAGCTAACAGGCAGGGGAGGGGCCAGCTGGCCTTTGACATCCTTTCCAGGCGCGGAAGGCATGGATGTCTTCTGTGTTTGTGCCCTACCCCTCTGGCCTCCACAACCCACTGTATGAAGGGCCTCTCACCTGGGTGTCTCGGGTCCACGTCGCCACGGCAGCAGAGGCATAGCCCCAAGCAGGGGCTGTGTTCTCTCTCTGTCCCTTGTCTCTGTCCACTGGTCCCCAGCTACCGGCCCCTCCATGGTGTAAGAGCCACAAAGTCGTGCACTGAGAGGACTCGTAAAGCTGTGCCTAATAAGCTATGCAGCAGGAACCAGAATAGTTATTTCAAGTGATTTCAGAGTCAGGCAGTGAGCTATATCCCTGCTTAGAAAATCGAGATGAAGCCTTCAGTGGAAAACCCACGTGTACTAAGGACCTCTGATGTGAAGTGTTAAAGTAGACCCTCTCGAAAACTTTCCCCGGGGAAGAGGGCAAAGTGTTTTCCAGATGTTCGAGTGCATGATGTGTGTTTCGTTCTTGGGGGGTCTCCTGGCATTAATAAGAAACGCGATTTGATTAGAATATATTTCAAAGCCAAGGAAAGGAGGCATTTGGCACGTGGTCCTAGTGCATCTGCTCTGTGTGACCTTGTGCGCCGAGGCCAGGGGTAAGGTGGGGCGGTCATCCTGCCGTGAGATGCCTGGTGGTCTGGGAGGGGATGTGCAGCTTTTCTCCCCAAGCATGAACTGTCCAGAGAGCTCACCTTGTAGACAGAAGGCACCGTCAGAGCAGGGACCAAACCTAAAAATGGGGCTTGTTCACTGTTGCGTTCCCGACCGCTGGCCCCGTGTCTGGCATGTAGTGAGCGCTCAGTAAGCATCTGTGGAGGGAATGAATGCTTGGGTGATTGAGCAATCATGTTGTATCAGCCGCTACAAAGACTGTAAAGTCACAGAGCTGTGCTGGCTGCAGGTACATCTAGAGGAGGAGGAAGAAAGAATACTGGCTCTACCTGCGGGGGTGAGGGCAGCCTCGAGGCTGGCATGGGATGGGTGGGAAAGGATTTGCCAGGCGGATGTGGAGGGTGACGTGAGGGAGCCAGGGTACTGCAGGTGCCTCCCCTTTGCTGAGCAGGGCGGTACTAAGCAGACTGCATGTCAGCTGCTCATCCTCATAACCCTTTCTTCCCTGCTGACCACACAGTTGAGGGCAGCAGTGGGCTCAGCCCCAAGTGGTAGATGGTATTTAGCCTGAGCCAACCACAGCAACCACGTGCCCTGGTTTCCCAGCCTGCCTTGCAGCAAGGCGCAGCGCTGTGGGTTCCTGGGAAAACTTTTGCATTCTTAACAAGAATGGGGTCGGGGGAGTGACAGATTAAGTTCGTGTAGCTTTCTCCTTTCCCCACCTTTCTTCCTGTTTTGAGCCTGAATGTGATGTCTAGAGCTGTGGCCATGGTAAGGCCGTGAAGTGACAAGTAGGAGGGTGCTTGAGCTAGTTCTCCAAAGTGGCAGGGAGCAAAGATCAGAAGACTGAGGTCCTGGTGGCATCTTTGAGCACTTCAACAACCCAGCAAACGCCTGCCTTTAGACTTCCTGACAGGTGAGAAAAATACCTCTCTCATTTGTTTTGAAAGCACATCAGAGTTTAATCACGACCCACCACTTACCAGATGTGTGGCCTTGGCCAAGCCACTTAACTTTCTTGAGGTTCAGTTTCTCATCTAGAAACCAAGACATGTAATTAGCAGCTCTCAGGGCTGCCAGGTTAGGAATAAAGAAGGGACAGTGCCTGGCATGTGGGCATTGTTCACAGGAGGGTCTGACTCGAGGCAAGCACAACGCAGGGATGAGAGACCTGACAGGAGAGGGTGGGACTGATCACAAGGAGCATTGCACACGGGGCGCAGGAGGCTGATCTTTACCATCTAGGCAATGGAGAGCTAGCAAAAACTTTTAAGCCAAGAGGAGTTCATGAAAGATTTAGACAGTGCCAGAGTGTGGAAGACAAACTGGAGGAAACTAGAAGTGGAAAGACCTGAGGCCCCAGCCCCTCCGAGCTCCCCTCTTAGCAGGCCTGCACGGAGGCCTGCCCGCTGTCAGCTGAGAGCCCACTGCACCTTGGAACAGAAAACTCAGTGTATGGCGGCTGATGCAAATAGAGGGTTGTTTTTCTCACCCAGTAAAATGTTTGGCAGTAGGTAAGATTCAGAGGTTCAGTGGTGAACACAAGGACCCAGACCAGGCTTCCAACCCTTCCACTCGGCAGGCTGCAGCCTGCGGCCCCACCATTGTGAGGGGCTGCTTCTGTTCTGCAGCAGAAAGAAGGCAGCCAGTCCATCCCTTTTTGTCAGGAAAGCCAAGTTTCCCTGAATGTCCTTCCCTCCTGCGTCTCAGGCCAGACCAGGGTCCTGTGGTCCACCCAAGTGCTCCAGGGATGGGGAAAGGGAATGTTTAGCTTCTAGAGAAGGCAGTGTCCGGAGAAGAGTGGGAATTGCTGTTGGGTCGGCCCCAAAGCCTGTGCCTGCTAGAATGACCTTTTAAGAAAACTAAACCAGGGGGGCTCCTGGGTGGCTCAGTCGGTTGAGTGTCTAACTCTGGGTTTTGGCTCAGGTCGTGATCTTAGGGTTCCTGGGATGGGCTGTGTCTGTGTCGGGCTCCACGCTTGGCTGGAAGATTCTGTCCTGCCCCCCCCACTTGTACACCCCTTTATGCTCTCTCAAGTAAGTAAATCTTTAAACAAAAAAAGAAAAAGAAAAGAACCTAAATCAGAGTATATCACTCTCCTGCCTAGAACCCTCCATGGTCTTCTAAGCACTTAAATCCACATGGCTTTCCAGGGGCCTCAGAGCTTTGCAAGACCCCCTCCATCCCTCAGACTTTTCTGCCCCCTGCCTCCCACCTGCCTGTGTTCCAGACACAAAGGTCTTTTCTCCCTTCCTCAGACATGCCTGGATTGTCCTGCCCCACATCTTCACAGGGCTGGGGGGCCCAGCTGGGATGATCTGGTCTCAGTGGAAGCCTCTGCTAAGGGAGCAGCACTTTGTTTTCTCAAATGGCAAGTCTGTAGTGTCGGTTTAGGGCCTGCCTCTGCGGTTTCTTCCTTTTCCCTCATGGTCAAAGGATGAGCAGGAAGGGACTGTACCAGCGATACTTGTCCTTCCTTCCTGGAAAGCAGGTCTTCCCCACCTCTGCCAACTCCCACTAACATCTCATTGGCCAGACCTGTGTGCATGGCCCCTTTAAGGGAGGCTGGGAAGAGGAGTATTTAGCCAGCCAACAGTACCCTAGAGAGCTTCTTGTCACTTTCTCGGAGTCCTCTCCTAGGGATCCAGACATTTTTAATATTTAAACACCCCCGCCCTCCACCACACCATCTTCTCTCTCATCATTCTGTCTCCTTCACAATCCTGTCCCTGTCTGATGTGATCTTGTTTGCTTGTTTTCCCCTGAGTGTCTGCGCTCTGGACTGTGTGAGCTGTGAGCTGGCCCGGCCAGCCGTGTTGGTCACCGGGGGGTTGGCACCCACAGCTGCCCAGAGTGGCCTTGCTGAGTGAAGGCTGAGCTGCGGTGCCTGGGCCCGATCTGTGCAGGGGCACCGGAACAGGAGAGGGAGTCTCATATTTGGCAGGAGAGTGGGCAGGATTGTGGTTTGAATGGGGGAGAGTTATAATGACATGGAGGTTTCTCGCACGGGCAAAGGGATTGATGGGATCATTTACTAACACGGAAGTGATGGATTTAGACCCAAAGGTGTCTGCTGGGTGTGTAATTGGGCTGTGGGTGAAATTAGTGTGGATCACTGCAGTGGGGTCAATGGGAATTGGACTGAGTGGACTTCCTAGTCGTTGTGAGATGGGGATGTGGTATGGATGCTTGTGTCTTTCTAGGAGCATGGGTGTGCGAGGAGATGGAGGAAGGGCAGAAGTTAGAAGGGGAAGTCAGGTCACCCGTGGGGTTTTGTAAGGGAGCTGCTTGAGCAGGCAGGGATCTGGCATTTTTCATCTCTTGAGATCTGTTTTACTTTCAGGCTAAAAATGGTAGGAACTTCTTGGAAATGTTGCACAGATAGGGCCTGATATCCGAGGTAATGGGGACTAACAGGCCAGCCTAACTGTGTCTCCACATGACCTAGAATGACCCGTGTCAGCTGCTGCTCCTCTTCACAGCGCGGGCAGTGGCTCCCCTGGGCCTGCAGGGAGGACCACCCCGGTGCCCCCGGTCGGTCGTGTGGCACAGGGCGGCGAGGACGAAGGGCAGCATTTAGGAAGCGAGCCGCTCTCCCTCCAGCCAGATAGACCTCTACTGCCCTCTCCTGGGCATAGCTGCAGCGCTGAAGATGCCGCTGGAGACGGCCTGTTCCAGGCCTGAGTGAAACTGGCAGCAGGGGAGAAACAGGGCTTAGGAATGGGGAAGGAGTCACAGATGAGTCTTGTAGAAGGAAGTGGCTGGAAGTTATCCAGTGCCTTGTCTCTGTCAGTCCTGATCCACGAGCTCACTAGATGTCTCCTTAAAAGTGAGGGAGAAAGGAAACCTTGCAAGGTTGAACATTCATTCATTCATTCATTCACTTACTTGTCTACTCATTTATTCAACAAATATAATGGGATGCAAAGTTTTGGGAATAAGATTCTCTTTCCTCGGGGAACTCATAGCCTAGTGACTGAAGATAGGTGCATAGATAAGTACAATACAGTTTCAAAGGTGAAGTAAGAGAAACACGCAAGGCACTCTGGGCGTGCAAAGGAGGTGGCCAGGCAGTGTCTCCCAGTGTGGGAGCAGAATGCTGACAGATGGATCAGGACCGGAGGCCCCTGTCTGATACCATGTCTCCCCACTGTCAACTCTGAGGGGCGATTCTCGTTTCCTCCAAGGAAAGTCCTTCCTGAAGTCTTCCCTCACTTTTATCTCTGTGTTTAATACAGTCTGTTAGGGCCTTGCTCTTCACAGCTATAAAAAGAGGGATGTGCTACTAGGTGTTAACATTTGAGCATCATTGACATGACCCAACTCTGAATGCTGGCATTCAGTGTGTTAAAACATCTCCCCAGAAGCAAGTTGGCAGGTGCATATGGCCATCCTTAGGAAAATTCAGCTTTACGCTAGAGGAACCAAATTTGCCTCACCCTAAATGCTTGCTGAAAAACAACAAGCTCTCAGTTTTTTTTAAAGATTTTATTTATTTATTTGACAGAGAGAGAGATCACAAGTAGGCAGAGAGGCAGGCAGAGAGAGAGGAGGAAGCAGGCTCCCCGCTGAGCAGAGAGCCCGATGCGGGCCTCGATCCCAGGACCCTGAGATCATGACCTGAGCTGAAGGCAGAGGCTTTGACCCCCTGAGCCACCTAGGCGCCCCGACTCTCAGTGTTCTTAAACCATCCCTGTTGTTCCCCTGGGTGCCTGAGTTTCTTCATCGCTAAAGGGGGATGACATGTCCCCTGTGGATTTTGTTGTGAGGCTTGGCATTGCACACCCCGACATCCATACCTGTGTCTGGCCCGTAGCAGCCCCTCGTAGACAGCAGCTACTATTTTGGTGAAGAGCAGAACTCAGTTCATTATTTCCCCAGAGCCAGGAGTCTCTCTCTGTCTCTCTGAGGAGATGTCACAGGTGTGGGCACCCTGGTGAGAAGAGGGAGTAAACTGAAATGAAACGCAAGTTAACGTGTTGGAGTTTAGGACAATTTCTCGTGAGAATGAAGACTTAGAATTTAAGAAAGCTTTTTCAGGGCACAACCCAGTGCTTCGGTAGTCACACTTCCTTTTTTTTTTTTTTTTTTTTTTTTAAGATGTTATTTATTTGACAGCAAGCACAAGAAGGGGGAGGAGCAAAGGGAGAGGGAGGAGCAGACTCCCCGCTGAGCAAGGAGCCAGATGCAGGACTCAGTCCCAGGATCCTGGGATCATGACCTGAGCCGAAGGCAGATGCTTAACCGACTGAGCCACTCAGGTGTCCCACAGTCACACTTCTGACCCTGTCTCTCACAGGCCCCAGGTGGACTGGAATCTGAGGTCCTTCAGGAGCAGGATTTCACAAAGTACCCTATTCTTTGGTCATTAGGGTGGAGAAGTGACAGCACAGATTCTTTAGAGAATTACAGTGATGAGAGAGTCTCTGGGGGCTGTTTCATTTCCACACTTTATGACTAGAGAAAAGAAAACCAAATGCCAAAGAGGATTGAATTGTAGCATTTTTCCAAGTGGAAATTGCCTTAGATCATCAAGTCCAATCTTAGTGATGATAGGTGAAGAAACTGGGCCACAGATGACAGATGGTTGAGGAGGGGCTGGCACTCACCTGATTTCGAATCTAATATGATTCCAGTATTTCATGCTAGAAGAAAAAATACCTAGAATTATTAAGCTTGGAGAACAAAATGTGGCTAGGTGACAGTTCAGGAATGTGGAAGTATTATACCTCTGGGTAGTTAACCCAGCCTTTAACTGCAGGTGAGGACAAAATTGAGTCATTTGTGCAACTAACACGTGAATGCTAACTATATCTCACTCAAGGTCATTTCCAGCTCCAGAAGTTTCATGAGTTCACTGTTCTGTATGTCATCTTGAACAAGATGCTATGGGAACTGAGTGTAAGGAAAGGTAGTAATCCCCTGGGGGAAGGCAAGCTGCCCAGTGTGTTCTTGCTCACACGTATTCAATAGGTCGCAGCAGTGTTCGGAACATGCCACTTTCTGATTTTTTCCCTTCAGCTGATGACCCTTCCAGTAGTAAAACAACAGACCGTGAGACCCGCCTACAGCGAACCACGCAGGAGAGAAGAGGAGTTGTCTATAGCTGTCCTAGGCATCCCACTCCTCGTACTTAAAGGTGCTGTAGTGGGTGCCATGGTGTGCCATGTAGACACCCCTCTTCAGGACTGGAGCGCTCACCGCGGTGCCCTCTCTCCTGGCCGCACTGCTGGGAATGAGGCCCCTCTGGGATCGTCCACCGAGAACTCATCGAAGTTCATGCCCCCTCCCGAGACAGCCAGTAACCATTGATCAGTGTGGGAGTACAGAGGTCTGATTCCCTCGCCTCTGGGGGGGACAACTCTGAAGGGTCACAAACAGCTCCAGCGGTCCTCTGTCCGGTGCTGTGGCTTCTCGCTCTCACAGGTGTGTCCGTCCTGACATACACCTTCCTAAACCTTGACTCAGATTTCCATCTCAGTGTTTCCCAGGGAACTCAACCTGGCAAGAATTGGTGCCAAGACCATCGAGGACAGCAGATTCTAAACTGAGATTTTATTTTATTGTCTATTTATTTGAGGTGGTCGACCTCTTTATTGCTTTGGAGTTGGGGAGGCAGGCGCTCGGGAGCTCTTGGTGGGGCAGGCGCGTCCTCTTCATCATCACAGGCTTCTGGCAGCCTCGTGCAGATCTAGGCAGCACTTGTTCTTGCGATCCTGTGTCTGATGCTGCTGAGGGGTTTGAGGGGGCCCTGGGGCAATCTTGTTGATGGTGGTCGCTATGTAGGAGGTGGGGCATTTCGCTGGCGGGATCTCGGCTTCCCGACCACCTCACACCTTTGCAGTCGGTGTGGGCGCCACGCCCACAGTCTGGCGGAGGATCAGCCTGTCCTAGAGAATGAGTTGTGAGCCTTCGGGTTCCTGGGCTCAGTGGTGTTTCTCTGCTTGCTCCACACCACCATCCACTGCAGGTGGGCGATCAGGGCAGCAGCTGCTCTTACTACCGTCACCACCACCGGAGGCAAAAGACCAAACTGGGATTTTAAAGCTGAATCACCTGTTGGCCAACTGGCCTGGAGGACCCCATCACTGGTGGTAGATGGAGCCAGCCTGGCACGCTGGCTCAGTGCAATTGTTAAAACCCTCACTGGCTGTGAACTAGGATGGGATCCTGGGGAAGGGAACACGTCGGTGGGAGAAACATATCAGGTTTGAGAAGTTACAAAGACAGTGGAATTGGATGGCTGCCGCTGGAGGCTCACGTTGGAGACAGTGAAAGGTGAGGGTAATTAATCACCAGCTAAAGGCCGACTGTAAAGCCCAAGGCCCTCCTTGGCAACTTAAGAGATTTGTCTCTTGCATCTAGAGGACCCAAAAAGCTGAGAAGGACCAGGATTTACTTGTAAGAGTAGGAGAGCTCTGGAGAAGTTTGAATTCTTAACTCTGGCGGGTCTGTTGGGAAAGAGTGAGGCCCTGAGACCAGGGTGGGACATTTGGGTTGATGCTTTAAAAACTCTTTAATCCCACATTCTCCTGCATCCCTTGGGACTGAGAAGTACTCACTGCGTCCTGTTAAAGGCCGTGCCTCCTCCCTTACCAGCTGGATACCCCTTAGGAAGAGTGCCTGGAGGCCCCAGTGGGCCAGGCGGGCATGTACTGGCTGGAGATGGCTGAAGATGTGTCAGGCTGGATTCTGACGGTGTTGCACCATGGAGGGTGGGACATCAGGGCGAGTAGATGGATATGGAAGCCCCTTCCCATGATACAGGACTTGATACTCTGACAAGTACCCCGAGAGATACTGTTAATATTCTGATGGGATGGTTCTTAGAAACTTGGAGGAAGCCACAGCCCACATTAAGTGAAGCAGAAATAACTATTTCTTCATAGATCTTGAAATTTTTCCATTAGAAAAAATTTTACAGTTTTATTTTTTTTAGGTCCATGGCCATTCTGAGTTAGTTTTTGTATAAGGTGTTAGATGTGTTTCATTTTGTGCCTATGGCTGTCCAATTGCTCCAGCATTTGTTGAAAAGGATACCTTTCCTCCATTGAATTGCTTTGGTAACTTTGTCCAAAAAAAAAAAAAGTTTGGGTATATTTGTGAGTCTGTTCCTGGGATCTGTATCCTGTTCCATTGATCTCTGTGTCTGTCCCTCCACCTACAGTTATTGATTATTGTAACTAATATATAATATATATAACTATATAATAAATTTTTAACAAATTCTTTTTTATATAAGATTTTTAAAAAATTTATTGACAGAAAGAGAGAGAGAGGGAACACAAGCAGAAGAAGTGGGAGAGGGAGAAGCAGTCTTCCTGCCAAGCAGGGAGCCCGACGTGGGCCTTGATCCCAGGACCCTGGGATCATGACCTGAGCTAAAGGCAGACACTTAACGACTGAGCCGCCCAGGAGCCCTCTTTTTCAAAATTCTTTAAGCTATTCTAGTTCCTTTGCCTTCCACATAAATTTTAGGACAATCTTGTATATGTTTACCAAAAATTTTGGGATTTTGATAGTAATTACATTAAACCTGCACGTCTATTTGGGACATCTTTACTATATTGAGTCTTTTGATCCATGAACATAGCATGTCTCTTCATTTATTTAGATCTTTGATTTTTTTCATCAACATTGTGTAATTTTCAGCACGTAAATCTTTCGTGTTTTATTAGATTTATACCTACATATTTTTGAGCAACTTTAAAGAGTATTGTATTTTTAATTTTGGTGTCCACGTGGTATGTTTGTCTGTGTGCGTGTGGGTGTGACTTTTAGTTTTTTTGTAGATTCCTTGAGGTTTTCTATATAGACAGTCATGTCATTAGTAAGTGGGGACAGTTTAATTTTTTCTTTTTCGTCTGTATGCTTTTTACTTCCTTTCTTGCCTTATTGCACTGTATAGAACTGCTAGCATTTACGTTGAAGAAGGAGGGTGTGAGAGCAGATACACTTGCCTTGTCCTGATCTGAGAAGAAAAGCACTCACTTTCACCATTAAGTATAATATTAACTGTAGACTTTTTGTAGTTTTTCTTGTCAAGTCGAAGAATTTCCCTATATTCCTATTTTTCTGAGAATTAAAAAAAACATGAATGGGTGTAGACTTTTGTCAAATGATTCTTCTCCATCAATTGATATGATCATGTGATTTTCTTCTTTTGAGTGTTAATATGGTAGATTACATGGATTGATTTTTTAATATCGAACCTGATTTGCATCCCTGGAATAAACCCCAGTTAAGCATATCATAATTTGATAAAATCTATTTGCTGATACTTTGATAAAGATTTTTGCATTTATATTCATGAGAGATATTGAACTGTACTTTTTTTGTACTGTTGGGGGTTTGTTTGTTTTCATGGTAATCCTAGCCTCATAAAATGAATTGGGAAGTATTCCATCCTATTTTGTGGAAGAAATTATGTAGAATTATTAGTGTTACTTCCTCTTTAAGCATTTGGTAGAACTCTTCAGAGAAACCATTTGGGCCTGAGAGTTTTTGGGGGGAGAAGAGGGGAGCCTTAAATTATGAATTAATTCTCCTTAATTATTATAGGGCTATTCAAATGATCTATTTCACATTGGGTCAGTTATGGTAGCTTGTGTTTTTCAAGGATTTTGTCTAAGTTGTTAAATTTATGTATATAGAGTTCGTAGTGTTCCCTTATCATCTTTTTGATATCTGTAAAGTCTCTCTCTATGCTGTTTCATTCCTGATATTTGTAGTTTGTCTTCTTAGACAGTCTTGCTAGTGTTTGTCAATTTTACTGGTTTTTCAGAATACTAGCTCTTTGTTTCACTGATTTTCTCTATTTCTCTCACAAATTTCATTGTTTTCTGGTTCCTTTTATTTTTATTTCCTTGCTCATGCTTGCTTAGGATTTATTTGCTCTTCCTTTTCTGGGTTCTTGAGGTGGGACTTAAGATGATTGATTTTAGACTTTTCCTCTTTCCTAATGTATGCATTTAGAGCTTGAATTTTCCCTCAGCACTGCTTTAGCTGTGTGCCACAAATTTTGATATGTTTTCATTTTTATTCAGTTCAATGTATTTAAATTGTCTTTCCTTCAGAATTCCTCATTGACCCATGGATTATTTAGAAGTGTGTTTAGTTTTGAAGTCTTTTAAGATTTTCCTCCTAGCTTTCTATTGTTGATTTCTATTTTGAGTCCATGGTGAAGAGAGAACACATTCTGTATGATTCCATTTTTAAATTGGTTGAGATTTGTCTTTTGGTCCAGGTTATGGTCTATCTTGGTGTGTGTTCTGTGGGAGCATAAAAGAAGGTCTATTTGGCTGTTGTTGGGTGGAGTGTTCTGTAAGTGTTCATTAGATCCTGTTGGTAGTTGTGTTGTCATCTCAGTGTCAGCATCTACTATCTTTTTTCATTCAGTTTGAGATCTTCTTGGTTCTTGGTATGATGACACTTTTTTTCCTAATATATAACAACTTTTCTTTAAGTAATCTCCATGCCCAATGTGGGGTTTGAACTCACCACCCCAAGATCAAGAGTCGCACACTTTACTGACTGAGCCAGCCAGGCAACCCATGATGAGACTTTTTATTGGAACCTGGACATTTTTGTATTATGAGATTGGATCAGAATTTATTTTTTTATTTTTACTTTATTTTTTAAAAAAGATTTTATTTATTTGACAGAGAGATTACAAGTAAGCAGAGAGGCAGGCAGAGAGAGAGGAGGAAGCAGGGTCCCTGCTGAGCAGAAAACCTGATGTGGGGCTCGATCCCAGGACCCTGAGATCATGACCTGAGCTGAAGGCAGAGGCTTTAACCCACTGAGCCACCCAGGCACCCCTTTATTTTTACTTTTTTAAAGATTTTATTTTTTGAGAGAGAGAGAGCATGAGAGGGGAGGTGGTCAGAGGGAGGAGTAGACTCCCCATGAAGCTGGGCGCCCGATGCAGGACTCGATCCTGGGACTCCAGGATCATGACCTGAGCCGAAGGCAGTCGCTTAACCAACTGAGCCACCCAGGCGCCCTGAATTGGAATTTAAACTTCTCTTTTAACTAACTTCCGTGAACTGCTTTGGCATGGGAGGGGGAGGTGGGACTTCATGATCCTCCACCTGCTCTAATCTCTGGCTCTATTTAGGATCCCCACTCTGCATTGCTCCCTCCACTACAACGCAGGAAACTACCTCTGCACAGTAAACTGAGACAGAGGGCTCAGCTCACCTCATTTCTCATTTAGTGGAGTTCTGCACTACCTGCTTTTCAATATCCACAAACATGTATAATTTTGTCTGTTTTTGGTTAATTTATGTTGGGAAGGTGATTTCTGTAGCTGTGATCACTTCATAGGTGGACGTGGAAGTCTTCCTGAGCCAGGTTTTCAGCTGGAACAACTGATGTAAGAGGCTAAGGCCCTAGGAGACAGGACCTTGAAACAGTGCGTAAGGTAGTAATGCCCCCAGTCTTCTCCCATAAGGACTCATGACCATTTGTTTGCACAATACACACTGGAAAAAGAGGAATATTCGACCATTTGAAGACATAACTGCTACAGAGTCCTGATATTGATGTCAATGGATCTAAAACATCATATGGCCGTTAGAGTGGCAGTGTATGGAGACAGGGTGACAAATGTCAGCCAGACCCAGGTTTGGCTCTCAGTGGTTCTGCTGGGTTCATGGATCTACCTAGCGGTCATTTCACTGGTCCTTACTGGACATATTTGATAGTTGGCAGACCTACATTAACCACGACAGGGTAAGAGCTCTCATAGTGATGAAGACCAGCATGAAGCTCTTGAAGCTGCCTCTACCCTCTCAGGCCAAGATAATAAATCAAAACTACCACATTGGTGGCCCTCTTGAAGACCTAAAGGAGGCAGGGATGGTGGTCCCATCATAAGGCCATTTGATTCACTAGTCTGGTCCCTGGTAAAACCAGACTCTTCCTGGAGGCTGACAGTGGATTATGGCGATTTCAACCAAGTAATTTTCAACAAGTAACCTTCTGTGCCAAGTGTGGTGTCTTCGCCAGAGCAGATTAACACAGCCTTGTGGTACGCAACAGGCAGCCATTAATCTGAGCAATATATTCCTTTCCATCTCTATAGGAAAGGAGGATCATGAAAAGTTTGCTTTCACTAGTGGGATGAGCAGTAATATAGATTTAGTCTTGCACCTGGACCACATAAACCCTCCCACCCTGCATCCTATGACCTGGACCATCTGGGCATCCCACAAAGCATCACCTTACCACACCGATGACATCATGGTCATTGTACAGGATGAGCAAGAAATGGCAAGTACATTAGAGACTGGAGGAGGTACGTAAACCTGCAAATACTCAGTGACATTTTTAGAGGTCCAGTCATCTGGACCATGCCAGGACATTCCCTCCAAAGTAAAGGAGAAATTTTACATCTCCCATCTCACTACTAAGAAGGGAACACACTGCCTGATAAACCTCTTTGGGATCTACAGACACATATTCCAGTGTTCTGGGACTAGTGTTCTGACACATGTATCAATTTTGATCATAAAGGGACAGATGCAGTCATGGCCTGCAAAGGGCACGATGACCAGGTACCTTATCAGGTAGCCTCTTTGGACTAGAAGTACAAATTACAGGTGTGTAGCTAGGAATCTAAATGAGGAGTAGAGTGGGGAGAGGATAAATACCACTGCAAACAGGACAAGCTATAGCAGCAGGGGCTGTGAGCTGTCCCAGACCTTCCTCAGTGTTTTTCCAGGAAAAGGGGCCTATCAGAATCCCAAAGGGATCATTCTACAACTTACGAAGTAAATGGATCTGAAGAGCACAAAAGGTGGACTGTAGTGGAGACTTAGCTTGGGGCCCCCATTTCCTGCTCCAGGACTGAAGCACTCCCTTCCCAAGCTGCTGAGGATGCTGACAGCTGTCGTCTGAGTGCCCCCTGGACACTGCCTTTGCCTGAAGTCAGTCACCTCACCTGAGCACATGGCCCTTTCTGGGTCCATGTGGGGGTACGTATGTCTGGCCACTCGCCTCAATAGGTTACACATTTCTGTACAGCTATCCTAGCTTGAGTGTGAGGGACTGACCAAGGCCTTTGTTGAGACCACTCAGCTCTACCTCCCCCTCTACCCAGTTCTGCTTCTTTGACTCCCCCACCATACATTTTCTGTAAACAAATTTCCAATTCAGTCTGTTTCACCAGGAACTCACATTACAGCAAACTAAAATGCAAACACTTTGGGATTAGCTGTGTGCAGTGTTGTGCCTGTTGCTCAGGCAATTCCAGCTTCATGATGCTGATGGTGGTGGTATGGGAAGATGTTGTTAAATGAGCTTTTCATCTTAACAGTAGGGACGGAGATCACTGAAATGGCAAATTTCAAACACCAGTGGTAGACTTGAGTTATGGAGTCTGGCAAGTGTTATCAGTGCAACTGATGACAGACCTCTGTTAGTTGGGATGGCCTCATGTGAATGAAAGTTACTTACCTGACTCAGAGTGGTAAATAAGCTCAAACACTAGGATAGAAACAAGTCTCTCTGAGCTTCTGGTAAGGATAGCAGAATGTGACCTCACATTATATGAGTGACTAGCATAATCCATTTGTCAATAGTTGGTTTTATTTCCACTCATGGACCTTGAATTTATGCAGAATTGTCTAATTCCCTTATCTCCCACTAAGATCCCTATTCCAGAATTACCCAGTGACTAGCCCTATATTGTAACCCTGGTCTAGAAACCAAGATAACATCTTTTTCATACTTTCAGGGGCTGGTTATAGAAACAAAACAGAAGTTCTCCTTAAATTTTTCATCTCAGATTCATTTTCTCCCAACAATTATCCTTAGGCCTTATTTGGATCCCTATAGAAAAGCAGAATCCATTGTGCTTATTCATATTCATGACTTTATCAATGTATCTAACAAAAATAACTCTTAAGACCAAAGACCTGTTTGCTTGTTAAGTACTTTGCCCACAGCACCCACGGGATGTAGCCTGCAAATGCATCCTCCTCTTTCTTCCTTTTTAGCACCAAACCTCAGTTGCTCAAGAGGACAACCTACTTGGCAGTCCTATCCCCAGTCTATTCAAGCCTGGTAAATGACATCTAAAAAGAGCACAAGCTCTATAGTCAGCAGTACTGTAATAACATTGCATGGTGACAGGTGGCAGCCATACTTGGGTAAGCACAGAACGTACAGAATTATCCAATCACTATGCCTTACACCTGAGACTAACATAACATGGTATGTCAGGTATGCTACGATCAAAAAAATTAGAAAATTAAAAAGTTAAAATTTATCAAAACATGCACATAAACAAAGACCATATGTAGCCCCATTTGTAGCTGAAATGTAAGGATAAAGGTGAGGTGTTGAATCCTACCTGCATGAAAGTAACTGTCGCGCATACTGTATCACTGTCATAAAAACACCAAAAAACAGAGCATAATCTCTTTATTTCCTCTTGAGATACAAATGTTCAGTTTGTATGAGATGGGACCAGTACTGGAGACGGTGGCTAGCTCTTCTATTTGTTCCAACAAATTCCAGGCCAAACAGGATCTAGACCGTTTCCGTCTGTTAATATTCAGCTCCTCAAATCTATAGCCCAGTAGCCCTTGAGCAGGACTGCCCGGTAAGGCCGGATGTGGTAACAGACAAGGATGGAGATGGGGGGGGGGGAGTCAATGTGTACGTGCAGTTTAGGCCCATGTCCCCACTGTTCTAAAACTCCACTGTTTGGTCAGAGCTGGGAGTGGTTATCAGGGTGCTGGCCCATTGTTGCTCCCTGCTCCTCTGCTTCCAAGGGAGAGAAGGGTCAGATCGTCTGGGAGCTAGTGGGAGCCATTTCCTTGGCAGCTTGCTGGGCTAACCAGTACTTGTGTCTTTTGGTCTTAGGCCTCTCAAAGTTCACCACAGACATAGGTACCCTCACAGTGTCAAGTCCATTTACCTGTACACAAAACGACAGGAATCCTCAGAGGTCAGTTGGACAGATAAGAGCTACTACCACCCAATCCCACCTCTTCCCCCAGCCAGAAAAAGGAGACAGTGTGTGAAACACTCACCGTCACCTCACACCAGTACTCGCCCCAACGCGTAATGGGCTCTTCTGGCAACTTTAACGCATGTGGGGCGACCACAACACCAAGCTGCAAAAAGTCACAACCAAAAGGAGATCTGTTTACACTGATGCAACTGTAGGCAACCTCAAAGAAGGTTCTCGAATTTCCTGTATAGGAATGAATAAAACCGAGTTTACCCTGGCCGATCCCTTCGGAGGACAGACCTCCAGAGACAGGGGCAAAGAAATTCTGTCCTAATTTCTCAGAAAGGGAGGAGGATTCACCAAAGAGAAACAGGTCTTGAGACTGAAATCCCTTCACAAAAGTACAGACTCCCCAGTAAGTCACATTTCCTAGGTTTTCCCTATCTAGAAAGTAAATAAATGATACCATCTTTTCCTCAGTCTTCAAATTCTGGCCATGTTTAGTCCTTAGCCATTTCCCTCCCACAACCCCTGCAACCAACCAACAACACTTTCCCTAATTCCAGCTGTACAATCACATCCTTTCCTAACAAAGAGATCAATCCTGGGCCTCGTTCCCAGGGGAAACTTCTACCCTCAGAGGTACAGCGGTATTTGGGAACACTCACGTTTTTAAAGAAATGGCGGGCAACGATTTCAGGGTTTAATTCCCACTTGACGTTGTTCTTCATCCCCACCTCCAGATGACAGCTTCTCAGAAATTTCACTGTCTGATAGGAATTATGAACAAGAGATAGGTTAGAGCTGCAACCAAAGGAGTAGAAACGTGTTAGCAAGAGGCACAAGGTCTGAGATCAGGAAAGGGCACAATTTCTGCCTCACAAGCATATAGGTAAGATGACTGGGGAAGAAAACATTTTTTTTTTAAATCTATTTGACAGAGAGAGCACAAGCAGGGGGAATGGCAGGCAGAGGGAGAGGGAGAAGCATGCTCCCTCCTGAGCAAGGAACCCGACGCGGGGCTCGATCCCAGGACCCCAAGACCATGACCCAGCCAAAGGCAGACGCCCAACTGACTGAGTCACTGTCTCAAGGCTGATTTTGTAGGAAGATGTTTTAGTGAAACTCTGGAGAAGGGCACCTATACCTGGTTGTTCCCGAGCAAGGAGAAACAGGCCATGTCAAAGTTAGACCTATCAGTGTGTCTCAGGACAGACTGACTTTTTCTTTTCTTTTTGAGAGAGAGAGCATGCATGAGGGGGGAGGGGTGTAAGGAGAGAATCTTAAGCAGGTTCCACATAGAGCACAGAGCCTGATGTGAGGCTTGATTTAACAACCCTGAGATCATGACCTAAGAGGAAATCAAGAGTTGGACGTTAACCGACTGAACCACCCAGGCACCCCAGGATAGAATGACTTTCATAGACCATATTAACCCAATTGCTTCTGGCCCTTCAGTCCTACCCCTACTCCATTAACATTTCTCCCTGCTTACAGAATGAAGTATAATTTCATTAGCTGAGAATTCAAAATGTTTTACAAATCTCACCCTAACCTCCTTTCCAGCCATATGTTTTGTAATATTACCCTATATAAGTCCTCTGCTTTTGCTAGACTGGTCTACTTTCCATGTTAAAAAATTACCTGAACCACCTATACTTCTTTTCCATTAATACCTTTCCCACCGTCCTGGTCTATCCAAAGCCCACTAATCCCACAAGGCCCAATTCAATCTGGTCTGAAGAAAAGCCCTCTCCAATTACCCTAACCCTTTTTGATCCATGTCCTTCTTATAATCTACTGCCTTGAGGTTACTGATCACGTTCTCATGTACCTATGTTCTCTGCGACTTGTCTGTAAATACCCATGGAGGCAGAACCCTCATCTCAATTTTTCCACGGGTCCCCTGGTAATCGGGTTGGGCCCTCCTTAATAAGGGCATGTCACCCAAAAAGTAAGGATCTCCCAGGAAGTCTCAATACCAGTTACGGCAGCCAAACATTTCCCCTTTCTCCTATACTTGTCTCTGCAATCAGGAGATTTCAAGGAAATAAAGGAGCCTCTTAGGAAGAAACTGGTGACTCCTTAGGTGACAAATAAGTAACAACTTTATATGTTTTTACTCACCATCTCACCTGCCCTGGTCTGGATCTTCTCTAATTTCCCTTCTTGTCGCAGCTAGAAAAGAAAGTTAAAAGATGAAAAAAAAAAAAAAAGAAAAAGAAAAATGAGTCCATGATAAATACTGAACTTATGCTGGATACAGGCTGAGTTTCTGGATTCCCATACTTCTAATCTCTATTTCATTTTTAAGTTAGATAGTAAAGAAAAGAAAGTTGCTAGAATTAATCTTAAGATTTTTATTTCTCCAAGTCCCTCTGCCTTCCTTGCGCTCACCAATTTTTCCTCCTCAAACAGTTTCTTGTTTTCAGGGGATGCATATACAGCCAGACCTTGAGGCAGTAGGCGATTCCGGCCTAAAGATTTCTTCACTGAGACCAGGTCACCCCGGACTCCAAGTCCTGCCAATGAGAACAGACACTGGATCAGACTACACAGGAGTACCTAGAGAAGAGGAGAGAATCAAAGAAGCACCTATCATTCTCTCATAGAGCTTATTCTAGAAAAAAAATGTTAATATTCACTAAGAACACTTAAAGACTTCTAATTGGTTTCTCTGGGCCTGATTTAGAAATTTAATATTCCCTACACAAAGTGAGAGTTGTCCCATCACAGAACCTCAGTAATTGTAGCACATGCTGTTAGGCCTCCTTTTCCCTCCATGCACTGTTATTGATGTTGCTGCATTCATGCTCCTTTCTCTATGCAGGAAGGCAAAGGCACAAAGTACTTTCTATGGCTTCTTCTTCTTAAATATACAGCAGATCATTTCTACAGAGTAGAGAAAGGACGAAAAAAGGCCAAGGGGAGACGGCAGGAAAAAGCTGATGCCAAACAGAGCCAGCCTAAGATAGGAAGTATCTTTGCCGGGCCTTACCTTCCACTGACTGCGTGAGGATGAGCTCCAGGCTGCCTTTGGGCCCGTGTTTCGTGTCCTCCACCAGCTTGTAGACCCGGTGTCGCCGGTGTAGGCGCGGCTTCCGGCCCTCTCCGGCCAGCGGCACCTTCCACCAGCGCTCTACGATGACCGTTCCCTGGCAGCCGGGGAGTGAGGGTGAGCGAGTCTCCCGGAGAACCCCCTGCCGCCCTCAGACGCCGGCATAGCCCGTGCCTGGCCGCGGCCCCCCGGAACAGTACTTGGGCGTAAAGAGCCCCACCAAAGGCGAGGACCCCCAGAGCTCAAAGGTGGCCCTCACCCGATTGTGAGAGAGGCTGAAGTCGCGCGCCGGGCCGGGGGTGCGCCCTGCGAGTCGCGGGAGCAGCAGCCCCCGCACTGCTTCCTGCAGCAGGGCTCTCCCCGCGGCCGCCGCCATGTTCCCAGCGCCGAGGGAGCGTGGAAGAGGCCCCAGCGCCGGCGCAGGAGAGGCCCCAGCGGCTGCCCGCGGCGCGCCTGAACCGCCGCCGCTCGGGCTGGCGAAACCGAGGGGCAGACCCGGCCCGGGTCGGACGGTGGCCTCGCCGCCTCCCAGCCGCTGTGGCCTGGGGGAGCTAAGGCAAAGATCCATGATTCGGCATTTTCCTCCCTCCCTCCTCCCTGTCTCTTCTCTGGGCAGGGACGCCCATAGTTATCGACAGATCATGGCATGAACCGGGAAAAGTCACCATCTGCCTCTTGGGCTTCACTTTAGCTTTAATATGGGGGCTTTGGTTTCTCTGTCGCGGCTCTGACGTCGCTTGCGGCTCTGGCATTCTGTGATAACTACCTGCGGAGGGAAGAGGGATGCTGCCCTCACTTTCCCTTACTTGAGATCTTCCTACAGGTGGGGGAGGGATGGGATCCTTTGGAAGACTATGGCAACCCAGGGGGAGGCCTACCCTTAATCTTTACAACTGTGGTACTCCACTAGTATTTAAGGAATTCTAAATCACAAGGGAGATAAGCCACAGAAAAAGGAAAGTATGGCACCGGTGAGGGAGAAGGCAAGCTGAGGACAAAGCACAAGTTGACACCCCCAAACTCCCACCCCACCTTGTGCCTTGTCCCCCAGCTTGCCTTCTGGTCCCTCAGCAGCAGGCTCCAGACTGTTCTGTAGAGGATCTCCCTACCGGAGTGAAGACCACCTAGACGGAATGAGTAGGGTCTGTTTGGCAGTGGAGATTGTGTGAAGGTGTTCTACGCATCCTGTTATTTGACCCTTAAACGCCCTCCCTCCTCCTAATTACACTTGCCTCACTTAGCTTCCAGGACACCAGTTTTGTTTCTGTTCTCTTCCAACTTAACCGATTTTCTTCATAGTTTGCATTGCCGATTTCTCCTTTTCTCCAAACTTTATTTAGAGTGCCCCTCGGACAGTCTTTAGATCTTGACTCTTTTCAACATACACACCTAACTTCGATCTCATTCAGTCTCAGTGATTCCCAAAGTTCTTGCTCTCTCCTAGACTTCTCCTAAATTCAGACTTGGATAGCCTGGTGCTTATTTGTTTTCTCCTTATATATTTAATGGACAATTCAAAGTTAACACGCTTCAAACCAAACCCATCTCTACCCTGCCTCAAACTGCCTCACCGGTAGCCTTCCCCACCTCAGTTGATGGAAACTGTTCTTTCAGTTCTTGGATTCAACTTCTTTCTCTAAGACTCCCAGAAATTCTAGGGGTTCTACCTTCAAACTATTTCCAGAATCCAACCACTTCCCACTACCTCCAATGCTTCAGCCTGGAATAAGATGCTATCTTTCTTCTGGATCACTGCAGTAGTTTCTTAGCAAATCTGCCTGAGTGTTCTGTGGTTTATTTACAACACAACAGTCAGGATCTTTTAAAAAACATACATCAGATCATGTCTTCCCCTACCCAAAACTTTGTACTGACTTCCCCCTTTACTCAGAATAAAAGGAAAGGGCCATATAGTTGTCTAAGGGCCTCCCTAATCTGGGCCATTAGCTCTTTGACTTCATCTCCTTTCTTCACAGCTTACACCATGGCCTCCCTGTTTCTTCAAAACACCAGGCACTTTCTCCTTAGGGCATTTGCACTGGCTGTAGCTTAGGCATGGAAAGCTCTCACCCCCAGATGTTGCCTTGGCTAACTCCCCCACCTTTAAGTCTTTAATTAAATGTCATCTTTTCATTGAGGCCCACGTGGATCACCCTATTTATTTCTCCAGGCTGCCGACCCCCTTCACACTCCTGATCTCCCTTTATCCTTTTCTCCATAGCAGTTATCATCTAGCATACTAAATTCTGTTTATAGTTTGTTTTCTCACTGTTTCAGATTTATTTATTAGAGAGAGTGCAAGCAGGGGGAAAGGGAGACAGAGACAGACTTCCTGCTGATTTGGGGAGCCCCACAAAATCAAGAGTCAGAGCACTTAACTGACTGAGCCACCCAGGCGCCCCTGTCTTCTCATTGTTAGAAGCTAAGTTCCCTTAAGCAGGGATCTTTGTTTTGTTTACTGGTGTATCCCAAGCACCTAGGATACTGCCTGGCTTTCAGTAGGCCCTCAATCAATATGTTGAATGGGTGAGTGAATGAATATGCAGAGGTCTCAAACTGGTGGTCCCAGAATCAAATTTTGCTCACAATGTTGACTTTTTTCATCAACAGTTTTTCTGAGTGAATAGCCACTAGTTAAAAAATTTGGAGGAATTTAACACAAAAATCTGTCTTTCCACTTGATGTTGATAGTGGACGCCTGAGTGGCTCAGTTGTTAAGCATCTGCTTTCGGCTTGGGTTATGGTCCCAGGGTCCTGGGATGGAGGCTTGCTTTGAGCCCCACATTGGGCTCCCTGCTCGGCAGGGGGCCTGCTTCTCCCTCTCCCCATTTGTATTCCCTCTCTCGCTCTGTCAAATAAATAAAATCTTTAAATGTATATATTATATATATGAAAAATCATACGATCTGGGACCACTGAGTCTGCATTTCTACAACTGGACAGAGCTGAGTTGTCAGGGTATGAGCTTTCCATTTTGCTACAGCCCCACCCAGCAGCTCCACTAATTCCATTCACTGTCCTGGCTCCTGGAGGCTGTTTGCAATTTCTACCCTACAAGGCAATGAGATAATTCAACCATATGTAGCACCCCTGGATTATTAAAGGTAGGGATATAATAAAGACATTGAATTGATAGAAACTGGGAACCAGTGTAGTAGGTCAGACATTGATCAGGGCCTCAGAAGCCTTCAGTGTTAAAGACACCAACCAGTTAGTGGCTCAAGTGGGATGTATGTGTGTGTGTTACATGAGAGCGTGCACACGCATGCATGCATATGCCAGAATAAGGAGCCAGGTTGGGTGCGCTCGACAAAGTGTTCAGGTGGGGCTGTTTATTGATTAGTATAGAAGCTAAAGTATTCTAATCACTGGTACCGCCATGAAGTATTTACTAGATGAATAGGAGCCATAGTTAAGGGATTTGGGAGGGTGGGGTAGAGGAACAGCAGAGTGAAGTCCTGAAGTGACATAGGGCTGACCTCTTACCCATGTCATAGTACCCACCGGGTCACAGTGAAGGCAGGTTGTATGAACCTCTGCCACCCATCTCTGAACCTCACTTTGCCGCAGGGAGGCACTGAACTGAGAAACTGCCTTGTAACAGGTTGCGCCCCTCTGCCTTCTCCCTTTCTTATATCAAGAGGGGAAAAACACGGAACTACCTCTACCCGATCTGGTCACCATACGCCTATTACCTTTACTGTTACAAATACCGGATCACCCTCCGGGAGAAGATGCTGCCTTGTTGTTATAAAAGGTACTTGTTTTCATCTTTACTTGTAGTACTTCATATAAACTGTCAGGAAAAATAAAAGAATTTGAAGGATATTCCCAAGTAGTAAGAGATAATAGCAAAAGAGGGTGGAATGGAACTTTAAGATTTTTCCATCTGGCTGGCCTGGGAGAATGGAAATAGGCTGGTCCACAGAAGATAAAGAAGAGAGCCACAGCCCAGTCCTATGTACCTGGAAATTATGAGCCTCTCCATTTCTCAGATACAGAGGGAAACTAATTTGGGCCCCTTTTCCCAACTAGCATCACTTATAAGGAACGGGAGGACTTGACACTCCGGCCCCGTTCCTGCCTTCAGTGCTCCTGAGTCCCTAGCAGGCCTCCAGGTGGTCAGAAGCACCGAACAGGGTGATCACAACCAGCTTAAAGAATTATACTCGGTAAGTGGCCTCTGGCTGGCGCTGTACCAGGGAAGCCCCTAGCTTGCTGTGATACCTTTTGAAGAAGGGGGCATTAGCTGGTTGGAAAAGAAACTGTAGGTCTTGGAGCTCATGTACAACAGCCAGTTGCTTTAGAAACAAGGATTCTGGCCCAGAGATATTAAGTCAAGATCATAGAGCTGGTGGTGAAAAGCAGAATGGGAAAAGAGGAGGTGGGAACAAAGATAGAGGAGAACATAGTAAGACTTGAGAGAAATAAAGTTGTTTAGATGCTAAGCAGGGATTAGTAACCAGAACGCCTCAACCTGCCCCTGTATCCTACTGCAGTAACATGCCTGTGGGTGACCTCTGCATTTTAAATGAGAAATAGGAGAATTCAGAGAAAACCCCTATCATGGAAAAGAGTGGTAGAGCATTATCAGTGAGATAGTAAACAAATGACACAGTGTCCTTTGAGACATAAGGCTTTTTATGTAAGTTTCTAAAGGGCTGGTGTGCCTCTCAGGTGAGGTCAGCAGGCAGTAATCCTGCAACTGCATTGACTCCTTTCTAGATTGTTTGATATCAAGGAAAACTCCATGATAGAGAATTAGGTCCTAGGACTAAGGGATAGGGTAAGACTTTGGCTTCAATTCTCCCAGGCTCCCTGTCAGCCCCCAGTTAGCTCTCTCAGACACAGCCAAATCGGCCTGTGGTCTGATCTGAGGTCAAGATGAGAACAGAAGACTATTACTCTTTTATCCTCTTCCAGGCTGGGAATCTGACGGTGCTGGCTATGGACCCCCTGCTCCATAAGGACCCAGTGCAGTTAGACTTCCATTTCCGCCTCACCCCCCAGACCTCTGCCCATTGGCACGGCCTTCTCTGTGACCATCGACTCTTCCTGGATATCCCATATCGGGCCTTGGATCAAGGCAACCGGGAAAGGTGACTGAGCCCAGATGGGAAAGCAGGGAAGGGGGGTGAGAGGGGAAGAGGCAGAGGCTTTCTTTCTTTTATGTCATAATCAGGTAGTGGGTATGCTTAACCAGTGAGGATTGATTCAGAAGCTAGATACTTTCACACCCCTGAACTGGTATGCAAACAAGCCTGTGAGCTGATCCAGAATCTGGGCTTCAAGGAATCACAGCCCATGGGAGGCTGCTGGGCTCAGATTCAGAAACACAGTAGTGAGGATCCATAAATAGTTGAGTAATAGGATGTACCTTCCAGCTGTTTGTCATTACAGAGCAGTTCCTTCTCCCCAGGCCCCTTTGGGTGTCAGTCCTATTGTGTGCCATCACTGGCCTTCAGAGAAAAATCTATCAATGCACGTTCATCAACTTTCACTTCCTCGCTTAGGTCAGGAAAAATGGAGCAATAAGGTTTCTTCTACTCCAGGTAGGGGGTCTGGATTTTTAGTTCACTAAACATTAACCGTGATTCTTCTCTCTGGCCCCTAGTCTGACTGCAACACTGGAGTATGTAGAGGAGAAGACCAATGTGGACTCTGTGTTTGTAAACTTCCAAAACAACCGGAATGACAGAGGTGGGGATCGGCTGTCCTTCCTGACCCATGGTGCTGAAGCAGCTGACAGCAACTTTTCCTTTGTAGGAGACCCTCTTCCCCCACTCTTTAGAAGAGAACATGCTCAGGATTTAACCACCCCCCTCCCCCCGACAAGGAAATGAAGGCACCGAGCACTCTGTGCATTCAAATTACACTGGGATTAGGAAGAAGGCTCTGCAGATAGATGTCAGAAGCCAGACTGAAGAAGCACTAGTGAAATTAACACAGAATCATTCAAGGCATGTAGCTGGTGGGACAGAAAGGACCTCAAACACATTAAGCACCTACAGTGTGAAGGGGCTGAGCATAGCCAGGAGGATAGGAATATATTTAAGCAGATGGTTGGAGCACAAGTTGCAGAAACCACCTCTTCCCTCATACTGTTAGAAGACAGAAGATGGTCAAGAGCTTACTACACCATCATTGTGTTGGGCTCATAAACATCAGCTCATTTAAATTGTGAGGAAGGTTCTATGATCCCCAGCTTACAAGTGAGAAAACTGAAGTTCAGAAAGGTTAACTTGTATAATGTTACAAAGCTAAGAAGTCTAAACCAGCTAGTCCACAACATGTCACCCTAATGCCAACACTACACAGCTTTCCCCCAGCCACTCCCCAGTGTAAGAAGCCAGATCTGGGGGAATAGTTGTATGGAGCCTCAAAGTGTTTTCTAATATTTTTTTCTCTTTTCACAGGTGCCCTGCTACGGGCTTTCAGCTACATGGGGTTTGAGTTGGTCAGACCAGATCACCCTGCCCTCCCTCCCTGGGACAATGTCATCTTTATGGTGTATCCCCTTGAAAGGGACCTTGGCCCCCTCTCCAGTGAGCCTCCCTGAACATACTTATTCCTGCTGAGGGGATAATGGGAACCTGATAAATGGGAACCAGGATGTGATTCAGGACCCCTTCCATCTTAGGAATAAAGGGTAGTGCAATCCTCAAGTGTTCACTATTTCTTGGGGGGAAAGTCGTTGGCTGAAGTGGAACAGGAGCCTTACAGAGCTGAATTCACTATAGGATAAACATTTAACGATGGAAAAAAATCAGAGGGACCTGCAACAGAGAGGGAAGGGAGCCAAGGATTTTAGGTTCCTTTGGCTCCCCCCCCCTCCCAAAGCCATTTACTTTTCCTAACCATTTACTGAGCACTTGCTAAGAGCAAAAACCAGGCACTATGGAATTCAGAAAGACTTAAGCCTTGCTGGGAGACTTTTATTCATATATTTCAGTTCAAATTAGAGATATACTATTTCCTTCTCTTTGGATGTGGAGGAAATCCAAGAAAGTACCTTCTTGGTACCCACGGCTTTGGCTCAAGGGGAGGATTTAACAGACAAAATTAAGAAATGAGCATAGAAGAGGACATTCCACACAGCAAGAAAAGTATAGGGCTGTGTTGAAAGACTAAGGAGCCCACCTGATTGGCAAGACTTCAAAGCCACATTAAAGGGACAGACTTGCATTCACAGTAACAGACTGCAGCCGGGAATGAGGCACCACTCATTTTCCTGAGCACCACATCCTAGGAATGATTTATATCAGGGACCCATCCACTTAAGGGTGATTGCCAAGGGGCCAAGGAACCTGGTGACTAGCTGGCCTCATGACCTGGTTGTCGAGCAGCACCAACCCCACAGGGTCCAGCCTGCAGCCAAAGTCTGAAACCTTGCCAGAGCAATAGCTGTCCTTACTCATTCTTCTACAACCCCACAAGCTACTCATCCCAGACGCTCCTTCACTGGAGCCCTTCTGCTAGATGGTGCTGAGATTTTTCTGAGAAAGTATACTTTGAAAATTGTGGCTATGGGAAAACATGGTTGCCATGCTGTATATGGGTAGGCCTAAGTCCTAGATGTAAAAACCCTGCTAAGGCATCCGTATGTGCTAGTTTTAAATTTTGCAGTCCACCTTACTGATCCTTAAAAAGCCCTCCCTGTTCATTTGCCATTAATCCACCACCCACACTGCTGCTTATAATGTCTGCTTCCAAGCTCTTCATGGCTCTCACTGGCCGCACCCTACCGCCTACAATGCAGGGAGACACAGGGACATGGCTCCCAAAGGTCTTACAGTAAGTTCACATAGTGGAGATCTGCCAGAACCCAGGCCTCTTCTTCCAAATACCTAGTTTGGGTAGGTTTTTTTTTTTTTTTTTAAGATTTTACTTGAGAGAGTACACATGCGAGTGGGGGAGGGGGAAGGGTGTAGTGTGGGAGAGGGACGGGTAGGGGGAGGGGAGTAGGGAGAGAATCTCAAGCAGATTCCCAGCTGAGCAAGGAGGCTGAGGCAGGGCTTGATCTCAAGACCTGAGATCATGATCTGAGCTGAAATCAAGAGTCAGATGCTTAACCAGCTGAGCCACCCAGACACCCTGGTGGGTTCTTTCTTACATAACCTGAACCTAAATTGGTCTGGTTCTTAGTGAATGGTTAATTCTGAAGTAACTTTAGGGAAAGGATAGGATCTGTTCATGGGAAGGACACTTGTTTCAAAGATGGGCCATCACTGTGAGGCATGTGACAAATTCTATCAGGTTTAGGTTCATAAGATACAGGCATGCTTCTACCTTGATTCAACCAACATTTAGTTTTAGATAATTTTGTGAGAACTTTATTCAGGAAAGAATTCCCCAAATAATTCAAACAGCTATATAAGTTCTCTTTCACTCTGTGGATGTGTGCATATACATAGATATTACACGAGCACTTTAGAACATTTCCTGAGCTGCTCTCTCCTTGTCTACTTGTATTTTAACTGAAGTTTACAGGGAAATAACTGGAGCAACTGTTTCAAAAAACCTATCTCCAATAACAGATCAGCAATTAAGGCTGGGAGGCAGTTTTCTCTTCCCATTTCCTGAGGCTATTTAATAATTATGCTGATCTCTGCCTCTGCCTCCTGACTCAACTGCAGTCTTTGAGTTCACCACTCAAAAACCTTTAACCAATAGTCACCTGATGAGGTGAGTCAGAAGTCTGCAGAATAATCACTTCCAGTGACCAAACCCTGGCTGCTTCCCAGCCTCAAAAAGGACATAGCCTTGCAGAAACATAGATCAACGCCTGGCAGAGAACAGTGAGCCAGATGTTGAGCAGCCTGGAAGCAAACTCTGGAAGAATACGGGGTCAGGTGGGTGGAGTGGGGACATGCACTTGTCTCCCTCTACCCCACACTCTTTCTGGTAGTCCAACAGAAGAAGAGAATGCGTTCAGTCCACGGCAAGCCAGATCGTGTATGTAACAGAGTAAGGACTGCACAGATCTCTTTATCATATGCTCCTCTCTCCAGGCACCAAATCCTGCCAAAGACACAAACACACAGAGACACAAAAAGCTTGAAAGGGCTCAACCTGAGAGTGAAGCTGCAGAGCAATGTTCAGACAGTCTAGGGAAGAGAGCAGAAGGCAAGGCCCCTGTTGTCACCCTCGTGACTTTCTGGTGGCTACAGACAGAGGAGAGCTGCACTCACGCGGCAAAGCAGGCGGCTGAGGCGGCTGAAGCCAACTTCAGAGTAAGTAGTCATCGTCCAGGTTATCGTCACCAGACATAGACGCAGCTTCTGCTTAGCGGGAACGGAGAGGAAGTTAGGCATGGCCATTGAGACTCAGGGGAAAATGGGCTACTTGGTGCTCAGTGATCACTTTGGTTAAGAGCCAAGCTTTCACGTCATCCTTGGTTTGGAGAGACTCCTTGAAAAACAGTAACTTCCAAAGATGCTCTAGGGAGGAAATGCAGCTTGTACCTGATAAGCTGAGGCAGGACAGGGTATTTGCTATCTCTCCAGGGCTCTTCTTGGTCTCAGTGAGCACACTGCCGAGAGACACATCTGTTTCTGTGGCCTGCGGGGATGAAGATAGGAGAGGAAGAACAAAGTGTTGGCTGGTGGGAAAGGAGAGGCTACTCCATCCTTCTGCCCACAGGATCTGGTTTAGGCAGTTGGGTTTGGCTGCCAAGAGGGACACAGTGCTTCCTTTGAGCAACCTATGGAGCGACTCCTTAGGAAAGCCTTCCACAAAACGCTCACAGGACTAGAAGCCCTCCTGTCTCTCTAGGCACCAGTCCTGGCCCAAAGCAGCACCCCACACGTAGCCACAATGGCTCACTCACCACATCGTGCAACATGTCTGGGACAGCTCTGTTTTCTTCCACGTCTTCCGGAAGCTCAACTGCGTATCCTTTACGAACTAATTCTAACCCAATATCGAGTTTCTGAGAAGAAAAATGAAAAGGGAATGATGTTCTCTCTCTAGGGATGGGAATATCTGAGGAACTAGGACAGAAGAGTTAGGATTGATACTTCAAAGACATTCCTTTAGCAGGATCTTATGAGGTAGGTGTAGTATCAGATACGGGTTTCTAGGAAAGAAAAAGTGAATGAGACTATAAACATACCGAAGAGATAGTGAGCAATGAGTGGACCCCAGTCGTACCTTCCCATTGCTAGTATCATATAAGTAAATTTTGGGCCACGTTGAGATCCCAGTCTGGACATAGCTGGAGATCTTGGCCACCAGGGGCTTCCAGTCAGCACAGTGAGTGAGTCTGTCAAACTCATCCAAAGCTTCCTCTTCCCACTGTTCACCTGGTAAAAGATTGCAGGGAGAACCTAAGAAGGGGTCCCTGCTGATGGGGTGAGATTACACCCTGGAGGGCAATTGGAACCACCCCTTTCTCCTCCAGAAGGCACTTATGTCTGCCTGCCAGGCTGCTGCTTTCTACTGCAGGGGAGGAAAAGACACCTGAGGCCCCAGAACTCATGAAGCCTAGGAATGTGAGAATTCCTCCTGTGCTGTATGAAAGTTATTCTATGTGGAGGCAAGATCAATAGGCCATGTAAGCAATGTACCTGAGGGCGCGATCCGTGCCAGACTACACTCTATTGCTTGAAATGGAAGGCTTAGGAAGTCACTCCTAAAGTGAAAGAAATGGAAATTAGAATCCCAGTGCCAGAGAGTCTCTTATAGTCCTTGTTTCTAGAGATCACCAATTAACCCAGCTGGAGAAGATAATCATCTGCTGTCTGTAAATAGGTTCTCTTCCCAATACCCCTACATGACGAGTGCCAAGAGCACACCGCCAGCTACGGCCAAGGCTGAGTTAACAAGTGGGACTCCACTCTGGCCTCCACACTGACCTGAGTGCCCGGAGGTCCTTCATTGGGCAATCTCCATTATCTCCAAAGTCAACGAAGTAGAGGTCCAGGTTCCCATTCTCCAAGGTGCCAAGGACCCGAGCTCGATACCAGGAACCATTTGTAGGTAAAGGTGCTGCTACAATGTCTCCCACATGCACAGTCAAGTCTTCAGGCTGCACATGGGGGTGAGGATCAGGATGGGGAAGAGTTAGGACAGGCAGGCTAAAAAACAGATAAGTAGGAAGTACCAAAAGGAAGAACAAGTAGTTGCTTCCCAGGAAAAGAAGAGAACACATCACAGTGAAAAAAAGAGGCCCCTTTTTCATCAAACCCAGCCCTGTCCCTATGGCAACTCACTAGACTATTCTCATAGTGCTGGGTCATCTCACTGACAAGCTTATCCAGCTGCAGGCTGCGGGACCCGATGATTTGGATCCAGAAGTGGTTGGGATGCTCAGAGGCAGAGACATAGACTTCCAGGAACTCATCGGCATGGAAACTGAAGTCAGGACTGGGGACTAAAGACAGGAATAAGCAAGTTAAACTATAGAATCCTCACCATCTAAGCTGGTGACCATATCAGAACCATCTCTGGCTGAAATGGGGAGACGGTCTCAGAGGTGAGAGATACAAATACCAAGTGGTTATTACCATTTAAAAAATGGCTGAAGGGAAAACTGGATGAATCATACAAAAACATCCTGAAGGTACATCCTAAGTTGAGTTGTGCACCTTTCTATGTAACTGAGTAATAAGAGTTTACATTCCTAGTCATCTGCCATGTATTCAAATCAGACACCAATTATAATGAAGGTAAATCCTCCATATGCTAGCTGCAGCATGGACCAGTGGAAAGATGTGGGCCTGTTCCAGATCTTACTCTATCACTGACTCATTATGTGACCCTGGACAAGTCGGCGAACCTCTTAAGGGTCCTGGTCTTCCCTGCCCCCACCCCACAACCTATGCACAGAACAGAATGCTCAGTCTTTTCATTCTTCTTAATGGTGATGATTTTTAAAAACAGTAATGAGTATTTTACTTATTTAATAAATCTGTGAAAGAATATCATGTAAATTCAATTATTTGATATATTTAGTAGTACTAGTTTCCTGTGAACTAGCATAATACTCTATACCTACTATGGGGCTCAAACCTATAACCCTGAGACCAAGAGTCACATGCTCTACTGACTGAGCCAGCCAGGGGTTCAATGAACTGGCATATTTCAATTATTCTCCATCACTAGCTGGTCTGTGTCCAGAAAATTATTATTTATGTTTACTACTAACCCAAGTAAAATATTACCACACAAAGGGACATCTGTGAAAAGACTTAGAAGTGCAATCCAGAAAACAAACTGTTTTTACTACTTCCTATTTTGGGTTATCTAAGCCAGTATTTCTACATTCCATAAGGCAAATGGGTTCCCACTTTGCTACATACTTTCAAACATGGACATCTCTGGACTGGTCTGGGCTCCAGATTTCTGAAAGCTGTCACCATTAGGTTTCTCCCAAGCACTTTCTGGCCCTACAACAGCCGTGTCACCGCCTCCTTTTCGGGGAGGTGCTCCCGGTGGGGTTGCTGGCTCTGGCACTGTGCCGGTACCAGCGTTTTTCCACAAAGCTGGCTCTCCAGCTCCACCAGACTCTGTCACTTCCTCTCTTCTAACACTGATTGGCTGCTTGCGTGGGACTCTGGTTTCTGCAGAATGAGCAATTCTCTTCCGAAGTTCTTCATCTTCTGAAACTTTCTCCAGTATCAAATGCTGTGGTAAGAGATGAGATCTCTGTGGCCAGATATTTTCACCCAGGACAGAATAAAGGGTTCTCATTCTTAGACACAATTCAAATCTATCAGCTACTTGCCTTGGCTGCTGCCACTTCCTTCTGCGTTCCTGAGATCTTTATAAGCCTCGATAGTAGCAATGTCCCCTCTGATTCTTTGTCACAGGTAATTTTGGCTCCAGAGGCCTTACAGATTGAACGAATAGTCTCCCCACCTCTCCCTGCATTGAAAAACATATAAAAACCCGTCCTTTCCTCCTGGCCAAACTTAACTACTAGAGAAATCACTATTTTGCATATACTGGGAGAGAGGAGTCAGTTCTCATGTCCAAAGTGAACAGAATGTACGATATTGAATAGAAAGCAGGAGCTACTGCAATCCTTACTGTAAGAAGGGGACTAGGGACTATCTGCTCTTTCTGCTTAAACTCTTAATTAGTGTAACTTCATGTCATTTCCATTTTTTGACCATTCAGCATACTTTACACCTGCACTTCAGAAGAAGATATCCTATACTGTGTGAAACGCTGGGCCAATGATGGACATTTCTCTACCTCTAACAGCAGCATAAAGAATGCCCTTGGGGAAAGCATAACAGATGCTCTCTAGAAGACCGCTATCTTGAAAGATCTGGGATAACACGAACGGGCTTAGCTTCCCTTTAAATATCTATTATGAGGTAAATACATTTGTCTGAACACTTCTGGAACCTATTTGTAAGGTTCAGATCATACAACTTCTTGAGATAATGGATTTTGATTTACCACTGGTTCTGTAAAAAAGTAAAGCTCTGGTCTCAATGTCCCTGTCTCTCCCTTCCCCCACCCCCAGCAAGGTGAAGGGAAATAGGTCAGGAAAAATCCTTGAGAAGGTGTGAAAGAAGGCAAAGGTGAAGAAAAAAGGGAACAGCAGAGGAAGCTGTTCAGTGGTACCTATGATCCTGCCCACGGATCTCTGGGGAACTGAGAGCTGCTCAGACACGGGGGTATTCTCTGTCAGGATCTGATGGATGGCTGCTTTGGCCTTGCACACCTGAACAGGAAACCCACTGATAAGCAGCACCCGTTCATCGCCTATGTCCTCTGTGTCCACATCAATCCGAGCACCTGTCTGTTTCCGGAGCTGCAGAGAAAAGGATACATGGCAATATGCTCTGGAACAGCTCCCGTTTGGGTCGGCGAGGTACACCCTCAACCTAACCATCAAGGTAGATGGAACTGGACAGTAATCAGCTGAATCAGGATGCTATAGAGCAGTCCTCAGTTACCTGTTCTTATGAAAGGAGATTAGTGACAAAGCTAACATCAAATAGCAGTTAATTCAAAACGGTTTCTTTTTGTCTTTACAACTATCTTTCCCCCTAATTTTTTTTTGGATCAGACAATCAAATATTTTGTTTTCTTGACATTCCAAATAAACAGAATTAAATAGCAACTCAACATTTACTAACAATGAGAGCTCATTAATTCCATAGTAGAAAAGAATGGTTCAAGCCACACCAAGTTGAGAATCATGCAATCAAAGGTCCCCATTTCAAGCTGAGTCATTCATTCTCTAGGGAGAAGTATTTCTCTCTAGAAGGAAAAGAGCATAGTTAGCTAAAAGTTCCTGTATTTTTTTCTTTTAAAGACATACATAGTGTGGGATGGGGGTGAGGAGGGAAGCAAGATTAAGCAGAATCAATCCCTGGGAAAGCCAACTGCCTGCTTGCACACCTACCTGTTTAATATTGGCTCCTTGCCGGCCAATGATGAGCTTCACGGCCTCCTGGGGAACTCGCATCTCTATCTCAATGTCGTCCTCCCCAACAAACGTCAACCGCTCTTCTGCACAGATCATGGCTCATCAGATCAGACTTAGATAGCATCCAAGGTACCCCAGCCCTCCCCTGAAGCTGGCTGTCAAAAAGAATGATCCACGAGGTAGACCAAGAATCTCAACCATAATGACAAGAAGTAGCATCTGAGTAGGAATGAGAGAGTTCCAGAAGACCAGAATATGGGCATTATCTCTGGGATACTATTTCAGATGCTAAAATGGGAAAGTATTTGGATCTGCAAGGAAGGGGTGCTGGATTTTGGGCAAACTGGATCTCCCAGGAGATGACTCCTGGAGAATGAAGATTGGGGCGCTTGGGTGGCTCATTCGTTAAGCGTCTGCCTTCGGCTCAGGTCATGATCCCGGGGTCCTGGGATCCAGTCCCACATTGGGCTCCCTGCTCTGCGGGAAGCCTGCCTCTCCCTCTCCCACTGCTTTTGTTTCCTCTCTTGCTGTGTCTCTCTCTGTCAAATAAATAAATAACATCTTCAAAAAAAGGAAAAGAATAAAGGTTAAAAGTTGCCCAAGGAGTCCAATGGGCTCAGAACTTCCATTTGTACCTAAATCCTTTCTCTAGGTCCTATTCTCTAGGTCCAGCCTATGGGTAAATGGGTTCCATGGTTAGCCTTCTAACAACTAAATACAAGAAGCATATAAAAAAGATAAAGAAGAGTATAGATGCTTAAAAAAAAAAAAAGATGAAAAAGAACCCATTATGGTGCTGCTGTTGAAGGGAACAAATCAAGAGAATTATAAAATGAGTTTATCATTTCATAGGCTGCACATTAAGAACACAGAAAAGAAGAAACAAAACAGTTTCAATGATCCCTCACAGAAAGCCAATTACATCCCAACAGACATACCCAGTCCATCAAGGAACATTTTCATTTCAATTTAACAAGGCCAGAGCACATTCTGAACATTTCCACATGCACAGCTATGGGGCTCACATACCTCTGCTTTCCCTGTATCTGCGGTATAGGATATAGGCAACCGTTGCACTGGCTGGGATCCCGAGGCCCAGTGCTATTTTCTGAATGGTGGACAAACTTATCCAAGAAGTTCGTTCAGTGGACATTTTCTGCCGTATTCAGACTTATATCCTGAAATAAGTAAATGAGGGAAAAGAAGCAGCTTTCATCCTGTACCTTTATGACTGGCAGAGAGGGATGGGGACATATTACAGTATTATTAAAAAGACTACTACTACCAACCTTTCCATATTAAGAGCCTGAGCAGTCTCAAAATCTTCCCCCCCCCAAAATCTATTTCATGTAAAAGGTCTCAGGGTTATTTTTTCTAAGCTGCTAAGGGACATATACAAAGAGAGGCAAACATCCTTCTCTACACCCTCCCAAGGAAAACCATACACTGATCACAATAAGATGGAACAACAAAATTATTAAATGAATGAAACAGTACAAAAATATACCTTTAAATTTCACATCCGACTATTTAAAATTGCTTATCTGTGCCCTACCATGCCTCTAGGCCTTTCCAGAAGCTATTGTCTCTGCAAGGAATGACTTTCCAGGCCTAGTTCTATTTATTTTTAAAGAATTTATTTATTTATTTGAGAGAAAGAGAGAGAGTGTGCATGAGCAGGGGGAAGGGCAGAGGGAGAAGCAGACTCCCCGCTGAGTGGGGAGTCTGACAAGGGGCTCAAGGGGCTCAACTCCAACTCCGGGATCACGACCTGAGCCAAAGGCAGGGGCTTAACTAACGGAGTCACCCAGGTGCCCCTTCAGGCCTAGTTTTAGGCTCTACTCCTTATTTCTACTTATTTTTCAGCTAACACTGAAAGGAGGTCTGCCCTGCTCCTTCACCAAAACTACAACTTCCCGGACAATCAACCTAGCTGGCCTGTATAAGCCCTGTCTAATCTCACCTCTGTACCTTCTTTATCTTGGTTTCTCCTCCTCTTTCCCAGGAAGTGCCTTTGTAGTTTTGGGCTTATCTTCCTGTGGCCTCTATCCACTGCTACTGTTACTCTGCTGTCTTCGGGCAATTTCATCCACCCCTGTAGCTTCAACTACACCTATGTGCTAATGACTCCAACAACACTGCACCTGATTCAGAAGCTCATCAAATCTCATTTGGATCACTGGCTTTTTTTTTTTTTTAATTTTT
>LNAC01000309.1:176567-226758 GCA_002007465.1 Ailurus styani | reverse complement strand
AGAGATCACAAGTAGGCAGAGAGGCAGGCAGAGAGAGAGGAGGAAGCAGGCTCCCTGCTGAGCAGAGAGCCCGATGCGGGCCTCGATCCCAGGATGCTGAGATCATGACCTGAGCCGAAAGCAGAGGCTTTAACCCACTGAGCCACCCAGGCGCCCTGGATCACTGGCTTTGCTGCACTTTGTAACTATCTTTATTTTGCTGCCAAGCTAATTTTTAAGATTTTGTTTATTTGAGAACAAGAGAGTGAGCGAGGACAAGCAGGCAGAGGGGCAGAGGGAGAGGGGAAAAAACAGACTCCCCTCTGAGCAGGCAGCCAGAGGCAGAACCCTGGGATCATGAGCTGAGCCAAAGGCAGACACTTTTTTTTTTTTTTTTAACATATAATGTATTATTTGTTTCAGGGGTACAAGTCTGTGATTCATCAGGCTTACATATCTCATAGCACTCACCATAGCACATACCCTCCGCAATGTCCAACACCCAGCCACCCCATCCCTCCCACCCCCTTCCCTCCAGCAACCCTCAGTTTCCTGAGATTAAGAGTCTCTTATGGTTTGTCTCCCTCTCTGGCTTTGTCTTATTTCATTTTTCCCTCCCTTCCACTATGATCCTCTGTCTTGTTTCTCAAATTCCTCATATCAGTGAGATCATATGATAATTGTCTTTCTCTGATCTGAAGGCCGACACTTAAACAACTGAGCCACTCAGGCGCCCCTCTGCCAAGCTACTCTTAACATCATCACTGTATTTCCTTATTCCATAATCTCTCGCACCCTCCCAGACAACTCATACTGTCTCTTCTCAAGCCTCTAGCACCTCCTCCATCCTCACTCTCAACTGATGTCTTCCTTCCTATGCCACTGAGAAAGTACAGCATTCAGAGACAATATTAAATAAGCTCCACCACACTTGACCACCTACCTCTAAGTCCCTACCTCCTGGGGCCATGGATGAACTGTCTCTGCTCCTGACACTGAAGGCTCTCATAAAAGTGTTGCTCTCCTTCCTTCTCATGCATTGTTAATGTTTTCCTCTCTACTGGATCCTCTCCTTCCCTCAGCAAACATGCCACTGTTAGTTTCATAAAGAAAACTCTTTCTTGATTCCACTTATTCCTCCAAATACTTCTCATTTCTTCCCTTCCTTTTACAGGAAAATTCACAAGTGCCAATACTTCTGTGCTCAATTTCTCTTCTTGAATCCACTCCCACTGTTCTTGCCAAGGTCAGCAGTGACTTCACATGGCTAAGTCCAATGATCAATTCTCTGTCTTCACTCTACCGACCCTCACCCCCGTATCTGGCACAACTGGGGACTCCCCCTTCTCTGAGACCCTTTCTTCACTTGGCTTCCACAACAGCACTCTTCTGGTTTTCCTGCTCCCTTTCTGGCTGATCCATCAGTCAGTTTCCTTCTCTGGCTTATAACCGTCTAAATACTGCACTGCCCCCAGGGCTCTATCCTTTGCCCTCTTCTGGGTTTTACCTCACTTCCTTAGTGATCTCACCAAGTTTCATTCATAGTTTGGCTTTAAATCCCACCTGTATGCTAATAACTCCCAAATTCATTGATCCAGTTAGGGGCGTTCTCCTGAAGTTCAGGTTTCTCCTGAAGTTCGGGTTTGTATACCCAACTGCCTAGGAGATCAATGTCTGATAGGCACCTCAAACTTAACAGGTACAACGCTGAGCTCCTCATCTCACCCCCTGCCTGTAGTCTTAGCTCAGTAAATGGCAAGTCCATTCTTTTAATTCCTCAGGTTAAAAATCTTACTCATCCTCTCCCTCAAATAGCACCTTTAGTCTATCAGCAAATCCTATTCATTCTACCTTCAAATTATCCAAAATTTGACCACTTTTTACCTTTCCACTGCTAAGATGACCATCTGCTCTAAACCATTATTATCTTGTCTAGATTATTGCAATCAATTATATCCTGGCATTTGCCATTGTCCAGTTTATTCTCAACAGCTGAAGGCAAATAACATCACTCAGCCACTCAAAACCTCCCAGTGGTTTTCAATCTCACTATGATTATAAGCCAAAGTCATTATATTAACCCATGAGGTCTTCATTTTGTTTGTATCCCCAATGGAATATAAAGTCCACAGGGCAGGAATTTTTGTTTTGTTCCTCGGTGTCACACAGTTGCCAGTCAATAAACATTTGCTGAATGAATAAACTTCTTCAGCAACTCTGTTGCCTATGTGAAAACTCATTAATGGCATGAAAGGGTCTTTATAATCTGATCTCTGCCTACCGCTTTCACAGCCTTATACTCAAATCCCACTGCTATCAGGGGAACAGGACGTGCTCTCTTCTGTCTTCCTAGTCATACTCCGTAGCCTAGCTGGTCTCCCTGGCAAAACCCTACTCCTTCCTCACGTCTCAGCTCTACTGCTACACTTCTTCTGAGGCCTGTGACATATCCCCTGGCTGACTTAGGGTGAGTTTCTCCTTAGCTCCTGCTGCCCTGTGAATGAGACTTCATGATAGCACTTGTTCACACTGTATGGAACAGTGTATCTGTTATGCCTATGTCCTTGAGACTGGCTTCAAGCAGGCTAGGTCAACCACATCTATCTATTCAGCACTTCTAGGTGCTAGATGTTATTGTGACATTAAGGATGAAAAAGATGAAAAGAGAAATGTGCTGAGTAGCTACTATGTTACCAGGCACTTTACCTCCATTATTTTAGTTGATCTTCATGTAAACCTGTAAGGTAGGAAATGTTAACCCCAATTTTACTGAGGAATATACCTTCTTAGAGAGGTTACCTCTTATCCAGAGTCTGGGTTATTATTTGGATATTAAAAACTTTACAAAGTGACTTTAGAAGCCCCTCCCTCCTTTCTTTTACATAAACTGAACAGAACAGTACTTGGTGTCTTTATTTAGGAAATTCAAAATTAATAAACACTAGTGGAAAACACTGTAGCTGGTAAAAAAAACTAAAGACGGTGTCTACTTCCAGATAGTACAATCTAGTAAAATAAACAGTGTGGCTTTTAATGAAATTTGCTTTAAAATGAGTGAGGAAATATAATTTATGCTATGATTTGCCTCCAGGTACAAAAATTCAACCTAGATGATTTGCTATACAAGAAAAAAAATTTTTTTGAACCTTAAAAAAAACTGGTTCTAGGAAGGCTAAAAACATACTCATTAATATAGGACCTACTCAGGAATAAAACTTTGCTTCTAAATGTGCTTTTCTTGAGGAGGAAAGAAAAAAACAGTGCTTTCCCTGAAAGCCTTTCAGGAAGAGTGATGAAGGAAAAGAGGAGACCTAGCACAGATAACTTATTCCAGGGACACCTGGGTGGCTCAGTCAGTTAAGTGTCTGCCTTCATGGGGGCAGGTCATGATCTCAGAAGGGTCCTGGGATTGAGCCCTGAGTCTCCCTTTCCTCTCCTCCTTCCCCCTCCCCATTCATGCTCGCTAATAAATAAAATCTTTTAAAAAAATCTCACTCCAAGAAGTAGATAAAAATCATGTTAAGACAGCAAGTGGATTTCTTACTATATTCAGACAGAGGACCAAGTTTTGCATCTGGCCTCAAGAGCTTTACTGACCAGTAGAAATGAATAAAGTTCCTTAGAAAACCACCAGAAGTTTGCCTATGTTTTTAAAACTTATGTTTTTAGACGATAGTTTTAAACAAATTTCATCCACTCTCTTGCCCACTCGGGCCCAAAAAAGAAAAACCTTGTATTACCTGGGTGAGGGACGCTTTTCAAGTGTCTTGTTATTTCAGGCAATTCGTTATTTAGTAAGAAGATACAATATATACAGTATATTACTTTTGGAGATTTAGTATAGACATGGAGAAATGTGGCTGCTTTTTTTTTTTCTCTTTTAGTGGGTAGGAAGAAAAGGCTTGAGTTTAATGTGGGTTTGAGTTATGAGGTTCCTTTCCTAACTGGATAAAAAAAAAAATCAGCTTCTCTCTTTTTTTCTAGGCTGTAAATAAAACCTTTCACTGCTCTCTCTGGAAGTTTGGGTGGTATGTTTGCATATACCAAAGGAAAGGAAATAAGCTCTGTTTCATAAAGATTTTTGCTTAAAGTCTTCAATTTTTGAACCTCAAACTGCTTTTTTCTTATATTAAGATGGTTTATTCTGGGTATTTAGAAGAGGGTTCACTTCTTTTATCTATGGTTACTTCATATATTTTTTTATATGGTCTCTAAAGTCCAAAGCTTGTCTTCACTATTATAGTCCTCATTTAAATAGTGCTAACTCTTTGTTATGGGCTGAGCATGCTGGGGACACAAGTAGGAATAAAAATTCTTGCCCTCGGGACACCTGGGTGGCTCAGTTGGTTAAGCAGCTGCCTTCAGCTCAGGTTCCTGGGATTGAGCCCCGCACTGGGGCTCCTTGCTCAGTGGAGGCAGGGGGAGGGGGGCTGCTTTTCCCTCTCCCTCTGCTGTTCCCTCTGCTTGTGCGCTTGCTTTCTCTGTCAAATATTTTTTTCTTAAAAGAGATTTTATTTATTTATTTGACAGAGAAACACACAGTGAGAGGGAACACAAACAGGGGGAATGGGAGAGGGAGAAGCAGTCTTCCCGCCAAGCAGGGAGCCTGAAGCGGGGCTTGATCCCACGACCCCAGGATCATGACCTGAGTCGAAGGCAGACGCTTAATGATTAAGCCACCCAGGCGCCCCAAATAAATAAAATCTTAAAAAAAAAAGAAAAAAGTAACAGCTGGGGCAGCTAGAACTTAAAGATTTTTTAGATAGCACAGAGCTGAAAACCACCCCTTTAAAATACAAATCATTTTTCTGCATCCAAGCCAATATATATTGAGTATCCAATGTGTGGTTGGCCCTGGAGGATATAGCAGTCCAGACAGACTTGGTAGCTGCCTTCATGGGGCTTCCTATGGGCAGGTATGGTCTTATCTTGATAGGCAAGAGTCTGTAAGTGTTAAAGGTTTTGGGAAACAAATCTAGGCCTGTGAACAAGAGTGGTAACTTAATCTGCGCTCTAATACTGTCTGCCTTTTAACACCATGTTTCTGGCCACAATTCATGCCTAAGAAACCACAGAATTTTAGAACTGGGAGGACCAAAGAAATGATCTAGTCCCACTAATAATATTCCAACTGGGGAAACGGAAGTGCAGGGAAATAAAGGGATTTCCCTAAGGTTACACAGTAATTAGTCATTTCCATACAATGCAGTATGCAATGTGGTTTGAAGACCAGTCACAAAGGCCTCTTTAAGAGGACAAAAAAAACGAACAGCATTTTCACCTCAGTTCAGGAACTGTAAGGATCAAGGCAAAAAAAAAAAATCTGATATTCCTCTGGCTCTGCTGCCAATACCCCCCCTCTCCAATCCCAACTTTTCATGCTCAGTCGGGTTTCATCACTATGGGCTTCCATAGTACTCCAAACATCCCTTTGTAACACATAGTGTTGCTTGTAATTCTTGACTAACGTTTGGGTCTGTAGTGAGAATGAATGGAAGGTAGCAAGTGTTGGGGTAGGGAGACCAATTCAGAGGCTAGTTCAGGTGCCAATGATGGAGATGGAGAGGAGAGTTTTAGTAGGTAGAATATACACAAGATCTAACAATTGATTCGCAGATAAGTTCAAGGGTGAGCCAAAGAGCTGGCTATCAGGTTTTTCATTTGAGCACATGGTAGAGGGTGTTCGAGACACAATATTAATGATTTGGTGGTGGAAGAAATGTGTTGGGAAGATGAATGTCCATGACGAGGATAAACTTATCTATTCAAATCGAAAGCTAAATTTCACTTAACTCCTTTTCACACATTACAAATGAAGTTTGTTACGTCTCAAAGAATGAATACCTACTTGATTAATCGAGTATGATTTTGCTATAATATACATATCATTTAATATGGTTTCTTTTAAAATAGTGGGAAATAATACGATGGCAACAGGGATATAACTGTATAGCACCGAATGCCAACCTGTACTTGATTTTATTACTTCAAACTGAATGTGAAAAGGAGATTGGAATTTAAGACCATCCTTCTAGAGGAAGCTGAGTAAAGAGGAGACACGTGGATCATCTGAAGGTGAGAGAGGCAGGTAACGGTTTTCAGTAAAAACCAATTTTGAAATTTCTCGATATTTATATGAAACAGTTGCTATTTGATATGCATAAATAAGGCTTACTTTTATGTTATTTCAAAAACATCGTTAGGAGTCAAATCATTGTAAGCTCCATGGCGCAAGAATATCTCATTCCCTTACCTCCAAATAACCAGAACCTACAAAGTAGCTCAAACATAGTGACGGGCCTGTTGAATTGAAGCGGCTTGTTCAATTTTCTCATCCTTGCTACATTTACTATAACCAATGAGTGAAGAAAGCCAACCCGTTTCAACGTGAGAAAAGAGTAAAAATGTAGCTTTGACGGGGAGGGGGAGACTTCAGCCAAAACCCCAAGGAGGGAAACTGGGAAAACAAAACCCCAATTTATTATTCTGACGACTGCAGTCATCCTATTAGAATACTTAAAGAAAAAGCTCGAGAAAATAAAAGGCAAACTGATAAGCTGATGGCGCTTCTCAGTCTCAAAAAAGATCGCTCGAGGAGTCCAAAGTAGCTTCTGGCAAACACTCCGGCACAGGGTCCGTTGTGGGACCGGAGTATGTCCCCCGGATTCGGTTGGTAGCCCGCGGTTCGGCTGCCCATACCCTCCGCCGCCTCCCTCCTCTCAGCCCCACATCCCCGCCTGCTTGTGGCCTGGGGCACCCCCGGCCCGGCCTCTCGCACCCCCTACGCCTCCGCGCCGGGTCCCCGCCTTTACCGCTCCTCCAGTCCTCCGCCGCGCGCTCCGCCTCGCACCTCGCCCCAGCGGCCGTCGTCTCCTCCCTCTCCCACGGCCACTCGAGCCCCGCCTGCCTCGCTTCTGCCGCCTCTTCCCCGCCCCCGCAGCCCGCCGGCACCAATCAACGCCCGGTTCGCAGCCCGACCAATCGCCTGCCCCGCCACAACCAATCCTTCCGCGGGCTGCCGCTGAGCGACGGGGCGGCTGCGTGCCGATGCCCACTTACCCGGATGGAAATCAAAGCCGGCCACCACGTCAGCCAATAGGAACCAGGAAAATCAGACGTTGGTAATTGAGACTGCACCTGCTGAGAATTAAACACCCAATTAGAGGCTTCGGGAAGTCCTCCCCGCCCAGCTCTGGTCCAATTACCGAGGAAGCTTCCACGTCCCCTAATCTGGGGGAAAATCAGCGCTCCTGAGTCTGGGACCAAGGTGCGAGAGCGTGGAATCACTCAAGCGTGTGACCGTTGGCAAAAAATTAGTGACTTTGCACAAAGCCAGTGCCACCCGACACCACAGTTACCGTGGGGGAAAGCCGCCTCCTGACTGGCGATGCTCCTCCACTTGTTTCCTCTGTGATCTTTTGCCTTGATTGGTCCTAATACTGTGGCAGGGACTCAGCAGGCATGGGAAATAATTTTTCTTGGAAAACATAAAACAGGCTTGGTAGAGATGGAGAGGTTGACGGGAAGGAGCTGCTCGGAGGAGTGAACAGACAACGAAGACGGCCACGGCAGCTGGGGAGATGGAGAGGGACCCGAGCTGGAGCGCCCGGTGGTAAGGGAGCTACGGGGTAGTGCGGGCGTCAGGGGCTCGCCCTTCCCTAGGGACGGAGGGGAACAGGTCAGCGACCCGCGCAAAGGCCAGGGGCCCCTTTCTGGGCGGGGCGGTAGAGGGGGCGGGCTTTCCCAGGCCGCGGTTTCCCTTGGGGAGAGGGCATTCCAGCGATCGTCCGGGACCCTGGACCGTTAAGGACGGTTGGGCCCTGCTACCGCCGCTGGGCGGCTGGGAGCCTCGCGAGCCGGACCCCGTACCCCCCGCCCCGCACCCGGGCTCACCCGGGACGGGGGGTGGGTGGGCGCTGCTCGTAACGTGGAGGTCTTTTGCACTGTCTTCTGTCACTCTGTTTGGCTCACTATGAGCACTCAGTGGATGTTGAAGGAACGCCATGGTATTGAGCCTCAGGTTTTCGCTTTGTATTAATTTTTTAAATGTACATTTTGAATAAGTAATACACATTCTACAAAATTCATAGGCATAAAAGGTTATTACAGTGAAGAAGGTCTCTCTTCCCTCAAGAGGCAACCAGTTTTACCACATCTTGTAAATTTTTCACAAGATATTCTATAGTAAACGTGCACATATTATACGTGTTTATATATATATATATTTTTTTACCCAGTCGATAATTTATTATCTGTACTGTTTTTGCCATTTCCTTGTATATAGCCTAGATAGCTTACCATAGCAGCACATGTACCTGCTTCATAGTAAGCTTCACAGTAAGCCTGAGGGATGTATTAAGATATATTTAGCCAGTCCTTTCATACTATTTGATATCCAAGTATATTTCATCTGGCTCTTGTTTATTTCTATAATAAATCTTTAGGGTTGTGGAATACTAGGTCAAAGAAGTGTATGCATTGTTTTTCATTTGGATAGATACAGTTTTGCAAATTGCCAAAGACTTTTCTCATTTTCATTCTATCAGCAATGTTTGAAAAAAATTTGGTAAAGATAGTATGTATTTGCAAATTGCCTTCTACAGAAGCTTTATATTCTCCCATCAGCAATGTATGAAAAGGGTCTCTTTGATAACATACTTATGTTTTCTGATTTTTGACAATCTCATAGTGTAAATGGTATCTTATTGTAATTTTAATTTCCATTTCTTATTTCCTTTAAAGATTTAGAGAGAGTGTGAGTGAGAGCAAGGGGGAAGGAACGGAGGGAGGGAGAGAAAATCTCAAGCAGACACCCTGCTGAGCATACAGCCCCAGTGAGGCTCGATCTCGGGACGCTGAGATCGTGACCGAAGCTGAAATCAAGAGTAGGACATTCAACCAACTGAGCCACCCAGGAGCCCCTAATAAATAAATAAAATCTTAAAAAATGGGCACCTGGGTGGTTCAGTCGGTTAAGCCACTGCCTTTGGCTCAGGTCATGATCCCAGGGTCCTGGGATCGAGTCCCACGTCGGGCTCCCTGCTCAGCAGAGAGCCTGCTTCACCCTCTCCCTCTGCCTGTTGCTCTGCCTACTTGTGCTCTCTCTCTCTCTGTTAAATAAACAATAAAATCTTTTTAAAAAAATCTTAAAAAATACTTTAATAGTGTCTTTTTGTGTATGTAAATATTTTCCTGGAATTTATTTTGGCGTAAAAGTGTGAGATAGAGATCCAACTTAGTTTTGTTTTATCCATCTCTACATATTGAATTAACCCATATTTCCTCCATTTTTTTTTTGAGTAATAAAAATTTATTGAGAATTCCTGGGATGGTGGTTATCGCCTCCCAACCTGGAGGGAGGAACCAACACTGTAGGCAATCACTCCGAAATCGCACTGTCCCAACACCTCTGGCCAACACAAGGAGCAATATCATTGCTCCGAAAACTGGTCAGGCTTTGTTCATCCAAGAAGGGTTGGGAGGACAGATGCAGGAGGGGACATCACGTGATACTGGGGGTGGGATAGGGGGTGTGCTGGACCCCAAGCTGGCTCGTCGAAAACTGGGGGAGAAACAGATCCACTTCTTCTCTGGGAGTGGAGTTCTCTGTCATCAGGCTCATTTCTTACCCTTGATGAGGCTTTCACTGCCCCGGGTGAACCTTTCATCCTGTAGGTTCAGGACGAGGTTGTCTGCCGTGAGATAGATACAATTCTGTGATGTGGCAATCGTCTTTCCTCCATTTTTAAAAAAATTCTACCTTTATAAGACCCAAATTGCCATATGTATTCAAGTCTGTTTCTGGATTTTTCATGTTCCATTGATCTCTTTTCCATTCTAGTACCATACTAGATGTACGTTATGTATTTTCAATATGTAAAATTGATGTACATTATGTATTTTCTCATCAAAATTTTAAAAGTTGACGTATAATATACATATAGAAAAGTGCACAGATGAAAAGAATTCATCTCTTTTTTTCCTTAAGATTTTATTTTTTTATGGCAGAGAGAGATGAGAGAGGCAACACAAGCATGGGGGAGCTGGATAGGGAGGAGCCCAATATGGGGCTGGATCCCAGGACGCTGGGATCATGACCTGAGCAGATGCTTGAAGACTGAGCTACCCAGGCACCCCGAAAAGAATACATCTTGATGAATTTTCAAAAATGTAACATATTGTGTAACCAACACCAGATCAAGGAATAGAACATTACCACCCAAAGCCACCCTCGTGTTCCTTCTCAGTCACTACTCCCCTCAAGGGTAAACTGCTCTTCTGACTTCTGATAGCACAAACTAGTTTTGCCTCTTTTTGTTTTTTTATATAAAGAGAATCACACAGTATGTAATTCTTTGTGTCTGGATTTTTTTTGTTTGACATTATTTTTGTGAGATTCAGCTATATTGTTGTGCATAGTTTTAGTCCATTTGTTCTCGTTACTGTGTAGTATATTGCGAGAATATACCCCAAGCTACTTTTTGATTGTACTGTTAATTTTATTTTGATTGGAACCACATATTGTTAGATTACCCAAGGGAAAATTGTATTTGTGATACAGAATTTTCCGACATACACATCTAAGCATTGGTCCATCAGAAGCATTTTAAAATTTTTATCATATAGAGCTTACATATTTTTTTGTTTGTTTTTTGTTTTGTTTAGTTTTTGTTTAGTTTTGCTGGGCAAGGAGCCCAATATGGGTCTTGAACTCATGATCCTGAGATCAAGACCTGGATGCTTAACTAACTGAGCCACCAGGCTCCCAAGTTTACATATTTTTTTTTTAATTTACTTTTTTTTTTTTTTTAGATTTTATTTATTTATTTGACACAGAGAGAGAGATTACAAGTAGGCAGAGAGGCAGGCAGAGAGACAGGGAGAGGAGGAAGCAGGCTCCCTGCTGAGCAGAGAGCCTGATGCGGGCCTCGATCCTAGGACGCTGAGATCATGACCTGAGCCGAAGGCAGAGGCTTTAACCCACTGAGCCACCCAGGCGCCCCCAAGTTTACATATTTTTAAAGATTATTCCTCAGTATTTGACTGCCTCGATTGCAATAACCACTTTTACTTTTAAAAAGGTAAGTGAGTAGTTCAGACCTAAGGAAGAATATCCATTGCTGCTATAAAAAGTGCAGGCCTGCTTTATGGACCTGTTATCTTCTAGTTTCAATAGGAGGTGATAGACAAAAAGGGTATGAAGTGCAAGTCCAAAAAGAAGGATTACAAATTAGCCACAGGAGGAATTTCTTAATCAGAGCAGCAGAAAACCAGGTGTAATCACCTTTCCCAGAAATTTTTTTGAAGGAGTGTTGACTTCTAATTAACTTTTAATTGGCTGACCAGGGAGGTTGGCAGTAGAAGGGATAGTTTTAGGTGAGAGGATTCTAAACTCTCAAATCCTATTTGGGATTTATCATCTCATGCACCCCTCCAAGAGTCCAAGTCAGGATTGGGTTATGAGGCTGGGATTGAATGAATTATGATTTCTGTGTCCTCATCTTCAGTTTTGAAGAGTCTGTCCTCTTTCCTTGAAGGGTGTTCTAAACAGGGTGCAGGAATAGGTGATACTAATTAACATAAGGTCTGGGTTTTCCAGAGCATTCAGTGAGCAGGTGTTTTCATTCAGTAAGCCAAGCAGGAAAGTGGACTTCAGCTAGAAGGCTGGGCAGTGAGAGGTTCTTAAAGGCAGTAGCCTGGTTCCAGAGCCTTTGCTGCTCACAGAGTTCCCTTCTTGGACAACAGGCAAACAGTCCAGTCAAACAATACTCAGCCATCTGGGTTTTTAGAAAACAGCACTCATTTCTCCCTTTGTCTGTTGTAGGAGTTACCCATTCCTCCCCCATGACTCAAGGCTCTGCATTCGAAACCAGCAACTCAGAGGGAGGGCCTTAGTATCAGCAATTATCCTGTGCTCCTCTTTAGTCTTTAGATCAGATTGATGGATTGTGGTAGGTGTCCTCTGCTTCTCTGGCCTCCGCCACTCAGCTCTATGTCTTCCTACTTAATTCTCCTTACAGAGCAGTTTGCAGGGAGAGGACTCAGGAGTCCCTGGTATCAAATGCTCTCCATTCTGAATCACCACCACACTCACTTCTTTGAGCAAAAGTCCTTCCCCACCCCGAAGTCTCCTGTCTCCCCCCGAGAGATGGAAGCTGGTGGGAGGACGGGAACAGGGGAGGGGAGAAGCTGCTCTGACCTCTGCTAACATCCACTTGGTGCCATAGTCCTTCCCAGCCTTTTCTCCTTGCCTATGATGGACCCCAGAGAGTGCAGGCAGGCTTGTCCTCAGCCTTCCCTGCCCCCAACCCCCCACCTGCTGCTTCTCATGGCAGAGCTTCTTCACCTGCTTTCCATGGAGCCTGTGATGGTTTCAGGGCGACTGAGGACAATCTATGAGCATTTTTGTTTAGAGCTCACACCAGGCATTCTCAGAGGGGTCTGTGGATCATTGCCTTGCAGGGCTTTCATCCTTGAATCAGGGATCCAGTATAGCAAAGGAAATAGAGAAATTAGAATATATCAGGGGAGTGCCCAAATGCTGCCTGAGTATCTTGGGGCCCAAGTTTCTCTCAGCTTAGGTGAGACTATGTCTGAAATGGAAGAGAGGAGGGTGGAGGGAAGGGTGGATGGGGTAACCTCAGAAGGTTCTGTCAAGTGGGGGTAGACAGAAGGTAGGCCTTCTGATTGTTCTGCCACGCTAGAAATTCCCGAGCAGCCTCTCCTTAACCTAAGAGGTTGTTGAGGTTAGAACCCGGAATTGTGAAGCCTCCAAATTGTGAGAGGCTCTGTTGCTGGCATCCAGCACTTCAGTTTGGTCCATCTGATCCATGGAATTTCTGCCCCTTCCTCTGAGTCCCTGAAGCAGAGGCAGCGAGGACATTTGGAGAGGGAACTGAGAAGAAAGGGTAACAACCAGCCAAACAACCCTCAGCTTCCTGAGTCAGGTGAGGCAGGCGAGGACCAACAGCTGGCCGTGTGCCCCTCAGGGACTTGTTCTGGGTGGTGGGGTGGAAGAGGAGCCGGGTCCGACCCTTCAGCAGAGGCGCCCTGGGGAGGGGTCAAAAGAGCAGGCAATGAACTAAAGCAGCACACTTGGTGGAAGGCATTTGTGTTTTGAGTCCGACAGCCCGAGTTCAAAAACGGCTACCTCATAAACTAGCTGTGTGTCCTTGAGCAAGTTCTTCAATCTGTTTGACCCTGCAGAGAGCCTCTACCAGGCGGGTAAGATAAGGAACTAGCTTGCTGGCGATTGGACAAGCTGTGGAAGTGCTCATCACAGTGACCTTGTCACATCAAAGGACTGTAGGGAGAATAAGGGGTGGCAGTGGGCAGTAGCTCCACAGGCATTTTCCCCAGGCTGAATGTGCTTCTCGAGGGCTACTTTGCCAGCCTCTGCCAAGAAGGCCCTTGTCTGTGCCCAGAGATGGAGTGTCTGCAGCTGTGCTGTCCAGTAGAGGGCCACTGGCCACATGTGGCTTTGGGCACTTGAAAGACGGCTAGTGCCCCGGAGGAGTGGACTTCTAAGTTTATTTCAGCTTCATTAATTTAAATATTATAATTGATACTTGATTTAGTTATTGGAAAACTTTTCATATATTTGGAACAACATGGATGTGCGAACCTACTTTTTCAACAATAACTTTTGTGAAACCTAAGAACAGCTCGCATCTTTCTGGGGAAAATTTAGTGATTGAATTGAGATGTGCTCTAAGTGTAAAATAGACGCTGGGTTTCAAACATGTAACATGAAAACGATAATGTAAACTATTTCATTACTAATTTTCATATTGATAACATGCTGAAATGATAATAGTTTGGGTACCCTGGGCTCAATAAAATATAGTATCAAAATGTAACGGTATCTCTGGGTTCTTTGCTTTTCCAGCGTAATACAAGACCATCTGAAATTACATGGGTGACTCACATTCTCTTACTATTGGGCAGCGCCACTCTAGAGACTGTGGAACGCGGACAGCTACCTGGTCTGCTGTAGGGCACGTCCTCTGTTCCCCACTGCCTCTGGGGGCTTCCCAGAGATTTGTCTGGACAGCAAGGCTGCTTCCGCCCTCTTCTGCATTGCAGAGTGGGCAGCTAGAGCGAGAACCTCTAGTACTAGACCCCCAAGTCCCAACCTAGTAAGCTGCACGTGGAAGATTTCAGAAAGGAAAGGGCTGTGCCAGGGAAACTTTTCCAGTGCCTTACGAACTGGAGAGGGGAGGTTGCAGGATGTAAGAGAATTGGGTGTGTGTGTGGGGGGGGATTGGGTGTGGGGAAGCTCAGGGATTCCGTTTTCTCAAGACTGTTGGATTTTCCAGCCTTACTCCCCAACCTGCTGGGTTCTCACCTCTGTTCCACTCCCATATCCTCACTGGGCCCCACGGAAGAGCTTGCCTGCTGGTCAGGTCTGGCTGCCTCCTGGAGGGCACCTGCTCCCCTCCCTGGTCAGGGACAGTTTGAGCTGGGAATCTTCTAATGAGTGGAGTCTCCTCGAAGCAAGGACATGAGCAGCAGGAATCGCTAGGAAGCTCATGATGCTTCCATACTGAGGGGTGGTTGGGGGCTCTTGAGGGCAGAGGGGAGCTAAGGACACTGAGCAGATGCTGCTGCAGAGAGAGGCTCCCCAGGGCCACATGATTCCCCACTTCTCAGTCCCTCCTCCCTGCCCCTCCTCTCCCTTCACTCCTCCCCTTCTGATGCTGGTGCTGCTGCCTCTCCACTCTCTCCTTTTCTCTGGTTCTGCCTTGCCTTCTCTTTGAAGCACACTCAGATGCAGTCGGCATCTCCTCCCACCCCGCCTCTGTACCTGGGGTCTCAGTTCGGCAGTGACCTCTGTCCAGAGATGGCTTCCCACCGGGGCTACACTAAACAGGGAACAAGGGGCACCTGCAGAAAGGTAGTGGAAATTAACTAGGCAGCCAGATCCTGCTGCTGCCTCTTCCTCTGCTTTTCACTACAGTGTGTGGTACCCCTTCCTGCCTGTTTCCTCCAAGCCTGGTCCTGCTGGGTTCTGGAACTCTCTCCTAGGACAACTGCAGATTCTTGCTTTCATTAGGCATTGTCTAGGAGTTCCCTTTATACTTTTCCTCCAGGGCACTAGGGATCTGTGATTGGGAGATCATGATTAGGAGATCCCAATAAGAATGAGAAAGAAGGGAAGGAGCTGGGTGTCCTAGGCTGGGATTTTTGCAGTGGGATCTCTTGGAAGGTGGAAGATCTCTCCTTCTCCAGCTGCACAGATGCAGAGGACAGGGAAAGGGCTGAAACTGAAACAGACTGGGAGTCTCTCCAGAACATCTCTGGGCCTCCTTCTGTGTCAAGCCTGTATGTCAGGCAAGCCCATTGGGATACATGCTCAGCGGGCAGGCAGAAAGGGTAGGAGGGGAGAGATCTGCTAACAATGAAGGGGAAGAAAGAGTGAAATAAAGAAAACTCCTGATATCACACTTCATTTAGGCTGCAACTGTCATGGCCGTTTGGCAGCGAGTTTAATGATGTGACAGATGGAGCAGGTATTAGAGGCTCATGCAGACACAGCGACAATGTGTAGTCTGTCCCCCCCGCCCCCCGCCATTGCACATTCACATCTTCTTAGCCCGAGGTCCTTGGCCCTAGTTCCTTGTGCCTGGGGAGGGGACAGAGCAGAAAAAAGAGGGAGACTGCCTGGTTGAGGAGCAGAAACACTGAGAAGCAAGCGGCACTTCCCAGCCCCACCTCTGCAATAATCTTATAGCTGTGGTTGGCAGCTGGTAGTGATCCTTACAGGGCATAAGTGCAAACAAGTCGACTAGAGCCTTGGGGATGTTTCCTGCTTTATTGGGGGGGGGGTTGGGGAGGGCCGGGCTGACTATAGATCTGTATCTTCTGCTCCCTGGGACCATCAAACTGCAAAAGCAGGGAGAGGCAGACCATCGGGAGGGATCCTTAGCTGTTGGCACGATGCAGGCAAGTGTGGGACTAGGTTCTGGTCCAAGCAGCTTTGGTTTTCTCCCCTTTTGGTGTCTGAAGCTGGCTTGGCTGGAATTCTACCGTGCAAGGAAAGGTCAGAAGAGCTTGGCAGTGACCCGGTTACCCCCAGAGTTCTTATCCCCAGAGGGCCGCGGTGCCACAAAGTCAAAGGTCATGTGATGTTTGACCCGGCCTTTGCCCTTGCTCCAGAGGGCAATGAGGCCAAAGCAGAGGGTCACAGAGGTGAGGAAGGGGAGGAAGCCCACTGCCAGCACCATAGCGACCCCTCTGCTGTCCAGGAAGAAGGGCCCTGGGATTGCTGGCATGGTGATATTGGGGTCAGAGAGGGAGCCATTTGGGGGTTCGACTTGGATTACTTCTAGCCAGGTCCTCAGGGAGTCATTCCCAGCAACGTTGCTGACCACGCAGACGTAGGCCCCCCTGTCCTGTAGCTGCACAGAGCGGATCTCCAGCGTCCCATCCTCGAGGACCCTCGCCCTCCCAGCCCTTCCCAGCCAAGCCCCCTGCGGCCTCATCCAGGAGACAGTCGGGGCTGGGTCTCCGTCTCCGGAGCACGAGAAAACAGCATGCCCGCCCTCCTCTGCGATGACCCATCGCGGCCCCGACTTTCGGATCAGGGCCGGTTGGCAGGTGAAGTGCCCTGGAGGCAGGATGTCCGAAAACTCCCTCAGGCTTTTGCCCTGCACGTGCCGGGGGCCGGCACAGGCGGGGGGCGAGGAGCCGAAGTCCAGGCGGCGCCGGAGCCGGAGCAGCCAGAGGAGGCGACAGTCACAGGTCAGGGGGTTGCCGGACAGCCTCAGGGTGACCAGTTTGTCCGGAGAAGGGAAGGCCGTCTCCTCCAGGGTCTGAAGGGCGTTATCGGCCACGTCCAGGAGGTGGAAGGCGGTCAGGCCGTGGAAGGCGTGGGCGGCGATGGAGGTGAGGCCGGCGCCGGACAGGCGTAGCTCCTGCAGCCGCACCAGAGGACTGAGCCTTCGGGCTGGGATGGCCGAGATGGGGTTCTGAGATAGATCCAGGACCCTGAGGAAGCTCAGGTGGTGGAGCGCTTGGAAGGGCACGGAGCTCAGATTGCAGCGGGTGATGGCCAGGCTGCTGAGATTGAGCCCCGCCAGGCTCCCAGGCTCCAGGGCCTCCAGAGATGGCCAGTGGTGGATCTCCAGGTCCTTTAGCTGCCCCAGCCCCTGGAGAGCCCCGGCTGGCAGCCTCCCGATATCCAGTTCTCGAAGCCTGAGGGCCCCCAGCACCGGGAGGCGGGCCAGGGCTGGGCCCGGCACTGTGCTGAGGTTACAGCGCTCCAGCGTGAGGGTGCTCAGCTTGGCCAGCCCTGCAAAGGCCCCTGGAGCCACAAACACCAGGTGGTTGTCCCCCACCTCCAGCTGCTGGAGGCTGCCCAGCTCCCCAAAGGCTCCGTCAAGGAACAGGACAATCTGGTTGAGGCGGAGGTCCAGCAGCCTGAGGGCCGACAGGCCTGAGAAGCCCCCAGGCCCCATGATTCGCAGCCGATTGCCCTGCAGCCTCAGGGTGAGTAGGCTTTGGAGGCCGTGGAAGGCTCCGGGCTCCAGGGTGGACAGCTGGTTGTAGCTGAGGTCCAGCTCCCGGAGCAGGCCCAAGCGGGAGAGCATGCCACGCTGAAGCCCCCACAGGCGATTCCCACTCAGGTCCAGGAGCTCAGTGTCCAGTGGGAGTCCCCCGGGCACAGCCTCCAGTCGCCGATGGGCACAGAGCACTGCCCGGGGCTGGGAGGTGCAGTCACAGACAGCAGGGCACCCACCACAGCTCCCTCCCGGCAGGAGGAGCAGCAACAGCAGAGGGGACCATGGGGGCCAGGCTCGCTTTGGAGCTGTGGTCATAGCCGTCCCCTTGTCAGTCCTGGAATAGATGATGATATGGTCCTTTTTGGAAAGTGACTTCAGGTGATGGTGACCCTGGACTTCCCCGGGCCTCCTTAGAGGAGAGAGAGATTGAGCTATCTGTCTCGGCATTGCCGGCGAGTAGGGTGCAGGCCCGGGAACACCTCTGGTGGACCAGCTCCTTGGGGGCCTCCTGGGCCTCCTCTTCCGGGAATCTCTACTTTCCTCCTGCCCCCAGCCCTGGGTACTAGGCCAAGTGCTTACTGGCTCATGGAACCCTAGTTAAGCCCGACTTCAATGGGGAAAGTTTTCTGTGGATGGGATAGGAAGCAAGGAAGTAACTCTTGAGTCTTCCTGTATTGGGTTTTTCCTGTATCTGTGAGATCCAGGAATATCTCCAGTCCCTTCTCCCTGATACTTGTTCTCCCCAAGCCCTTCCCTCCTGCTGTCTGCCGACTCTTGTTCTCCTGTGCTAGTAGCTACCCCTAGCTTTGTCTAAGGCTCAGGGGGAATCACATCCTTGGATTCAGATTAGAGCAAGGTCCTCACCTTGACTGAGTCCTCCAAGGCTAGGGAATCTGCTCAGCTGTGCTCCCCCAGGCTGCACTTAACTGCCCCTCTGCCCTTCTCCAGCCTGGCCCAGGGCTAGGGGCCCTGAGTGAGCAAGATCCAATCTCCCCAAAATGCCCGTGTGGACAACAGCCAAGCTGCACCTCAGCCACGGTATAGGCTGCAAGGGGCACTTGAGTCCCTCACAAGAACCTTAAGGGCGACCCCTCGTAGACAACACTGGGGTGTGTGAGGGACCCAAGGGGTAACCAAGTTTTGAGTTGCTTGCTTGGTCCTTAGTCTCAGGCTTCTCTTCTATTCCTTCTTGATGGTATTTTGATTTAGTCCAAAGCATGAATCTGAGGGAGCTCTCTTGTCCCCTTTGGGCTCAGCTGTCCAAGTGATATGTAGGAGACAGGCTGTGAACCAGGGACGCACAGACAGGTAAGAGACAGCACCTGGCCCGGTGCTGTGGGTGGGGTGTAGCTCGAGGCTGGCACAGCGATTGCTGGGGGAGGCTTTGTGCAGAGCCTGTAGACTGCAAGCGAATTTCTGGGAACCAAGGGCCTGGGCAGAATCAGGAAGATGGTGAGTAGAATGGCCACCAGGGACTGATCGAGGTGCTAGAGGAGAAGGGGCCTGGTAGTTGGTGAACTCACCCTCTACTCCCCCTATTCAATGTCAACAGGGCATTGAACAAGGGAGGGCTAAAGAGATGGGACNCCAGGGACTGATCGAGGTGCTAGAGGAGAAGGGGCCTGGTAGTTGGTGAACTCACCCTCTACCCCTATTCAATGTCAACAGGGCATTGAACAAGGGAGGGCTAAAGAGATGGGACGAGAGACAAGTGATGCTCTCTGGGCATCAGGCTGCCTGGGTTTCTTTCTAGCTGCAGAGCCAGAGGGCCTTTGGGGCTTCAGGCTGTCCGGGCCCTGCAGGGTCAGCTTTCTCCCACATGCCCCATTTTCTCCCACGTGGAACTTAGGAGAGGCAGTTTAAGAGATGGCATGACTTCTTCCCATTCAGGGGGATCACATCCCTGGATCCTGATTGGAACGAAGCTCCACAGCCCTCCTTTAGAAGGGCTGTTTTGGTGGCTCTCTGGCTGTGGTAGTGGGAAACTGAAGATCAGAGAGACAGAGGGAGGCAGGACACCATCCCCAGGCTTGGGATGAGAGAGAAGGGCACAGGGCAGGCCACGGCTGCTGCCCAGGCTCCTCTTGTCCCCAGCCCAACCTAGCAGGTATCTCTGGCATGCTGAGAGTTCTCCAGGGACAGATGTGTCCCAGTGTCCCTTACTGTCCCTGTGCCTGTTCTGGGAAGTCCACCTGACAGCTAGCTCTTTATCACTACCGCTGCAGTTCCTGCTCATCCTTTTTGCTCTGCATTCAGCAAAAGTGCAGTGAAGCATGTAACCCAGCTTTCCTTCCTCCTACTCCTGTGAGTTTCCTCTTAGTCCCCAAAGCCTGCTGGTCCAGGGGCTGGGGGATCTGGGGACAACCCCTTTTCTTTATTTTTAAGGTGGCTAATTTAATCACAAACTTCCCTTGCCAGTCTCCATGGCTACAGGACTGGCTTCCAGCCACTTTTGCAGGAAGAAATGGGTGTCAGAACCACTTCTTTCTTTAAATGGGGTGGGGTCTGGAACATCATCTCTTCAAGGAACAGAAGCTTTCTTCTTCTTGTGTCTATGTGGTGGCCCAGGGACACATCTGAACCTGGATTATCCCTTTTAAAGCAGATCTGACTGAAGCGTGGGGACCTGCATGGGGAGAGGGCTCTTGGGGGAAAGATTTCTGGAATTTCCACACTGAAATGTGGGAAAAACCCATTCCATGGGTAGAGGAAGCACTGGGGAGATGGAGGGAGGTCTCTTTAGAGTCCTTCCCCACAGGGGCCTCTGGGACATTTTAGTTTTCCCATTGAAGTCCGCTGGGGCCAGGATCAATGGCTGGCTGGAGCAGGGAGGGGGGGTGGGGGTGCCGAGGACAGCTGGTGGGGAGTGACAAGAGGGGCACGAACCCTCCAGCCTGACAGGCACGCGGGTCTGGCCTTGTCTCCGGGAATGTTAGAGAGAAGAGCAGCTGCAGCCTTGGGACGGGAGGTGGGGGTCACTTACCGGAGAGGCTGGAGGGCGGCATCAAGTTGGACACTGCATCTGTCCGGGGCTGGGGGCCGTCCCATTCAAGCTGCACCCCGGGGGGGGGGGCTGTACCTCCCCGTGTGTCTCACTCCTCTTTGCCCGCCGCCCGCCCGCCTGCCCACTGTGGCTGCTGTCGCTGCTGTGGCCGCTGCTGCCAAGACCGAGGTAGAGAAAAGAGCCAGAAAGCATTTCTCCTTTTTTTTTTTTCCTCTCTCTCTTTTTAAACCAGGCGAGAATGAGTCTGCAGCAACCCTGTTGGTGCAAAATAAATAAATAAAGCAACCAGGGAGGGCTGCAGCAAGCGCCACTACAGGAAGGCGAAGGGGAGGGAGCGCACAGGGAGACTTTGGGGTCCAGGAGGGGTCAGGAAGTAGAGACAGCCGGCAGCTCGAAAGGGTCTCTTGTGGACATCCTGCATCCCCTCTGGGGAGCTCTGGGGCCAAGCACCTTCCTCAGGGTTGTCTTTTAGTCTCCCAGATGGAGGGCGATTCTGTGCAGCCTCTCAGTCTAAATGTCCCCCAGGGGTAGCGTTTTGTGGGGAAAGTTCTCGGTCCGGAACATCTGCCGTGGCGCTTAGTTTGAGACTCCTTCGGTGGGGGTTCCTGAGCAGCAGCTCCCAGGCCTCCCTGGGGGACTGCGCAGAGTGGGGGCTGCAGTCCTCATGATGTTCATGGGTCGCTGGGTTAGAAACCTGGGTCTCCACACAGGAATGAGACAGGGGAGCAGCTTGTCTGTAATCTGATTTAAGAACCCCCACCCCTGCCCCTGCCACACATACCTTTGGCTTTTAAAACTGTTTTATGAAGAATAGCACAAGTTGGGGTGTATGTTTAGCCGACTAAACCCCTCCCCTGAGAGGAACACAGCACCCCCACATCCCTGCTGTTTATCCCTCAGAGGAGGGCTCACATCGATTTGTAAAGCCAAGAGAAGTTCTGGGGCATGATCACAGCCAGAGAAACAGGTGTCTGTCCTGTTCCCTGGTCTTCTCCCTGCTAGAGTTGGGATGAAATTGTATCTATTTCCTTTCCGCACGATGACAAGAGGCTTCCAAGGGTCTTTTGCGACATCTGACTGACCAGTGTCCAGTCATCTCTTCTTCTTTTGGGGTTTCTTGTGCTAGAAGACAACTGGGGCTGGGATTGAGTTTGGGCCACCCCAGGTCTACGGTTGGTGGACTGGAGCACCATGAGAATGTTCTGGGGCCCCTCAGGATTGGGACTCTTTCCCTGAGGCCACTAAGTACCTCTGAGCTGTGCCCTCAAGGAAGACAGAAACCGTGTCCGGTTAAATGTTGTCTACAGAGGTGCATAACTGCAGTCTGAGTTTGTGTGTTTTACCTGTATGTGGACGTGTGTCTCTCCTCGGATTTGTGCTGACCCCTAAAGTCTATTTCTAAAGTGCAACTAAGAGGTTTGAGTTCTATCTATGGTGCTCTTGGCCTCCATTGTACCCTATCCCTGTACCCAAATGCCATAAAAAAAATGACCCCAGCCCCTTACCTCCATCCCATCCATATCCTCCACATATCCAGGTTTTTTTTTAGACCCTGGGAAAAGGGCAGGGTGCCCAACCATTTCCTTGCTGAGCTGAGAGGAAGGGGGAAGCAGAAAATCTAAAGATCTGGGTTCATGTTATATACAGGTCCTTGGGCTCCAGCCGTCAGTCTCTGAGCTTGACACATTTCCCCAGCCAAAGCCCACAGGGAAATGCAATGAGGTATTTTAAAGTCCTGTTCTTAGCTTCTGAGCCCAGAGGTGAGTTCTGTTCATCCAGGGTGTCCTGGATCTCCCTGGTGTCCTGAGGACACCATGGTCCTCCTAGAGGTCTTTATGTGCCACCCGGGGCCTCTCAGAAGCTGGGGATGAAGGGTCTCGGGAAAGGAGACGCAACAAAGCTGAGGCTGGAGATGGTGTTCCTTCAGCGCCACCCTCCGGCTCTTGGACCACTGCCAGGCAAGCTTGTGGGCAGAAGACCAGTCTCAGCAATTGCACACCCCTCAAGAACAGGCAGGGACCACCCTCTGGGGGTACAGGTAAGAAAAATGTGAAGGTGGGAGAAGATCCAGGGAGGAGGGCCAGCAGGCTCTCGGGAAGGGAAAGGAGTCCCTCGTCCAGGTCACTCGGACAGCCCTTCAGGTGACTCAGTTTCAGTGCTGAAGAGTTCCTTGTAGAGTGGAGGAAAAGCGGCTTGGACCACGATGGGGTGCAGATGCTGGAAGGTCTGCAGCTTTTCCACATGCTGGCTACACAGGCTCCGAAGTTTCCCTTTGGGTGGCAGCTGGAGATGGGTTAACAGGGGAGGAGGGTCAGTTCTCCGGTCTTCTCCCCAGAGCAAAGATGTCCTCTCCTCCCTGGGCTAGGGCAGCCTGCCTTGCTTTCCCCCTCTGCACTTGGCACTGGAGGAGTGGCTCCGTGAGGACCCATCACAGGGGGGCTGTGTGTTCCGGAAACTGGAGGCAAGTGAGCGCTGCTGTGGGACAGGTGCATGTTTTCTGAGTGAACCCCCCGATCGCATTCCTGCTACTCCTAAAATGAACCCTGGTGAGTACTAACTCACACTTTCTGCTCTTAGAAGAGTGAGACCCTGCGGCTCTGTTGTAGTCCCTTGCATGCCTCTGGGACCTTCGTGGGTGCTGTTCTCCCCACCTGGAATACCTTTCTGATTCTTCTTTGCTTGGCTAATGCTTCCTCGCTTTCAAGTGTCACCTCCTCTGGGAATATTTCCCTAACAGTCTCTCCCTGGATGAGGGGCCTTTCCTTTGGGCTTCCCTCTGTGTAGTAGCACTTAAGCCCCATTTTAGGAAAACGGTCTAATTTGTCTGCCTTCCACCCTAGCTAGGTTTAATCTCCTTAGGTAGGGTCTCTCCTTGTCTCCCTGTCTCCCTCTCTCTCTGTATCCTCTGTTCCTGTCATAATGCTTGGCACATGACAAATGCTCAATACCTATTTGAATTATAAATGATTCCCAAGCAGGTAGCCAACACCACCAGTATTCAGCCAGAGGGGAACAAAAATGGCCCAGGGACCCATGAGGAGACAGAGACAGGAAGACCTCACTGGAGAAAGGCTGAGAAAACCATGTCTTCTGCAGCTTCCTGTATAACCAAGCTAGGCTTGAAAAGACCGCTCACAAGCTGCCCCTCTCCTTTCCGCACTTAGTTTCCAGGAAAGGGGCAGTCGGAGAAGACCAGGCAGCATAGACCTCTTGATAGCTCTTGGATTCATCCTCTTCATTTCTTTTGGTTTCGTCTGAGTTTGTCTGGACTATCACAATAGCTTCATCTACCCATCTGTCCGTCCATCCAGTCACTAACTGTCGAGAACCTGCTCAGCTAGGCACTGTGATGGGCTGTGGTAGATATGTCACTGGATAAAATAAAGTAGAATAAAATAAAATGTCTAGCTTTATTAAATGCACATTCTAATGAGGGAGCCAGAAAACAAACAAATATATAATATTGTCTGAGAATTTCTTAAAGAACAATAGTGTTGGTTGAGGGGTGGAGGGCTTTTTGCCTCAGGCGGTCAGGGAAAACCTCTCCAGAATGAAGAGATGGAGCCATTTGGAAGACTAGGGGAAGAACCTTCCGGGCGGCGGGAAGAACAGATACAAAAGCCCTGAGATGCAAGTGTGTGTGATATGCTGAAGGAATGGCAAGGAGGCCAGTGCTGCTGGAACAGGTGACCGAGGGGGCGGTGGGAGGACAAGTGAGAAAAGAAGTTGGGGTCATACCGTGTGTGAGGCCTGTCAGCTGTGACAGACTCTTGGGTTGCCTCTTAGCAGGCTGGGCGGCTACAGCAGGCCCATGACCTGTGCTGTGTGGCTGTCCTGCAGCACGGCCGAGTGAGGACCGGGGGGGCCTCTCTAACAGGCCAGATGAGAACTGATTGGGGGGGTAGGTGGGATGGTGGAGGGTTTGTATTCTGAAGGTGGAGCCAACCAGATCTGCTTTCCAGCTGTGCTCGCAGGCTCCAGTCTCTCCTTCCAGTCCGTCCGACCAGACTCGAAGTTCTTTAGGACGTAGAATGTTGTGTAGGTCATTTCTCTATCCTCGGCACCTAGCACTCACTGTGCCTGGCACACAGCTAGGGCCCATCGCTTGAACGATTACATAAATGGTTCCTCTACGCGGGTTCCAAATTAAATTGCCTAAATAACAGCCCTGATGATATCATTCCTCTAGCCTTCAGAGCTCTCCATTGCCTGGAAATAAAGCCTTCACTCTTAAATACGGCACTGGAAGTCCTCTCTGATTTGCTACCTGACCTAATTTCAAGCTTGTCTTCTGCTCCTTCCCTGCCCTCATCAGTCAATGCCAGCTCCCAATCTTACACGTTAGTCAGAATGTACCACGAGCTAGTCCCCATAAATGGACTATTTTGCCTCATTATTTTTGCCAATTGTTCCCATAGCCTGGAATGCCTGGCCCACCCCCACGAATGTCTGTTAAAATTTGACATACTTCATGGTTGACCTTAAATGCCACCTTCCTAGGAAGCATTTATGACCCACTGCTTTTACACCTGGGTAAAATAAAAAATATATATATATATAAAAAAATATAAAATATATATATTTAATCCTATATATAAATATATATGTATATATTTAATCCCTGTTCTATGTTGTCATAAAATTTCCCCACTATCTCTTATCAAAGTGACCTATCAGGGGTCCAGGGATATGGTAGGAGGGCACTGGGATTGAATCTTACATTTATCACTTACCAATCATGCAAACTCGCTTGAGTCTCCTCATTGCTAAAAGGAGGTTTTAATACCTGTCCTGTTGACTGAGTTGGTCTGAGGATGACCGGATGTCTGGGCCAGCACCTTGTTAACTGCATTACTATCGTATCACTTACCGTGTGCTACTCTGTATTAGAGTCACTTTGTACCAGACCAGAAACCCTCGGTGAGGGCAAAGGACCTCATCTCAGTATCTTTCCATTCCACGGTGCCTTGCACAAGCAGGTGGTGGATGAGTGTTGGCTATATTAAGCCAAATTATTTCCTGGTGGTCCCTCCCTATTTCAGGTTCTCTTAACCTTCCATCTGTACGCACATGGAAGCGATGGCTCATCCCCTTGGTCCCCAAGCTCCTGCAAGCTCTCTAACACGATATGGCACTCAAGCACTTCCTCTCCCGCACCCTTGGAACCTGGCCCTCACCAGCCCTGGTGGCCCAGCTCCTACACTGACCCTGACCTCCTCCACCTCAGGGACTGCTCCTACCTTTGCCAGGATGCCTTGGCGGTGAGTCTTGAAGAGATGGTGATGAAAAGCTAGCTCCAGGTTGTGCTGCAGCTGCTCTACTTTCCTCTTCTCTTGGAGCCCTGGCCGGTCTGAAGAAGGGCATGGGACCACAGCGAGAACAAGAAAGAACACGGACGTTAACTTCCCCCAAAAGGGTGTATCGGGTTGGACATCTGTGCTAGATAGTGGCCTTCTTGGCTGAGTGTGTGCACACGTGTGTGTGTGTGTGTGTGTGTCCCGGTTTGATTATGAAGAGCTCTGGGGCCTGGGGCTTGGCTAGCTGTTTATAAGGAAAACTGGGGAGAGATGAAAGGGATAAGAACATCCAATCTCCTGGGGTGCCTGGGTGGCTCAGTTGGTTAAGCCTCTGCCTTTGGCTCAGGTCATGATCCCAGGGTTCTGGGATCAGGCCCTGCACTGGGCTCCCTGCTCAGGGCCTGCTTCTCTCTTTCCCTCTGCCTCTCCTCCTGCTCCTTCTCTCTCTCTCTTGATTTCTCTCTCTCAAATAAATAAAATCCTTAAAAAAAAAAAAAAGGACATTGAATCTCCTGACTCCAAGCAGCCTTCCCCCTGGTACCCTGATATTTCACATAGCCCATTCAATACTAGGATTCCACTATGCGGGGAAAAATGAGAGAATGCTTTGTCGCCTGGCCAAGGATGAGCCCAATAGCAGGTGGTCTTGCTGAAGCCTCCTAGGCTGGCCAGCACCAGGGCCTCTGCAGCTACCTGGGGCTAATTCCAACAGACAAACCACCTTTTGCTCTGGCTCCATAAAATGGCCAGAAATCTTTTAAGTCTTTATCTCTAGTTCGAAGGACGCGTTTAGGTCTCTACCTATTGGCAGAGCCAGACAACGGATAATCTTGATGGGCAAACTCAGGTTAGTAGCTCCACCCACTTCTCCAGGTTCTCCAAATACTTAGCGTTCCCAGCTCAGCCCAGCGGGGTGGGCCCCCAGAGTCCTGCCATGACAGCACAAGGTCCTCCAGCCGGCTCTCACGGTGGTTCCCACAGTGATTCCCACGCATGTGACAATCACCTGCGGGAGGCTGTAAAAAAGCCTGGTGCTCTGGCTGTACCTCAGATCAATGACCTCAGAGTTTCTGGGAGGGGAGCCCGGGGAAGATTCACTTTTAAAAAATCCCCAGGTGGTTCCAGTGTGTGGCCTCACTGACATGAGAGCTCAGGAGCAGACGAATCTCTCCCTGGGAAGCGGCGCCCTTCCTCTCATCCTTCCCATTCCCCGGCTCCCTCCTTCTCCAACCCCACGTTGGAGGGTGCTTCCCTCTCTGAGCTCCCCTGAATCTTCTCTCTGCTCTTTAAAGCCATTTCCCAGATTTAACTGCATTTGAAGGTCCAGGCCCTTCAGTATCCATCTCTCTCCTGCCACCTGTATGTCCCTAGGCAAGCCCAGCGACACTCACTGGCATTGATGAGCACGAGTGCCGTGTAGAGAGCAATCTCATCCTCAGAAAAGCGCAAGGAGCTCAGAGAGCGGGAGAAGTCGAAGATGGAGCTGATGAGCTCGCTGCAGCCTTCGGGAGAGAAAAACCAAAGGATGAGCAAGGTGGATGAGGGCACAGTGCCCAAGGACACTCGCCCTCTTGGTGTTTGGAGCAGAGGGGGTGATCTGCCCTGAAAAGAGGGTGCCTGGGTCTTGAAGCTTTAGATGGACTTGCCATTCAACTCCCGTCTCTCTCATTTCCCCCTGCTCCTCACCCAAGGCTCGGAAGAGCTCCATGCCACCATATTTGCCTTCGAAAAAGACCGTGTGGTTGTCAGCGTTGTAGGCCCGGCACATCCTGACCAGCACTACTTCCATTGCTCCTGGGGGTGGGAGTGGGGGGACAGGTAGGAAGGAGTCAGAGAGCCAGGGAGCTGGGTCCCCCTCAGTGTCCTGCTTTCCCTAAGCCGCCTCCCTCCGCTCAGCCCCGCCCCACTGCATGCTCTGTCCCCCTCCCTCCAGGCCTGCCCGCCTTCCTGGGCACCTGCTTTGAGAAGCACAATCTGGTCATTCTGGCAGAGCTCCATGAAGCCCGACAGCCTCTTAGCGAACTCCACCACGTACTGAATGGCCTCGGTGAGGCGGTGGGCACAGCGTTCCCACATCTCCCACATGGACTGCAAGGAAGGAGGAGAGTCCCACTGTAGCCCCGTTTATGACCCTGTCACCGCCTCCAAGCCCCTGGTAGCCCAGACTGAAACTGCAGGCTTGAGGTTCGGAACTCCCACACTCTCCACTCTGGCATCTTTAGTCTATTCTCAGCATAGATGCACACTCAGGGTCAATTCCTGTCATTTGGTCCCACTCACTGAGCACCCACCCGCCAGCCATTGGCACCAAGTTGACTGTTGTGGGGAAATAAAAAAAAAATCTGAGATGCAGCTTTGCCCTCCAATGGTTTGCATTTTGTTGAGGTGAGAAGCACATACTGACCCCTCTCCCCAAAAAGACCTGTAGAGCAGCAAAAATTGAGAGCCAAACGAGTGTTTTTTAGAACAGGTGGCATTGTCAAGAGTGTGATAGGAAAGAGCATAAACTTTGGAGCCCGGTGGACCTCAGTGTGCCTGTGGCTCCACTACTTTGTGACCTAGAGTAAGTCTGTTGACTTTCTTGAGCTCAGTTTCCCAGTATGTTAAATACAGAAATAAGTGCCAACCTCATAGGTTGCTATCTTAAGGGTGGAGGATCGTTTATGGGAAGCATCTAGCACAGTGCCCAGCAGAGAAGGGGTGTTTAACAAATGGGAATCAGGGTTCTGACTACTGCTATCACTGAGAGGGGACGGGAAAGGAGAGCATACTGAGGGCTGTACACACCAAGGTACAGGGTGCTGAAGGAGGCGGGATGAAGGCCAGGCAAAACATCGAAGGGCAGGGGGAAGGGAAAACCTGCCATCCATCTGCTACACGCAGACACACAAGCACACACACACCCCAGATTTAAAAGCAGGTAGACACTTGTGTCTGTCTGCCTCGGCCCAGCCCACTTGCGTGTGCAGGTAGCCATCTCTTCCCCTCCCGCCACCCCCTCCCACATGGTCTCCTGGTCTCACCTTCCTCTGGTAGCCGGCCACCTCCTCCCGGGAGAAGATGTTAGGGCGCTGCCGTAGCAGGTCCTCCAGCCGCAGCTGACACGTCTCTCGGTAGGACTTACAAACGTTCTGCACCAGGTGCTCTGGGGCCAGAGGAGGAAGGCAAAGGCTCTGTCTCAGCCAGCTGCGATCCTACCCGTACAGAGGGCGCTCCTTGGCCTGGCCTACCCCTGCTCTGCCTCCCCTCCTTGACGCCCAGCTTCCTTGGGTTCATGTTTGGTGTACACGGGGTGCTGACTAGAGCCCTCTCTTGGAAGCCCCCCATCATCCCTACCCCCTCCGCCGCCCAGCTGCTCACCAGTCTCCGTCAGGGAGGCATAGGGCCCCTCTGGGGCGCTGTGGAAGCTGGGGCTGCAGTAGCTGTCCGGGCCCCGTCCTGGTTCCTCAAGCCCAGGATGCCCGGCATCCTCAAAACGAAGTGCACATCTGTCAGGGCTGAGCTGGCTGCCTGCGCTGTAGAAGCCCTCACTGGCCTCGGCCTTGCCCCGCTCAGGGCTATATTCCAGGTGGTATGAGGCCCCGTTGTGTCCGGCCTTGGCCAAGCTGCCGGGGTAGGAGGGCCCGGAGCCTGGGGCTCTCAGGAGGCCAGGGGGGCAGGCTGCGGCCTCAGGCAGGTCAGGTGAGGAGCCCAGGGGCAGCTGCCCATCTGGGAGCCCTATAGGGCAGGCAAGGGGATCGGCCCCCTGGCCACCCGCTGGCGGGGTCTTGGCCACCTGTCCCCGCTGCTGCTGTTGCTGCCGCTGCAGCTGTTTCTGCACCTCAGCATGCAGGCTGTCCCTCTGCTTCTTGGACATGCGGCCAAACTTGACAGCTGAAAGAGGCCAGGGATCAGGAGTTTTTGAGGCAGGAGCGTGGGGAATAGAAGAGCATTGACAGGCATTTTGATCATTACAGAATTCACCTGCTGTTCCCTAAATAGCTGGCTCCAAGCAGAGCTTCTCCAACGTGGCCAAAGAGCCTCCCCTGGGGACCCCCACTTTTGCTCGAGACCCCTTCCACCTCTTGCAAGTGTTTGCCGTAGGGCTGTGTCCAGCCCGGTCTCCCAAGCAAACTCTCCCAGTTGGAAACCAGTTTCTGCTGGTAGCAGAATTCAAGCAGTAAGTCCGGACTGAGGACTCTGGTCTCCTGATGTCGGGGCTGGGGGTGGTTGAGTTGGGGGCCTCGAGCTGTATTGGGGTCACCCTGCCTGTCTAGGAGGGTCGGAGGAAGAAGAGAGCTAAGAACACAGGTCTCCCTGTGGTCAGGCCTGCAGGCTCCCTGGTGACCTAGATACTCACCACAGCCCAACCCAGGCTCCGCGGCTTGTTTCTGAACATCCTCTTCTGCTCTCTCTTTCCTGCCTTTTCACTCCCCCCTACACCCCTCCCAGGTGTGGGGGCACAGCCCCTCGCCCCGCCTGCCCCTTTGCACCCCTGCGTGTTTCCTTTCACTTTGTTATTTTGGGCGCTGAAAAGTGCTGACAGGCTCTTTCTGGCTCCTCATCACCTCGTGCCTCCCCCAACCCCGCCCTGGGCTCCCTCTGTGGTGGTGATGGGGGGCTGCGCTGAGGTGATGGGCGAGAAAGGCCCCGGGAACAGCAGCCCTCCCCACCCTCATGCCTTCTAGGTGGTTCTCTGGCTGACTCTGGCTCCAGTCCTAGCCACTGTCCTGTGTCCTAGCATGGGGATGGGGGACTGGGGGGATGGAGCTAGTTCCGGAGCCATGGGGCAGGAGGGAGTGTGGAAGCTGGAGGGTAACTGGGCCACAGGCAAAGGGAGTAAGGAGAATCCATCCCAGGAAGAAGAAAATGAGGAGCCTGGGACGTTGGGGAAAAGAAGGCTGTTCTAGCAGAGCCTACAGTTGGGGACCACGAAGAACTTTGGTGAGGTGCACCCCCATGGTGTGTGGCCAGCCCATGGCCCATGGAAGGACGTTTCTACAGGGCAACCTCTGCCTAGCACGGCAGGCCCGCCTGCCTCTTCGGAGACTCCAGGGAAACCCCAGGGGGCGGCCTGCTTGGCCTCACCATCTCGGGACATGCCCAGTGCCAGGCATTTCTGCAGGCGACAGTGCTGGCATCGGTTTCGGCTGGTGCGGTCGATGGGGCAGTTCTGCTGGCGGGTGCAGGAGTAGACCACGTGGCACTGCTGGCTCCGGCGGAAGAAACCCTGGGGAAGGCAGGCAGAGACCTCGGCTGCCCATCCCGGCCAAGCCCAGCTCGGTCCCCAGGGCTTCCAGCCCAGGCTCTGGCCCCAGCTTTCCCAGACCCCACAACGAGTCCATTTTCTCTCCTCCCTTTCTCAGCAGAATGACGACTTGCCACACAGTCATGTCCCCAGATTAAGAAGAGGCCCTCCTGAGTCGGGCACCGCTCCAGCAGCCCCCCAGCTGCCTTAGGAGACTGTCCCCGGAGTCAGAACAAAGGCCACACCTATCCACCTTGGAAGAGACCCTCTGTGCGGGTGTGCACGTGCGCGCATGCTCGAAGAGACACTGTGAGCGAGTGCGCGCGTGTGCGCGTGCTCACCTTGCACCCCTCACAGGTGATAACCCCGTAGTGGATCCCAGATGACTTGTCCCCACAGATTTTGCAAGGAATCACTTCAATTTGTGCTGAAAGAGAGAAGGAACAGGAGGTCAGCCCGGGGACCCGATCTGCCTCCTACGCCGCACCCCTGGGCTATAGATACAGGGATGCGGTGCGTCCCCACCGTGCTGCGGCCTGCCCGTCCCCTCTTGCAAAACGGAAGAAGTGCGGTGCCAATGCTGCCCAGCAAAGGGTCTGGGGAGGCTGTTTTTGGTTTCACGGGGCAGCCAGGAGCTGTCTCAGCTCCACAGGGGCAAAAAATGTAGCTGCAGAGAGGACACCTGCTCTGCCCTTGAAGTTGAAAAACTCCAGTCGCCCCCCTCCCGCCTGAGGACCTAGGAGTTCTTGCTGCTTCACAACACCTGCTTCCCGCCCAAGGGGCTTCCTCTAGGCCACCCTCCCCCACCAAGCTTTGCTCCCATGGGCAGAGGGTGAGGGGTGAGAGGCAGGGGAGGAGGAGATGTGGTGCGTTACAGCAGGAGGCCCCTGGGGGCCAGGTAGAGGTGCGGGCAGTCCTCGGCCCTGCAGTGAAGGCTTGGCCGGGCTGGGCAGCCACTGGGGGCCAAGAGGACAGGATCCACAGAGTGGGGCCCAGAGAGGGTAAGGAGGAGTGAGGTGGAGCCCAGGAGAGGGCTCAACAAGTCCTGTCTGTCAGATGCTGGCCATCGGGGGGTGGGGGGGACTCAAACAGGGCGCGGTGGCCCCAGGCCCTGGAGCAGAGGGTGGGCAGCTCTGCGCATGTGCCTGTGAGAGTGCTCGTGTTTATGGGCCCGAGCGTACGTGTGCCCGCCATGAATGTTAACTCTGGCTGCGAAGAGAGACCAGCTCATGCAACTTTTTCCTCCCCTCCCCTCCCCTTCCCAGGTGGCGGGATAGACCAGATGAGGTAAGGTGGTCGGCCCGGTTTCGTGCAGTTAATTTGCCCCAGAGCTGGTCTACACTCTAGCTCCCCTGCTTTCCATCATGCTGTTATGTGGACCTGACTTTTGGGGTCCATACACTGGCAGGCATGTTTGAAGGTGTGTGTACACATGGAAGATACATGTATTTGTGAGCCAGCAGGCACACCTGCCTGTTGGTGTCTTAGTGTTTGTTCACTGGCCAGTAGGACCCCCAGCTGCCCACTGAGCTCATAGTGGCCTTTCGGGGCTTCAGATTCTTCTTCTCTACTTCGCCCTGTCCCTATCGATGCCCACAGCTCTCTACTGAGTTTCAGGGACCAGCGTAGGCCTTCTCCCAGCTCATCTTCGGGTGGGGGGAGGAGGTTGGGATTCCCACTATGTCCGGGGTTTTCATCCATCCCAAGGGGAATGGATGAAAGGGGTCTCTTCTCTGCCATGGGTGCTCTGCTCCCTCCCCTTTGAGTGGAGAGGCTGAGGCAGAGCAGCCAGAAAAGTGATCTAACCTCCCAGCCCCAGTTCCTCTCTGACTGGTCCCCTAACTTTGTCCTACCCTGAGGGTCAGTGGAGACAACGGCTTGCCTGTAGGGCCAACTGGTGTTCGGGTGACGTTACCTCTGGCCCAGGCCTGGACCCTGGTCGTGCAAAGGGCCTCCTGACGTGAGGCGGGGAAGGGGACGGTGGCTTGCCCACCACCTCTTGGAATTTTGTTTCCCTCATCTTAAAACCATCGTCCCCTCAAGACAACTTTGAGCTGAGTCAGAGTAAGCAGCTGCCTCCTCCTGGAGGACAGGGCCCATGGGTGTCTGCAATTCCTCCATGAGAAGTCACTTCTCTCCCCAGCCTCAGCCCCCACTTGCCTGCCCAACACCCATATAGAAGGCTGTGATTGTTGGGGACAGATGGCAAGTGAGCCTTTCAGATTCTTCCCAGCAAATCAAGAGCAGATTGGAATGCATGGGAGGGGAGAGAGAGCAAGAGGGGACTGGTAGCTGGAAAAGGGGCAGAAAATGTGGAGGCACCAGCATGTCAAGTCACTTAGATTCTCTAGGCCTAGGTTCCCTTGTCAGTGAAATCAGGATAAAAAGAAACATTGCTTGTCTGTGGGATGATTGTCGGTAGGACAGTAGGCGTGCTCATATTACGTGCAGAAAGCAGTGTGTTGAAGAGGCAAATGATACGTACGCTATTACCACAGAGCACAGCTGAAGGCAAAGAAACGCAGTGGGCACCAAGGCCCAGCAGAAGCCTTGTGCCCCATAGAATCTGTGCTTGCCTCGACACCTTTCCTCCAACAGCGTGGGTCTCTCTCCACGGTGGCCCTCAGCCCAGAGAGGGGAGAAACCAACGTGGGTCACCCAAAAAAGCAAGCAGAGGGGAGATTAGGCCAAGCCACAGTGGGAACTCGGACTCTAGACCAGCAGTCAACCACAGGCCTCCCTGCCTCTTCCCTTCTCCCAGAGCCACATCCGCGTGCGTGTGTGCGCCAACCACACAGGTGACCCAGACCCATCTCTCTCTGCCCCACACCTGACCCACTGCTGGTCCCGGCCCCAGGAACCTCACAACGCTGTGAATGATGTGGATGATGTGGCCAGCCATGGACCCCTTTCACAGATCCCTGTGTCTGGGGGGACGCTGGAGTTTGAACCCCAACCACCAGGCCAGCCAATCTTCAGGGCTCCCCAACCACAGGCCCCCAAGACAGAGGTACACAGTGAGGCAGGAACACAGAGTTAGGGGTTCTGAGCTAGGGGGTCCAGACTCTGGGCTAGAGAGACCCAGAGGCTTGGGACTGGCCGGCAACAGAGACTTAGACCCCAAGATGGAGAAACAGGTGCAGAAACACAGAAAAACCCACAGTGAGGTCCCGGTCCCAGTGCCCTGCCCCTGGCCCTCTCTGCACATCAGGCCCTCTGCTCCCACTGCTTCCTCCTTCCCCTGCCACCTGGACCCCTTTCAATGCCATCTGCCCGAAACCTCAAAGAGAAAGTACTGGTGCGCGTGAGTGTGACTTGTGGAGGTGGGGGGGGGGAGAGGACGGGAAGGGCTGGTAGAGGTGGCAGTGGAGTGAGCGGGAGCTGAAAAACACCTCGGATCCCTCACCTTCACAGCCTACCCCTGAGCCCCTGCCTGAAGCAGCAGGTGATGGGAACCCAGGTTGGGGAGGGGGAGCTGAGTAATCACAGGATTACTCAAATTGTTGCCCTGGAGCCTGGCCTGCCAGGAACTTACCATCTAAGGGCCTGCCAGTGCCAGGAACTTGAACCAAACAAAGGTCAGGCCTGTCTAAGCCAGCCCCTGTGGCCCCCGCTGCTTTGGGAAGATCTTTGTACCTCACTGCTGCTCTCTCCCAGGGCCCAGGAAAGGAAACCCTCTCGACCCCAGGAGACAGAAGAGCCTCCTCTCTCAGGAAGGCTCCTGAAATCATCTAGGGACTTCGTGACTCTAGCCCTTTGCGTTTCAAACAAGATCACCGAGGGATCTTGTGAGCGTGTTGTGAGCAGGTCCCTACTCAGGTCTGGGGGCCCAGATTCTGCATTTGGACAGGCTCTGGTTGGTGCCCACGCTTGCTGGTCCCCAGCCTACGCTTTTGAGTAGCAAGAATCTAGGCCCTCTTGAGGCTTTTGGGCCAGGCTCCTCCTCCTGGGAGGTGAGGGTGGGGTTGGCCATCTCTCCCCCCAGCCAATTCTTGTGTCTTCTCTTCAGCCTGGGAGACCTCTAAAGCTTCACTTCTGATATGGTACTAGGGAAAGAAAAGGAATCTCTTCAGGATTGCTTCAGAGACTGAAGTATCCCCAGGGCACTTGCTATGCACACCTCCTCTGGGGAAATCCGGTAGTGGTAGCAACAAAGTGGTCTGTCTTCCCCTCCCTCCAACCCCTTGAATCTCGCCCTTCCCACAGCTGTGAGATTCATCGATAGCACTCTCTGAATGCATCCAGAGCCTGGCCCTGGGCCACCTTAGGAAGCCAGCCCTGGGCCTTGTCCAGGTGCCTATGCCACAGAGAGGAAGTGGTAGGAGCAAAGGAGGGGCTCTAACCCAGGGGGATCTCTCCCTTCAACCCCCAGAACCTCCCCTAGCCCTGCTGGTGAGTGGGTGCAGTCGGAGGAGCCATGGAGTCCTTAGCTTCTCCTGGTGCTTTGTCAGTCTCCAGCTGGGCCTGCCTTTTCTTCTCTTTCTCCTTTTCTCCACTGGACAGTGATTAAGGTGGGATAGTAGCGATAGACATCAGCCTTGGCTGAATTCTTACTCTGTGCCAGGCTTTGCATATGTGTTTCTTTAGTGGTTACGCCAACTCTGGGAACTAGGCATTACTTGCCTTGTCCCCTTTCCACAGATGAGAAAGCAGTCCAGGAGGGCATAAGTGGCTTGACTAAGATTACACAGTCCGAAGTGGCATATCTGGCATTTGGACCCAGGTCTCTGTACCTCGAGAGCCCATGTCCCCAACCGTTAAACTACACCCCCTCTAAGGATGAGATGCCCAGATGCATCAAGGAAATGAGATAGGGGACAAGGTTACTGGCTGCAGGGGAAAGTGTGAAGTGTGGAGGTGGGCTGGGAACAGAATTCAGAGAGGACCCCCCTGTGGAACTAAAGCCAGGACTCATGTCTAGTGCAAAGACCCATGGAGACATGGGTCCCTCTTTCCCAGCTCTTCCTCTCTGGTGCCCACCTCCTCCTGCCCTTACTCATGTCTTGGGGCAGGCTTCCAAGGCCAAGGTGGAACAGCTCGCCTGACCCAACAGAGCTCCTTCGGGGGTGTGGACTGGCTTTCATACGTCTTAGTAGGCCTCTGCAGAGGCGAATGAGTGAATGGGAAAGAGGAATGCATCTCTTTTCTTAGTTTAGCTCCCCCAACCCCCACCGGTGGGGGAGACCGCAGCTCGGGCCAGGGGTCCCCTGTGTACCCCAGCCTGCCACCAGCCTCCCTCCTTTCTCAGCTCTCCTTCCCGCAGCTTCTGCAAAGCTGGAAACCACGGTGGTGGGTGCCACCACAGGGGAGCAGGAGGGGGAGGGCCGGTGGGGGGCCAGGAGAGAAGCCGCTCTACCTGCTGAACACTGCTCCCAAGCCAGGGCGAGCATTTTCTGCTGATACATCCAGATCCCGGGGCTGAGAAAGTCGTGAAGCTAAAACTCAGGTGGGCGAGGGAGAGTCTGGGGTTCTGAAGAGTCACAAAAGACAGCCAGCCACCTGAAACCCCTCCTGGTGCCCCCGCCACCCCCGCAGTCTGGGACAGGAGAAAGGAGGGGAAACAAAAGAATTGAGTGAAAACAACCAGTGCATGGGGGGAGGGGATGAATCACCAGGAGGAAGCTCTGAGGAGTGGGAGCCCCAAGTCCCAGTCAGCGGCTGCCCGGCCTCCAACGGTTGGAGCTCCCTTCCCCGGGGTTCTGCTGTTCCAGGACACACGGAACCCAGGGACACTCTGGCTGTGGTGCCGAGGCCCTGCTCTGTTACTGTCCCTTCCCCAAAGAGACATCCGCGTCTGTTCTGAGCCCAGAGTCCCAGGATAGCACTGCGGTGGCAGGAGGAGTCAAGGTTAGATCTTAGAAAGAACTAGCCATGGAGGACAAGAAGAGACCCCAGGGCTGCCTTCCTTAGAGGGCTCTTAGCATGGGAAAGTCCCTGCTCCCTGTTTGAGTCAGGGGCACAGAGGCAGGGGAGGGGAGGGGGCCCTGGGAGGGGTGAGGGCACCAACACCCATGCTTCACTGTACAGGACCCGCTGGGATGCTCCAGCTTCTAGCACCTTGGGGGGGAGGTGTTTGGATTCCTCTTAGGAATGGAGGAGAGGAAAAGGTAAAGGCGCAGGGGTGATACAAGGAAGGAGGGGCCCTTTGTAAAGACTTCAGGTGGCCTGGGCCCTCGGGATAAGAACGGTGGCACCCCGGGGACCTGGACTCCTTTCTGGCCCACTGCTTGTCATGATCACGACCAGACTTGGAGAGATCAGGGCACAGCACAGACATGAGACCTCACACCTGCCCCCCACCCCACAACCTCGCCATCCATACCCTGTGCTGGGGGCTCATGCCTCTTAGCTCCACACTGGCCATGTCCTCAGAGAGAGATGCCTAGGGCCACCATCCCTCTGGCTGGCTGGGGAGTCTGTTTGGTTAAGGGATATTTCCTTTTTATTTGGCAGCAGGTCGCCATGGCGGGGAGCTGTGCCATCCCTTCAGAACCTCCGTGGACTCCATGCCTCCCTCTCTCTGCCTTCCTGGACCTGATCATGACTCCACATCTCCCCTCGGCCGCCTGTCCTTCTCCCTCCGCATCTCTCTCTGCGTCTGTGTGCCTTTCTATCTCCTGTGCTCCAGCTATGTCTCGGGTTTCATACCTCGATGTTTTGGCGGTATTTCCTGGTACTTCTACTTTATGGCTCCATCAGAACATCACTGGCCTCTGCACCTCTCTTTATTTCCTGGTCTGTGTCTGCCCCTTGGTCTCTGGGTGTGTCGTAGTCCCCAGCCCCCAATGTGCTGCCTCTTTCTGGCTATGGTCAGAGGGCGTGGAGGTAGCTGGCACTCACTGTAAGTGTGTATGGGGCAGGTGGCGGGGGGAGCGGCGTGAGATACCCAGAGATGTCCAAGTGAGAAGGACCAGTGGCATCCACTCCCAGATCCACTCCTATCTACCAGCCTGGATGCAGCTGTTGGGGAGCCATCATGTAAAGTGGCCTAGAAGCCCCCTCATTCAGTCCTGGGGATTCCTGCTGTGCTGTCCTGCCAGGCTCTGAAGCAGACCCAATCCTTGCTCACTAGGATGGACTTGCTGACTGGGGGCCATTTCTGGGAAGATTGACTTGCTAACCTTTGCTGCTGATCGGAAGAAGCTAGAAGGAAACGAAAGCTCCAAAGGACCCCTCTTCCTGTGGAAGTTTTGTGAAGTTTCCTCGCCCCCACCTGACCCACCCCAACTCATACACCTGCGCTGGGATCTCTGTCCCAAGCTCTTCCTTTCCAATGGCCTCCTCTTCGTCTATGTCCTGGGAGTGTTGACACACCTTCACCAGCATTGGGGGTGCTCACCTCAGGGACCAGGGCTCTCTTCTTGGTCCTGGGTCTTTAGAACGGTTAGCCTCTCCCAAGTTGGTTTTGTTTATAGGTTCAGCTCTCTTATTTTGTTGATGAGGAGACCAGGGCCCAGTGACTTGCCTAAGGCTATGTGGCGAAGTCAGTGACAGAGTTGGCACCAGAACCTGGTCTTTAGACTTAGACTCTCAGCCCATGGGTCTTTCCAGGACCCAATATGGCCTCCCTTCTGTGGTTTGTGGGAAGACCCCAGGTTGAGTCTGGGGCTGCCTCAGGCCTCAGGCCACAGGGACATGGGGCTTCCCTTTTGCTCATTTGCCCACTGCTCTGAGAGGTTCTCTGGCTTTCCTTACATGAACACAGGGATTTTCTGATGTACCGGCCTTGCTCTGCTAGAAGGCACAGGGACCCCAGACATCTGCCCACTAGCTGTTGGCCCATGGCTCCATGCCAGGAAGGGGGTGAAGCTGAAGGCTTTCTGCTCCCATATCCCCTGCCCTATCCCCCTCATCAAATGGGTGACTGAAACTGGGGGGACACACACACACACACACACACACACACACACACACACACGCTGAGACCTGGATGCGGGGTTCAGATCCCCTCTTTCTGCTGATCTGGCTTTCCTCTCCCTGCCCCGCTGCTTCAGGGCACAGCAACCCCTCTGGCCCTCTGGCTCCTCTTTCACCCCACTTGGAGGCAGGTTGGAGGCATGGAGGGAAACTCTGCAGTGAGAGTCTGGTCGGCGCCTGTCGGTTAGCAGCCGCCCTCTGCTACAGCGGTGGGATCTGGGACGAAGCATTCCCCTTGCCGGGGCTCAGTCCTTTCTTGTTAAACGAGGAGCAGACCACCTCAGATACTCCTGCAGATCCTTTCCCAAGCTCACGACAGTGGCGTTCCCTTACGGCCCGCTGTATTACCCCGCTGTAAGAAAATTGCCCAGGGAGCAAGACTCCTCAGCTACTCCACCCAGCTCCCAACAGACCTTGGCCTTGACTGGCACACATGCTGCCGGCAAGAAAGAGAACTCAGCTTTGCTCACACTGCTCCCAAGACATCCCTCTGTTCCAGAGGCCCAGGGATGACGATGGCGTCCAGGCTTCCCCACTCCCAGGTGGCCCCATTCACTTACTTCTCATGACTGAGCCTTGGGCTTTGCCGCCTCAGCTCTCTGTCCTCAGCAGGGGCTGGTCCAGGGATGGGGCACAGCTGGCAGCTGGGTTGGGGGTGAGGCCCTTTCTGCAGAGCCTCAGCCCGCAGCTCTGCACCTAGCTCTCTCCCAATTCTTCTGGGCCAGGGGGGTTTAAGCCACCACCACACAGGTGGCTGAGTGACAACCCCCCCTCCCCACTGCATCCCCACCCCCTCTGGGGTGCAGCGAGTAGGATGACAGGCGCCCCACGTGGCCAATCTGGGCCTGGGGCAGGGTGTGAGGGGCGGGGCAGTCAATTGCAGGGGGCGTTGGAAAATTCCAAAACCACATGCGACAGCCACACGCGGTAAAAGCTGTTTCCACCCGCCAGGGTAGTTCTGGCTGGGGAACCAGAATGGAGCTCACAGGAGCCTGGCCACGTCCCTACTCCCCCTCCCACTGAGGACCCAAGCCTGACCCTCTTTGCCAGGTGACTCCAGGGACAGGGATGTTTCTAGAGGTAAGTCACAGGATGTCTGCCCCGGGGGCAGCGGCTTGTGCCACCTGAGACCCTGTGGACTGCCAACAGCTGCCCAGTGGGGTGCAGTCTCGGAGCCTGCCCCCTACCCACGGTGATCATGCCCTCCCTACAGACGCGGTGCACGCCCCGGGCTACGGAGTAAATGATAAGAGCAGCGGCAATAATCATCAGACAAATACCCACTATCTGCAGGAAGTGTTAGTCTGTCAGAAATTTCCTCAAGAGCAGAACTGAAATTGGAATGCAGATAATGATGATGACAATGATGATGGTGATGGTAATAATGATAATAATAATAATAATGTTTACCACAATAATATTGTGCCAGAATATAATGTTGTGCCAGAAACACTTCTTAAAGTCTTATATGGATTATCTAACACTCACAAAATATTTTTATGAGGTAAGGTACTGTTATCCCCATTTTGAAGATGAAGAAAATGAGACACAGAGAGGTGAAGTAACTTGCCCAAGGTCACACAACTAGTAAGTGGTGGGGTCGGGATTCAAACTCTGACAGTTTGGCCCCAGGAATGGGAGGCTTTCTCTGGTTCACGTCTGCTCTTGAGGGTGTCTCAGCTTGGGAGGTCTCCTGGTATGTGAGTCTAGAGTTTCTCGGCCTCTGGGCCCTTCCGAGGGGCTCTCTCAGCCTCATATCCGCTCTGTGGAGTACCTCAGGCTGGGGGTTCCCTCTTTAGGGCCCTCCAGTAGCTAGGGCCTCTCTTGGTCTGGGGATCCCTCCTGGGTTCCTCCCTTCTTGGGGTTGTCTTGGACCCCCTCCTTGGGGTTGTCTCGATTTGGAACATTCTATTTCTCTGAGCCTCCGGGCCTGGGGGAGTCATTAATCTCTCCTGGGTTCTCTGCACCAAACTTCCTAAGAGATCTCTGATCTTGCCAGGCCTCCAGCAGCTGCTCAGCCTAGTACAGGCCTTTCCCTGCTGGCCTTTCTCTGGCTCTCAGGACTTGGGCAGTGGATTGGGGGAGGGGCTGTCCCCCTGGCTTCTGAGAGGACACTCTGGGGTGGGGGTGGGGGCATGGTGGCTCAGGACCAGTGAGCTGGGAGGGGGGAAGGGGGCGTGGTCCTGGCCAAGGTTTCTGTGGTAAGAGGTTAAGGTGGGAATGGAGCGGAGCCTCTTCCAGTTCCAGCTGCTCCGAAAGTCCCCCTTCTCCCTCCCCACCCACATATGGTCCCTGGCTCCCATCCCCCAGCTCACGAGCACGTCACTCCTTGACCTGCTTTCCTCCCAGGGCCCTGCTCAGCATTTCCGTGGGGCCCTGTGGCTAGGGGCAAGCGAGGCACTGATCAGGATTGTGCTGAGCAAAGCAAGCCCCCACCTAGGAGGATGTAGCATCCTGGATGGCCCCCCCCGGCCCCTGTCCGCCCAGCTCAGGGACCAGGGCATGCTGTTGCCACTGAGATTTCTCTGCTGGGAACGGGGAGGCTCTAGGCGATCTTGGGAGCCAGAGTAGGGTCAGCGAGCTCTCAGGAGGAACTGGTAGGTAATCCAAGGGAGCTCCGTGGAGAAAGGCAGGTGGTCTCTCTTGCCCCAGGATGGTCCTTGGTCCTCATTAATTCAGGGACCTATGCTTATGGAGGCCTTCCCCCAGAGTACCCTCAGGCTGTTAAGGGCGTGCATGGCCCCAATGGGATATAAGCTTTGGGACTGAGGCACAGTGGGTACATTTTCCTGGACAGTAGCCTCTCCCACAAACTAGGGGGATAGACCTGCTGTGCTGAGAGGTCCCTAAAAAAGGATACACACTTGCCAGTATCCTTGGGAAGTCCTTCCTGAGCTCTAGCCCCCTTCCCATATGCTGTAGCCTCAGTCTTTCAGGGCCCAGTGTCCCTGGGTGTCATGTTTCCTATGGAGGTGAAGGCTTTCCTGCTCTCCAGCTCTGCACAGCCTGGCTTGTTCACACCTCAGGACGTGTTAACCACTGAGAGGAGCACCAAACATGGCTCGGCTGCCACAAAGCCTGGTGGCACCGGCTCCCTGCATCCCTGAGGCTGCCTCCCTCTGCTCTCTCTCTCCCTCCTTCCCCCTGCTGACTCCTGTGCCTCTGTCCAGCACCCGTCCTCTCCCTCTCCTGGATCGCTTCGATAATCCTTCTCTCCTTGTGTCTGCGGTACTCCCTCTCTGTGGGCTTCCCCTGATCTGTCACCCTGCTCTTGAGGTTTCTTCACCCCTCCCCCTGCTGGGCTCCCCATCTCCCCTCTTTCCCTAGGCACCGCCTCTGCCTGGCTCCCCTATCTCTGGGCCAGCTTCGAGCCTTGCTCTCCCATGCACACGCCCGGGAGCCCCTCTGAACACTAGCTGTCTCTCTGCGCACACCGTGCCAGGGGCCGCCCCAACCCTCTACTCACAAGTGTGGGTCTTCTTTGCAGCCAGCAGCTCTGGAAAGAGAAGACAGAGGACCGGGGCCAGAAGTTGAAGGCCATGGGCACCAGGAGACACACCCCTCCCCATCACAGGTCCTATCCCACCCCATTCCTTCCTCCAGAACCTGGTGTCTGAGCAGGTGGGCCCATCCTCCACAGTATCCCTCTCTCCATTCTCTGCCCCACCGGGCCTCAGAAGTGCCAGGCTTCTCACCACCTCTGGGAGTTCCCCAAACTATTCCTTCTCTCGAAATGCCCTTTCCTGCTTAGCGTTAAGCCAACTTCCCCTCATCCCTCAAGCTTCAAAGGAGAGAAGCTGCCCATACCCCTCTCTCCTGCCCTCTTGCTGACACTCAGCCCCGTGCATGCATTTGGTTTCCCGACACTCGCCACCACATGGTTATCTAACTGCTATCATTGTGTCATTATCCATGAAATGAGGCTCCCCTGCTAGCTGGGAAGCTGTCTCATTGACCTTGTTATTCCCAGAGCCTTCCACAGTGGCTGGCCCATTAGAGGAGTACAATAAATATTCTGCAGCCAGAGTTACAGCTCTGTGGGAGTTAAATCTCTTGGTTGCTTTTTGGTGCCTGAAAGCACCTAGGGCTGCCAGAGGTGTGGAGGTTGGGGGTAAGGTGCTGACATGTTCGGAAGAAGAGGAGGGAGAGCTGTGAGCACAGACCCCGTTCTGCCTTCTGGGACCTCTGGTCTACCAGCCTGCAGAGGAGGGAATCCCTTCCCATGGCTGGTGCAGGTAGAGAGCAGGCAGTAGAGTGACCAGGTGGGTTGATGTGGGGTGGGCAGGGACGCACACACTTCCGAGGGGTGGCTGCTAAGGGGAAAGCCTTAGCTAGAACGTGGTGGCAGTGGTGGTGGGGGGTGAGGGGTGGGGAAGGTGGTTATTCACTTATAGCATTTAGGGAACACCTACCAAGGGAGCCCCTGGGAAAAGGCTTCCCCTGACAGTCCTTTGTCCCTCTCCTGTGACCACACAGAAGATCCTCATAAAGCACAGGGAAAGGCTGCAGCCCTTTCTTATGCCCCCTACAGTGTCTCTAACCTCCGAACCCGCTCTCCTGTTATATTTTTCCTTCTGTTGCTACCTGGGCAGTGGGATCTGCTGATGGGGATCTCTCCACCACTCCCCACGCACTGTTCCTCTGCCCAGGAGACCGGCTTCCTCCACGGGGCAGAGTGGCGGGTGAGTGGACCAGAAGGGTTGGGCTCTGCTGGGGTGGGGTGGGGGAAGACGCCCCGGGAAGGAGTGGTTCCATCCGGCCCCTCCCCCTACCCCCTGATCCTGACTGGCCCCACCCAGCTTCCTCCCTGACGTGGCACCCTCTCTCTGGCCTCCAGCCTTGCACCTCGGAGCAGTCCTGGGGTGGGGGTGCTCCCCTAGCCAGCCAACCGCCTGCCGCCTGCCGGGGCAGTGGATTTCTCCCTCCACCAGGTGGCCCCGAGCCTGCTGGTGTCACTCCCTTTGGTGCTCATTACTGACCAAGCATGTGGTCGTGGCTTCCGCTCTGAGGGGGTCTCTGAGTTAGACCAGATGCGGGGCCAAGGACTGCCTGACTCTTTGTCTCCCACTGCCCCCGATCTGCTGGCCCACATTCTCTGCAGAAACGAAACCCCACCCTCCTGGGCCAGTGGGGAGGAAAGGGCCAGGCTAGTGGATATGGGCAGCTGACAGGGTGTGGTTGCTTCCACCCCCAACCCTCAGTCTGTCACCCTTAAAGGGAGGACAGGTCCCTCTGTTGGTGAATGAACGGAAGGTGGAGTGACCAGCCTCCCAGCCACAGCCGGTTCTGCCAGCGGTGTTGCCACCTCCTCGCAGGGGGCGCTTGAGCTGAGGAGGGCCTGCCCACATTCTGACCCTTCCTGGCTCGTCTCCTTACACCCCCCCTCACCCCCACCCCACACCTGTTGCTTCCTCCTCCACAGCTCCCTTTCTTTCCTCTCCATGTGTTTCCTGCTTCTCCCCCTTTCCACGATCTCCTCCTCTGCTGTGTCCCCAGCCCCACCTCCTGCTTCTCCTTCTTTCCATCAAGACTGGCCTGCATCCCCCGCCAATCCATCTCTCTCCTTTCTTGTCTCTTCCTCCTCCTCCTCGCTTCTTGACCAGACTCTTCCAATCTCTCTCTCTCTTCTGAACCTCCTGGCAAGTCCTTTCCACCTGCCTGCAGGGCCATGGGCCTCTTACCCTGCGAGGCTCGGTGCTGTCTCTGTGGGGCCCTGTCCATGGGGCAGCTCCCTTGGTGCCGTCCTTGCTGCCCTGGCTGCCCAGGAGGGCAGGGAGCAGGGCCCAGGGAGGGAGGAGGGCGCAGGGAGGGAGCACCTGGCCGTCAGCAGGCAGGGGAAAGGAGTGGCTGGCAGAGTGGCCTGACAGCAGGAGGGGACAAGGCGAGAGAGACTGGAAGGATGGAGTTTGGAATCTTGGGGAGAAACAAGTGAAGGGAAGGGGACTAGCATTTATTGATCACCTACTGTGTGCTGGGCCCTTTGCCAGGCACTTTATGTAGATCCGTGATTTTCTTCCATCCTCTCCACACCCACCATTATTCCAGATGTACCCCTAAGCTACGTGATGGTCAGAGATATCACTGACTTGCCCAAGGACAGTAAGTGGCTACACTGTGATTTGAACCCAGGTCTTTGTGACTTCAGGATAGCGTGTTTTCTGCCTGACCGAGAGAGGCAGCAAGAGCAGAGGAGATGGGGAAGGGGTGCCTTCCCTGAGGGGTGAGGTGAGACTCATCCCATGGTTCCTCAGTTTCTCAAGGCCTCTGCCTGCTTAGCCCCTGCACCTCATTGCCCTTCCCCCGAATTCCCTGCATTGCTGATGCCTCCTCGTTTTCCTGGTCTGTTGGGAGCTGCACTGCGGGACTGGAGGAGCGTGTGGGGGCAGAGAGCAATGGGAGGGGAGAGGCCAGGAGAGATGCCACCCCGCACTAGTTGGAGGAAGTAGAGCGCCCCAACTCGGGGGGCCCGTGCGGAGGAAGGGCTCTGCAGAAGGCTTCAGGACTGGATGAGGCTGGTGCGGGTCCTGGATGCCGCCTCTCTCCCGCACGGCCCCGGCCCAGAGTTTGATTAGCTGGGCCTGGCTCTCCTGGTTACCCAACAGGCTGGCTGGCCAGGGGCCAAGATGCAGTGGGGCGGCTCCCTGGCACCTCCTCCTGCTCTCGCTCCCAGCTGGTAAACAGCAGAGCAGGAGCCAGCCGCGCCGCAGCACGTGGCACCTGGCGTGGAGAGGGCAGGCAGCTGTTCCTTCCCTCTCCTGCCCTCCCATCGCACCACCCTCCCCTCCCACCCCACCCTGGGGCTTCGTGCTCTGCTACCATCAGCACCTGCGTTCCTGGGTCACTCCCGGTGTCTCCCAGGGGCTGCAGCCCGAGGGACAAAGGTTAGAAGTGGAGGAGGACTTCCCAGCTCCTAGGATACTGGGCAAGGGGAGAGGGAGTGAGGAAGAGTGGAGCGGCCACTTTGGGGGGCCTTCTTGTGCCAAGAGTCTGACAGCGTGTCCCCATATCCTTTTGGTAAATGCAGGGCCCACGCCATCTATGTGGCCCACATAGATCAATCGATCTATGGACCACACTTCTCCGCACAGAACAGGATGCCGATCTGTTCTGGGGCTCTCCCTCTCGGGCAGGCTTGGATTAAGAGGCAACGCTCTCCGAAGCACCACCCCACCTGGTGCCCTCTGGCAGACAAGTAGAGCCAGCCTGAGGCAGAGGGACAGGGGTGCAGGGGAGGACTGCGGTCCTGTTGTACTTCTCTCCCTTTCCCAGCCCGGTGATTGGCTTTGCTTTCGCTCAGGATCCTCTCTCTGTCTCTCCCTGTCCGCCCCTCCCTGTCTACGGTTCTGTTTTCTGTGCCTCTCCGTCTTGTCTCCTCTTCCAGCCTCTCTTCCTCTGTGACTCTGGGTCTCCCAGGGCCCTTTCTGACCTCCCGGTTGGGGGCACCAAGCCACGCTGTCCACCCACCACACCCTGCCCCCCACCCCTTACCACAGGTGAGGCTGCCTCTCCCAGCTGCGCCACTCGTGCCACTGTAGGGTGGGGAGGAAGTGACTGGGCCATCGGAAGACAGGGTCCGGGCCTCTAGGCCTGAGCAAGTCACATGCCTCCTGGACATTCTCGGGTCTCTACCCCTTTCCTGTCCCAAGCAAGGATGCCTGGGGTTCTTGTCCCTAGGGCAAGAAGCTACCATTATCATCCTTTTAGGAAGTCCCCCCTCATGCCTAATCTTCCCTCCTGCTCCAATCACAGCCCCTCTTCTGGAGGAATCAGTCCTTTGAAAGCGGGGCAGTGATTTTTTTTTTCTTTCTCCTCCTCGAATTCATTCTTAACAATTTTTATGCAAGGAAGAGGCTGATAGCGATCAGAGAATCATTTCACCCCCCACGTGCCCAAGTTCCCTTATCAGACTGGGGAATCTCGATGCAGGGGGCGAGCAGCCTGGAGGGGTAGCCGGCGGCGGCGGCGGATTGGAACTGGGCAGCAGTCGCCGACTTGTTTTCCCTTCCTCCCCACCCTCTAGACCACAGAAACCACTTAAAGCTCAGGGCAAGCCTGCCCTTCCAGGGAGGGCCTGGGGGTGTGGAGGTGGAAAGTATGTGGAGCCCGGGCAGCCTGCAGCTCCCATACTGCCCCAGCCCTCTCCTTCAAGGGCCACCCGCTCTGGGAAGCCTAAGTCAATGATGAGGACAACTTTTCTTGGGTCCTTTCTAGGAGGTCCAGGCCTGGGGAGACCTCAACCCACAGGAGCGACCCAGGCAGCTGTACCTCCTCCTCCCTCAACCATTAAAAAAAAAGCACAACCAAGTCTCTCCAAACATCTGTAGGGCTCACGGCCTCTACCCCTCCCCCTTCCTGTCACAAAGGCCACTGTGGGTGGAGGGAACAGTAGGAGTTTGACCCCAGCTCCTGGCCCTGAACTTTCCACGGTGACCCTGCCTGTACCACTCGTCTGTCAATTAACATCTGTGGTCATCTAGGCTTGGGTGCAGCAGGGAGTGCTGAAAGGTGTGAGCTGGGATTTTTGGAGCTGAAAGACTTGGATAAGAACTCGGCCTGCTATTTATGTGTCTTCGATGACCACATCAGTAAAAAGGGGATGATAGTAACTGTCCTGGGAATGGGCTTTGAGGGCCCAGAAGTGTGCACACAGGAGGGCTTCTTGGTACTTTATTTTCCGGGGGCACATTTCTGTGGCTTTAAGTAGCCAGGAAGTTCCTCCGGGGAGCCTGGCCTCCAGCACAGGGGGACAGCTCTCAGCTGTGACTTGAGTGAGTTGCTCTTTGAATCCCCACCTCACAGCCTTCTCTGAGCAGCAGGGTGGGGTGGGGGATCTGGGGGAGCCAGGGTCCTAAACCTTCCCTGCAGCCGGGCCATTCCCAGGTGAGTTTACTTAGCCTCTCTGATCTATCAGTAAAACGGGAATGACAGTACCTCCCTTCCTGAGCAGTTGTGATGATTACTGGGAAAACACAGGTAAGCTCCAGGACCTTGTCCAAAGTACTGTGGTTAAAAAAAAGATGTTTTGGCCCATCCCTCCCTCTTTCCGTTCCTGTAGTCTTCCCTTCTCTTTATCTGACTCTCCTTTCCTCAGCCCCTTCCTGCTTCCTTTTTCTCCATAATATTTTACCAAGTAACTTTTTTTTTCTTTTACATTTTACTTATTCATTTTGTAACTTGTCTGATCCCATTGTCTGTTTTGATCTCTGGCACCTCAATGGGGCCTCCCTACCTTGTGTTGCAGGAATGCATGAACGAAAGTTAAATTACCGCTATGTTTCTTTCTAGGGACTTTCAGATGGGCATCAAATCCAGTTGATGCCCAAAGGATGTGATGGGGGGATTTGGGGTTGACATAGAAGGACAGTATTAAAGACAGAGCTAGACCCATGGGTGATTTCACAGACTGAAAAAATGGGAGCTCTCTCATTCTAGGGAAGGAGGAGACCCCTTTCAGAGTGACCTGGGTGGGAGGTGGCAGCTGGCACTTAGGATACTGTAGTGAGGGGAGTAAGAGCCCAGACTCTGGAGCCAGACCCTCTGGGTTTGAATCCTAACTTTACTGCTCACTACCAAGGTCACATTGGCTAACAATAGTACTTAACCTTCCGGGGAGTTGTGGGGAAGAATAAATGAGTTGACAAGTTGTTGAACAGTTCCTTGTTGGGTGATCATCCTTGTCACTATTAGCACTTATTATTGTTTGGTCAATGCTACCCCCTGGTGGACGGCTGGAGCAGGGGTTCCCTGGCCCTGAGCTGGGGCCGCTGGTGGGGGTACCTTCCTAATCAGGGGAGGGAGAAGGCATCTCAGCGATCTGAACGAAATAGTGTGTGTTGTGTTAGCATCACTCATGCTAAGGTTTATCAGGATCCGGCAGGCTCGTCCCTGGTTCAAGGCACCATGGAAACTGAGAAAGTGCCCAAAGGGGAGGGGGAAAGAAGTTGGGTTGGCTCAATGCCTTCCTCCTCCTTTCCCCTCCTCCCTCCTTCCTTCCTCTAAGTCGGGCCTGAGCCAACAGGAACCAACTCCAGGGAAGGTGGAGAGAGAGAGAGAGAGAGAGAGAAGAAGGTCACTGCTGACGTCAGGGATATTCAGGTAGGAGGTAAACACAATCTGACCTACATTTATCCATCTCCTTCCCCACCCTCCCCCTTACTCACTCCTTTCCCACCCTCCCCCTACTTTTCCAGGGGCATCTTTGAGAAGAGCTCTCACACTCAGGTAGGACGCCCTCCCCATCTCCATTCCTGGGACATTTTTTCTCCACCATCCAGTCCTCAAGTCCTTCTCGGGACTCTTGGCCTCAGTTCGCCCCCTAGGGTGACACAGGCATAGGCAAGAGAGAAAACACTTAGCACTGTGTGCTGACATCTCCTGACTCACTCTCAAGACACAGAAATTTCATCTCTCCTCAGGACACGTGTGGGTACAAATGGGGAGGCAGAGGAGTGGGGGACTGCTGATTTCCCCTGTGCAGCCCCAAGGAACCCCCTGGGGGGAAGGTGGCTGATGTTGGTTTCAGTCACAGAGCTTTTTCTGGGGTGACTCAGTGACTGGAGGGCCCCCGAAGGGATGGAGGCCTTTTTGGACAGGGCCCTACGACCTGACCCAGCCCAGACCTATTAACCTAGCTTTGGCATCTCTTGGGGATGGAGCCCAGGATTGCTGATGTCCGATTATTCTAATGCTCACTCAAGTTTGAGAACCAGCACTTGAGGTCGGCTCCAACTCAGGGTGGATGAGTTTCCTCCATCCCTGGTATAGCCAAGGCAGAGGGAAGAGAGTAGGCTGCAGATCTGAGCGTCGGGTGCCAACAAGGGGAGAGATCCTGCTCAAAACAGACATTTTATTAGCAAAAATAAATACAAGCTGGGCAGAGGAAAAGAAAGACTACTGCAGACCTAGAGGAGACCTCTTTGGGGAAGAGACAGTCTCTCAGTCTACAGGCTGAGATGGGCAGGTGCCAGGGAGGTCCCCGGACCCAGCCCCCCACCCAAGGGGGGCAGCAGGGCAACGAGGGGCGTCTCGCACTCCCCCAGCAGCAGGTCTCTGCGGAGGCCCGCGCCCCTGTCCAGCACCTTGGCCCTCAGACTGCGGGCGGCCAGGTCTGGCGGGCCCAGGCCGTCGAAGAAGAAGTCCTCGTTGAAGATGGGGTTGGCGCTGCACTTGACCACGCGGCTCCGTTGGCCCCGCGGCCGGCCGCGCGGCCGCAGCCCCAGCACCACGCAGCAGCCGCCGCCGCCGCTCCCGGGGCCGGCCCGCG
>LNAC01000309.1:165667-176078 GCA_002007465.1 Ailurus styani | reverse complement strand
GGCGGGCGGCGCCGGGTGGAACAGGGACTCGCGCCGGCGCGTGTGCGGGCTCTCGGGCAGGAAGGCCCAGCCTTCGCGGCCCGCCAGGTGCGGCAGCGAACAGGCCGCGGGGAGGCCGCGCCCGAACGGGGGCTCGGCGCCCCCGGCGTCCGGGAGCCGAGGCGGGATGCAGAACTGCGGGATGCGATCGGGAGTGAGGACGTTGGGACAGGCGCGCGCGGGCGGGCCCGGGGCTCGGCGCTTAGGGAGCAGGCCGGAGGGCGCCCATCGGGGCTTGGACTCTGGGGGCCGCAGCCTGCAGCCGGCTTTCTCCAAAAGCCACATGCAGTGGGGGTGGGGGGCGGGGAAAGTCCGAATTCAGCGTTCCCGGCGGAGGCCTGTGGAGGACAGAAGAGGGCCGCAGGTGGGTGATAATGAGAACAGACACCGGTGGGCCCGCCACGGCGCACTTTCCCCTGGCGCACGGGCCCCTAGACGAGCAGGAAAAACAAGGGGCGGTGAAGCCTGGGGGCCTGCGGAGAACGGAGGGCACCGGACAGTCACATTTGCAGATGCACGCCTTAGGCGCCCGAGATCTCAGACTCTGCCATTAGTGCTAAAGATGCTCAGTGAGAAGACCCAACACACCCACTAGAACTCTAGGCTACTATTAGGAGAATAGACGAACATGGTCAAATTATCCAAAGGTCTGTAGTCACAAACACGGACACAGATCCCGAACCCTGCTGGGACATTCCGCTCCCCTGAAGAGACACAGAGGCCCCTGTCATGCTCATCCCCTTCTCCGTCACCCATCCCGAACTCAGACTCTCCTCCAAGGTCTTGTCTGGCTCCCCTCGGGCTACCTTCCCGGCAGCCAGGAGCGAGCTTCACCAGACGGAGCCGTCCCTCGGTCCAGTTCCTCCCTGCTCTTGCCCCTCCCTCTCCTTTCTGAGTGGCTCCTGCCCGGGAGCGGACTCGCTGCACACCTGGCTGCTGTCCTGCGAGCCCCCAGGGCCGGTCCAAGGAGACGCACCTCTCCGGGGGGTCACAGAATACCCTCCTCCCCCAGCCCTCGTCGTCCTGCCGCAGCCTCCCAGCCCCACGGCATCCTGAGTCTGCCGGGCGGGCCGCCACTCCCACTCTCCACTCCTTCTCTCCCTAGGAAACCACTGAGCACAAAGGCGGTATTGATTCTCTGCCACCCCCGAGAGCCGGCTCCCGCAGGCTCTGTCGCTGCTCGCTCACCGCACCCCCGCGCCCCACCCGCGGGACCGCGACGTTCTGATCGTCCGACCGTCCGCCTGGGAGCCCGAGCCCACGGCGGGCTCGGTCAGACGCCCGGAAAGCAGGCCTCACCCGGGGGCTGCCGCTGGTTCCTGGCTTCTGGCTGGCAGGTGTTCAGAGCCCGGAGGGGAGCAGCTTCCTCTCCAGCTTGCTCCCCCAGCCCAGTCCTTCTGGGAGGAGCTGGCAGGGGCCTCCGTTGCCTACGTACGACCTCTTTTCCTGGATAAACAGAGCTCTGTCTCCACGGTCATCAGCCCGGCCTTCTTAACTCCTTCCTCCAGGTTTCTAGCAGCCAGCCAGTCCTGGGCCCTGGCCCTCTCTGCAGGGAAGAAGGAGGTCATCAGTGGGCAGTGGCCTCCATCCCTCTGTGCTGCTCGGGCCCCAGCTTGGCCCTGCTAGGTGAAACCCGTAGCCATGGTCTCACACCCTGCATATTCTGCAAAGCCCACCTTGCTGGAATCCTGCTTTGGCCCCCCACTGTCCTGTTCTGGAGCCATCACATTAGCTCTCAGACAGAGTGACTTGCAGTGACTAGTTCTCTGAACTACACTGGCTCAAGGAAAAGTGACCAGGATTCAGATTTCTGGACATAGAGACACTGAAGACAGAGCTGGTTCTGTCAGTGGGTCAAGCTCCAGCTGACCTGTGCTCCTTGTCTTTGGCAGAAGGCCATTAAACTGGAGACGTGGAGGGTGCCTCTCCTCCCATCCTCTCCCGTGCAGGCAGATCCCAGGAAGCACAGGCCACAACTGGCAAGATGACACCCTCAAATGCACCCACCCTCCCTCACTCTCTCAAAGGCATTAGGCTCCTTCCCTCCGTAGGATCTTTGCACAGGCTGTTTCCTCTCCTAGGACGACTCCCCCCTTTCATCCTTCAGATCTGGAGGCCCTCGCTGACAGCCTCCCATGTGAATTAGGGGCTTCTGTTGTATACTTTCACAGCACTCCATGCTTTTCCTTTCTGGCATTGGTCACAGGTTTTTTGTTTTTCTTTGACTTCTGTGTGTGATTATTTAATGTCTTATTAGACTGTGAGCATCATGAAGACAGTGCTTAGCACAAGGCAGATGCTCAGTCAGGATCTGTTGAATGAATTAGTGACATTAAGCAGAATTATACCCGAATCAATTTATTCACCCATTCACTGTGCTAGGTGCTGGGGATACATAGAATGGGGGGGGCAGGCTAAAGGGAGAGACAGCCGATAAACCTGCAAACAACAACAAGATACAGGAAGCGAGGTGGTTATTTTGACGTTTGATACTTGAAAGTTTTAAAAGGAGCATGTGTTTCTTTTGTGGAGATCCCTGGTGACCTCAAACCCTCCAGTCCTGTGACTCCTGACTCAGCTCGGCCCTGGTGTCCTTTCTGGGGAGGGTGGTCTGTGTGGAGTGCTGCAGCCAAGAACTTCAGGCTGTGGCGTTGGTCAGACATTTTTGGCTTCTATAAGAAGTTCAGAGGTATGGTAGAATTCAGGGAAGTTTGATTCTGTGGCTTCATTCATTCAGTCACAGACTACCTACTATGTGCCAAGCACTGAGCTGGACTGGAGGATATAGCAGTGAGAAAACGGATATATCTCCTAGCCAGCTGAAGTTGATACTTTAGCAGAGGAAGAAAGATAATAGAAAAAAAAAAAGTACAGTTTATGAGAAGGAAATCGGTGTTGGGAAGAAAATAAAGGATCATATAGGAGCACTCAATTTTAAATGGGGTAGTCAGGCATGGCTACCTTGAGAAGGGAACATTTTGGTAATGACATGGAGAGAAGAAGGTTTGGAATCATCAATGAGCAGCTCTCGGGCAGAAGCACGCCTGAAGTGGTCAAGGAGGCAAACTGGTCAGCAGAGCTGGAACAGAATGAGTGAAAGGGAGATGGAGTCAGAGGGATAACAGGGCCAGATGCTATTGGGACTAGAAGCCACTGTGACAATTTTAGCTTTTACTTAAGCTGAGGAGCGATATGACTTGCCATGCATTAAGAGGGTTGCCTGGTGACTATGTTGAAAACAAAATGAAAAAAAAAAAAGAAAAAAGAAAACAAATTGAAGGGGATAAGGGCATAATTAGAGAAACCAGATAGGACACTATTGAATTAATCTTTGCACAAGATGATTGGGCAGATAGATCAGGGTTGTGGTAGTTTCTAGATCTGTTCTGAAGATCAAGTCAATAAATGAATCCATCCCCATCTAAAGAGAAAGAACGGTCCAAGGTTTTTGGCCCAAGCAACTAGAAGAAAGGAGAACAGGCTGAGAAGAGGAAAGATTAGGGGCTCAGTTTTAGATCTACATAGTTTGAAATGCCTGCTGACATCTAAATGGAGATATTGAGTAAGCAGATGCATATATGAACCTGGAGCTCAGAGGAAAGGTCCAGACTGGAAATATAAGTGTGGGCACCAAGAGAAATGAAGACGGAATTAAAGTCAAGAGACTTGATGAAGTGTAGGTAGAAAAGAGTAAGGATTCTGGGCTCAAGGCTCAAGACTGAGTCCTGGGCATGCCAACATTTTTTTTTTTGAAAGATTTTATTTATTTATGAGAGAGAGAGATTGTGAACGAATGGGAGGAGGGGCAGAGGGAGAAGCAGGCTCCCCACTGCCACAAAGGCAGATGATTAAGAGAATGAACCATTCAGGCTCTGGGCATGCCAACATTTAGAGGGGAGAGGAACCAGCTGTGCTAGATGCTGTAGCAAGATCCAGTAAGGTGAGGACTGAGAATTGATCATTGGATTTAACAATGCAAAGTCATTGGGTGACTTTGCCAAGGGCAGTTTCAGTGCAGTGGTGGAAGCAAAAGCCTGGCCAGAGTGGGATGCCGAAATGTTAGGGAAAAGAGAGAGCAAACAAACAAACAAAAAACAACAACAAAGTTCTCTTGAAGAATTTGCTGAAAGACCAGGGGGAAGTGGGGTAGTGGCCCAGGTGGGAAGTGGAATCAAGAGAGAAATTTTTTTTAATTTATTCATTTGAGAGAGAAAGAGTGAGCATGAGCAGGAGGAGGGTCAGAGAGAGAGGGAGAGAGAGAGAGAGGGAGGGAGATTGAGCCTGGATGGCTCAGTGGGTTAAAGCCTCTGCCTTCAGCTCAGGTCATGATCTCAGGGTCCTGGGATCGAGCCCGCATCGGGCTCCCTGCTCAGCAGGGAGCCTGCTTTCTCCTCTCTCTCTGTCTGCCTTTCTGCCTACTTGTGATCTCTCTCTGTCAAATAAATAAATCTTAAAAAAAAAAAGAGAGGGAGAAGCAAACTCCTTGCTGAGCAGAGAGCCTGATGTGGGGCTCAATCCCAGGACCCTGGGATCATGACCTGAGCAGAAGGCAGATGCTTCAGCATAACCTGAGCTACCCAGGCATCCCAAAAGAGAAATTTTTAAATTACAGAAATAATACTATGTTTGTATGCTGATGGGAAAGATTCCACAGACAGGGAGAAATTGATAATGCAGGAGAGACAAACGAGAATTAATGCAGCAATATTCCTGAGTAGACATAAAGAAATAGGTGGCAGGCATGGGAAATCAATCTGGGGGTTGTCCTTTGCCTGCTGTGTGGACAGTTCACCTGGTTACTGGAGAGAAGGTAGAATAACTGAGTAGAGGTAGAAGGTGGAGGAGTGGGTGGTGGGAACTTGTTCCCTCTGAATGCTCCTAATTGCTCATGAAGTGGGATGTAAGGTTACCAGCTGAGAGTGATGATGGCTGGAGGAGGAGTTGACTCTAGGGTTTGAGTAGGCACCAGGAAAGGAACAATCACCAGGAGGACAGGAGAGTGAACGCCCTAGGGAAATGTAAGCTGGCTGCTGGGTGGTATTACAGGCTTGCCTGTAGGATAGCAGCCATTACTTTATGCTAAAACCAAACAGCATGGCTTTGAGATTTTTCTCTAGCTGCATTTGGTTGTACAGATGGAGGGGGAAAATGGGCAGAGGTTTGGTTTAGGATTGTGCTCAGTCATTGACAGTTCACTTTCTGGCTCCCTCTCTCCTTCCATTTCCTTCACTTGGCAGGTAGAATCAAGGGCACACACAAGAGCGCCCACCACCTGGATTCCACCGCAGTGGACTGAGATCAGAGTATAGATAATCCACAGCCTGGCTGCCTCAGTCAGGTCTGGTGAGGCAAACAGCACCTGCTGGGCCATTCAACAGAGGGAGTTTACCACAGGGAACTTGTCACAAAGGTGTTGAAAGAATTAAAAGGCAGATAGGTTGGTGAGGACGGTCTAGCAGGATCTGGGACCATGGAGACACAGCCTTTTAAAGCAAAGAGAAAGGGAGAACTACCCTAACTTCCTGCTACTTCCCACCTTCCAATCTGTCACCGGAGCCTCTCAAAGACAGGTGACAACGGGAAGCCTGGGTGACTCAGGTCTGCCTTCGGCTCAGGTCATGATCTCAGGGTCCTGGGATGGAGCCCCACATTGGGCTCCCTTCTCGGCAGGGAGCCTGCTTCTCCCTCTGTCTGCTGCTCCCCCTGCTTGTGCTTGCTGGCTCTTTCCCTCTGACAAATAAATAAAATCTTAAAAAAAAAAAAACACAGGTGACAAAGGAGACTGGTTTCCCAGGTTGTAGGCACTGGCTTTGCACAATCTAAGGCAGAGGAGGAGAGGCGTAGGGATCTGAGAGCCGTCAAGCAAATGACTGGCACACAGAGGAACCACATGTTGACTTAATGAGAATAAGAAGATGTCAGACCTTGAAGGAGCTCACACATCATCTCATCTGTGCTTCCATTTTTATAGAGCAAGGAACAGAGCCAGAATGCCATGATGTGCCAAATAGTAGCAGAGTTGAGGCTAGAAGCCAGATCTTCTATGTCAAAGAGCATTGTTTTTTTCTTGAACCCTGGAAGTCTTTGGATTGGAGCAGAACTACTCCATTCAATGAGACCCAGAGTGCTGCCTCCTTACCTCCTCCGGCACCATCACTGCCTCTCCTGGTGAACATCATGTGTGACCTGGGGCCCTGATCACCTTCTTCCTGCTGGTGCCATTGTAGACAGACACCGGGAGGACTGGGCATTACAGAAGTTATCTGGGTTCAAGGCTCATGAAGAGGCAGGCAGGGGACAGGACTTTCCCCCAAGTAGGCAGGCAAGTGCTCTAAGACTCCCTGGGTTTTTGGATCTCGCTAAGCTGTTTGTCCCATGGCCTTGAACAGAGGCCTCAGGTAGCATAATTTGCTACAGTGTTCACTGTGGGCACTGACAGGTGATGGAGTTGCTCTGTCTTACAGCTCTCACTCCTTACCTAAGACCGTTGATGAATGACCTAGCTCTGCAGTTCCAGGAAGGCCTTAGGGGCCCTTTTTTTAAGAGCTGGTATGAGCTACCAGTGTCTCCTGCCTTCTTGATCTGGTTGTTCTTACAATTGTATTATCCACTCTTTGGTTCTCTCGGCACTTGACTCAGGCACCTGGAGAAAACATATCCTCTGGTTTTTGTTTTTTTAAGATTTATTTATTTATTTGACAGAGATAGGTAGATAGAGAGAGAGAAAGAGAGAGAGAGCATAAGCAGGGAGAGCGGAAGAGGGAGAAGCAGCCTCCCCACTCAGCAGGGAGCCCAACTCGGGGCTTGATCCCAGGACCCTGGGAGCATGACCTGAGCCGGAGGCAGATGCTTAACCGACTGGGCCACCCAGGCGCCCCTATCCTCAGCTTGAAGCAGAATAAGCTGGCACATTTGCCTGGATGGCCAGTTGGATTCTACTCTGTCTACCTTCATAGTGTTTGTATTCCAGTTGATTTTTTTTTTTTTTTAAAGTGTGGAGACAGCAACTCCCCTTTCCTGCCGAGAAAGCTGTAATACTTGACCTCCTGGATAAAAGACGCATTTATCAAAGCCCCAGAGCCTAGAGAAGTGTTCCAGCAGCTGATAACCTTATTTCCCTTACCAGTATCCTTGCCTGTTCTCCTGGCCTTATCCAGCCAAGCCTGACATTCCCAGGCCTGCTGTGGGGTCTTGCCTGAGAGCTTCCGGCCTCTGTGCCTGTTTCTGTTAGAGGTGCCGGGATGGGGGCTCCTTCCCATCCTGGAACCTAAGCTTAGGCCCAAACTTGAATTCTTCACTTTCCAGGATAAGGGTTTGGATATAGACTCTTCCTTCCTCTGGATGGGCAGAGTCCATCCTCCTCTCAAATGGACACGGTGGTTACCAGCTATTCACCAAACCCTTTTCCCTTTCTTCCTAACATATAGTTAGACCCTATTTTCCAACCAACCTCCTTTTGTTGTTTAGTGGGGCCTTGTGACTGAGTTCTGGTCAATGGAAATATTTTGAGGTTTGGTCCCCAAACACCTCCCTCCTGATTCTCTCTTCTCTCATCTGGCAACTGGATGTCAACATCTAGGATGATCTTGGAAGTCATGTGTTAAAGACAGCAGAGCCTTTGTGAGCCAGATTCCTGAATGACTCCTAGACACCAACAACTGGACTTTATATCCATTCTATTTAAAACACAGGTGACACTTCAGAGATGTAAAGGTATACCTGTCTCGGTATTTGGCTTTATCACACCTAATAATAAAGTCCTTTGTGATATGCCCTCTCGGAGTTCTCATTATTTGGTAAAACTGCTCAAGCCCGGGCGCCTGGGTGGCTCAGTGGGTTAAAGCCTCCGCCTTCGGCTCAGGTCATGATCTCAGAGTCCTGGGATCAAGGCCCGCATCGGGCTCCCTGCTCAGTGGGGAGCCTGCTTCCCCCTCTCTCTCTGCCTGCCTCTCTGCCTACTTGTGATCTGATCTCTCTGTGTCAAATAAATAAATAAAACCTTAAAAAAAAAACCAAAAACTGCTCAAGCCCTTGACCTCTCTCTGGGCCTCCCCTGTACCCACTTAGTTTGGATGGCATTCTGCCTGTCCCGGAGGCCGCTGCTCAGTTTCCCACTTCTCTCCTCTGCAGGCTCAGAGGAGGCTCTGGCTTCTCCTGGATGGCCTCCTCCTTCTTCTTCTCCTTCATGTCAGACCACTCCTCCTTTAAAATGTGCACGGGCCATGTTCTTTTTTCTCCGTCATTGCTGCTTCCTTGCCTGGCTTACCCGCCATTGTCCCGTAGTCTTGCCAGTTGGCTCCCATCTTCCCCTTACCCAGAGTCAGTGTGCTCCAGACCCCTCTTTTCCACCAGCAGTTGGGTCTTCTGCACTCCTTGGCCCACATGTACCTGATTGATTTTTTCTGATCCCCAATGGCAATCATTGCCCTTCTTCCAGACCCCTCTCCCCATTGAGGACCTTGCTTCCTATTTCAAGGAGGACACTGATGTCCTGTGGCATGAGTCCCCTCAATGTCCCCTCCTGCTATGCACTCCCCATTCTACTCCTTCCTTTTTTGGCATCAGAGTCACTGATGCTATCTCCACCTATGCTCTCGATCCATCTCTGAGACCAGATAGCTGTTCTGTTGGATGATACCTCTCTCCCTCCTAGAGTTTCAGCCTCTCTCCACTGGCTCCTTCCAAAGCAATTTATATAGTCAATCCTCTTTCCTTAAATAACATCATCGTCAACAACAACAACATTCCTCGAAAAAATCTAGATTCACTTGTCGCTCCCGCTTGTCATTCCCAATTTTTTATTCACCACAATCTGGGTTTTGTTCCCACTGGCAAAGAAGACCCTCGCATTCCTCATTGCCAAAGGCAAAGGCCTGTTTTTAGTCCTCATCTGTCTTGCCTTATCCTTAGCGTTTGACACCGCTGACCTCTCCCTCTTCAGAATAGTCTCTCCTGTCCTATCCTCTGGTGGCTTTTCGCCCTTTGCCCCAACTTTAAGCCTAAGCGTGACTGAAAGTTCTATATGTGACCCTTTCCCTATCCTTCATTCCCCCCCACTCCTTTCACTCTGTATGCTTCACTCCCAGTGGTTCCATGTCCGTTTTTATATTGACAGAGTCAGTTGTTCATCAGTCTCAAGCTCCAGACCACAATATCCAGGTTCCTGCTGGTGCTCGCCATGTAGCTAGAACACTATGGGCACATCAAGCTCCACAGGTGGGAAACTAAGCTCATTATCCCCCACCTCAAAACTGCTCTTGATAATGCCACCTGCAATTCCTAGGCCAGAAACCTGGAGTCATCCTGCAAGACTCTTCGCAAATCCACTACATGTAATTAGTGGCAGAGTCCTATGCCCTTTTGTTTGCCACACATGCCATCTCTTTCATCTTCAAAGTTCTGACTCATGTCAGGCCCTTACTATCTCCAGCTGGGGGCCGTGCTGGGGTCCCCTAACCAGGGTTCCCACCTTCGGGCTTGCTGACCCTCCCTTTACTGCCACCAGAGTCATCTTTCTAAAAAACAAAACTTTATATCACCCCCCACCACCACCACCAGGCTACACCCTTTAAAGTCTTTCCTTACTGTGTGCTTGGTGCCTCACCCAGGGGCTGGTACCTGCAAGTGCCCAGAGGATCTCTCGGTGCTGAACGGGAAAGTGGGTGTGTGGGAGGTGTTGGCAGGATTCTGATTTCCTGCTACAGAAGGGTCTTAGCCTGAGAATGAGGCCATGAATCTATTTATTCAGAGGAGAGCGCCCTCTCCTATACCTCACCAGTCACTTCCTGGGGACCCCTCCCTGCTGTGCAGTGGGTCCCAAACAGGTGAGGCGGTCAGCAGCAAGGCATAGTGACTGTTACTGGGATGACTCCTCTTCTAGCTGCAGCTGAAGGAAGACACCTGTGGGAGAAGAGGACAAGCTGAGTGGCAGGAGCCGGATGGGGTGCCCGGAGCATTTGCATCCTGTCCCTGTGGAACAGGTCGGGCCACTCGTACATAGAAAAAGAAATCCTATCTGGGTTCTCCTTCATCAGAGCCTACAGCAGGTGCCCAATACCACTCTAAAAAGCTGGTCCCTGCTTGGGACGGATCCTCGGCATTCCATTTGTCCTGAGGGTGATGGAGCAGCAGGACAGAGTCAGGGGCTGAGGCTGAGACCTTCTTTACCTGAGCACTTGGCATAGACTGTCTGCTGGTCCCTGGTCTGGGCGATGCAGGACATGTAAATCTTCTGGTCCTCGATCTTTTCCACATCAACGTTCAGGACAGCCAGAGAGCCCACGGGGATCAAGCTGGAAGAGGAGGTGGTTCAGCCCACCCCTTATAGGAATCCCTGGCGTCATCCCTTCACCCCCCCACCCCCCCCACCCCC
>LNAC01000309.1:147611-165532 GCA_002007465.1 Ailurus styani | reverse complement strand
CCCCACCCCCCCCACCCCCCGTTTCCCCAGCCTTCTCTTCATCCCACTCTGCCCCAAGGAATAAGTGGTTCAGGCTTGGGGCCCCGTTTGCAGATTTCCAGTCTGACGGCAGAGGCTGTGCTCTGGCCGGGGCCTGAGCAACGGCTGAGCAGTGGCTGGGGAAGGAGGGCGGCAGACGGGGCTCGCGTCTGGGCCACTCAGGGATAAAAAGGGCATGACTTTGGCCAGTGCCCCAAGGACCTATACTTACTTTTTGAACCTGATGTTGAGGCTTACTGTGAACAGCCCCTCTCCAGCCAGGTATCCAGTTTTAGAGAAGGTCTCGTCCATCATGGCAGCCAGGGACCCTCCGTGTGCAAACCTGGGGGCGGGGCGGGAACTAGGCGGGGGCTGCAAGCTTCCCCGCCCCCCACCCTGATCCTGGCGTGGAACCAGCCTGCCTCTGTCTCTCTATGTGAGAGGAAAGGAAGCAGAGCGGGATCCCAGCTGATCAAACTGGCCCAAGTCACTTCATCTTTTCCCCCATGTTGCTTCAGCGGCCTCAGCAACCCCTGACATGATTATGTTATTTTGCCAGGAAAATGTGGTTTTTTCCCCGATAAAGTTAATGGAAAAACATTTTTTCTGATTCATCACCTAATGGCTGGCAGCAATTGCCATCATTTGGAAAGGTGTGCTCATACAGGGGATGGAAAAGGCCCTGTGTCTTTCAGCTTGGGCTCCAGGGCTTGGCCTTGGGCTAGCTCCCACCTTACCCATCACTACATGTAGCTGGGGCTGAGCCCACGTTTTCAAGGCAGAGAATTGTGAACTGTAACTTATGCCCTCTACAGAGCCAACAGGATGGCCTCCTGAGCAGCACTGCCTGCAAAAGGCCCAGGGCCGTCTTCAGCAGGATGCTGCCAACACCTGCTTTCCTTAGGGTGAGAGCATTTCTCAATCTCAGGTGTGTAAGTTGACCTTATGCCAAAGCTACTTCGCTGTTGGCGAAATTGGGTAAAAGAGAAGGGTGCCCAAATCTAGAATGCAGATAACACAAGACAGATTCAAGGTTCTGATTTCCAGAAGCATGATTCTCCATGGACCAGGCCAGCTGCCCCACTGCGCTAGCATGGATTACCCTCCTGTTCCCACCACCGGGAGGGGAAAGAGCTGGAAAGCCGTGGAACCACCCCGACCTGATTTGGCTCTGTGCTCCACCTCTCACTACCTGTCTGATCTTGAGCAAGCTGCTAAGTTGCTAAGCATTTCTGAGCCTAAGTTTTCCACTATAAATTCTGAATAGAAATAATTCCTATTTCACCAGATTATATGAGGTAATGTTCATCTCTTCTCTGAACACTCAACCCACTGGCTTCAGTGTTGGATGGTCCTCCACTACCTCACCTGCCCCACCTCCATGAGCCCCTAAGTCAAAATCAGCTACACTTCACCCCCCATCCCTGCCTCCTGAGGTTTTCCTCTTGAGAAGGATGGGCATTCCTGACCTGCGTAGGGCTCTGACCTAGTCCCCCAGTGCTCAGGGGGAAAATCAGTGTCCTCACGGAAGATGCCTTTGGGATGGCCAAGGTGGCCAAGGGTTGCGGTCTGAATCCATGACTTGTGGAGGTACTGACATCTATTAAGATCTGTGAATTTAACTTCAAGTCCCTCCCAGGCCTTGGGACCCTAAAGCCGCACACACCCCGTCCCACCCCCAGCATTCTTTCTTCCTTATAGTAGCTCTGGCACCACCAGCAGCCTTCAGTGCAGGAGAAGGTAAACAACCATGGACTTGGTGGTCCAGTGGCCTTGGGCAAGAGGCTCAAGGCCAGCTTGATTTCCCTTGTGGAATTTACCTAGTGTGAGTTCCTTCCTGGGCCTATCCTAAGTTCGAAGGCAGCAAAGTATAATGGAGAGATCAATGGCTTGGAGTCCCAGATCCTGGACTAGAGACCTGATCTGACTTGGTTGTGTATGCTAGTGTGCTACCTTACCTCTGTGTGCCCCAGTTTACCCCTAGGCAAAAGAGGAAGTCTGGAGAGATGGTGTCTGAGAGCTGTATTGTGCCATATGATTTGTGAGTACAAACACATAGTCCTGTAATACCGTATTTCTCAGTCATTCTGGCAGCTGGATATTATTGCCCCAGGTTTCAGGTAAGAAGGCTGAAGGCCAGAGGTTGAACTGCTTGCTTAGGGTTCCAAGGCCAGCAAGGCAGAGCAGGACTGAAAGCCTGGCACCAGAGCTTGTTCTCTTCCAAGTTCACAACACCTTTCTCAAAGTGGCCTCTAAGACCACCTTGTAACTTGAAAAAATTTCAGACCTCCATACGGAGGCTCTCCTTATCTGTGCAACGGGGCCTGGACCAGGTGACCCAGAGTGTCCTTCCAGGCCTGGTGTGGAGACAGAAGCCCAGTGCCTACCCCCCCCCACCTCCCAGCTCCTTAGGGAGAGGTACAGACTCCGGGCCCTCGTGTGTGGCCCATCCAGCAGCTGAGCTGAGCCCAGAAAGCAGCCAGGGACATCCACCCAGGCCCTGCCTGTGGCTTACCCTGGGGCCCCCTCCAGGTAGGGGCCAGGTTGGAAAAGACAGATGGACTTCTTCTTGGATGGGTGGAAAAAAATGACATACTCGTAGCCTTGTCCTTCCACTTGGATGCACCTGGTGAAGATGCGCCAGTCGCTTTTGTCTAGGGAGAGATGCGCAGTGTTGTAGCTGGAGCAGGGGGTGCATGAGTGCATGGGGTCCAGTCGGGACTCAGCACCACGGGTGGCGCCCTGCCTTAGGCACAGCATCCAGGAGAGAACCAGAGGATGCCAGGGCTCTGCCCTTAAGCAGCATTCAATCTGAGAGTGGAGACACGGCCCTCTCCTTAGTCTCCTCAGCCCTCTCCCTCCCCTCGGTCTAGAGGGAGAAACACTCAGGAAGTTCCCTGGCTGAAGAGCCGCCTCATGGCTAGATCAAGTCTTTAACAGACCTTAAATCTGAGAAACTAAAAATGTAACGTGTAGTTCACATATAATTCAAAATAACAACAGTACTAAAAGTAAAATCGGGGTGCCTGATTGGCTCAGTTGGTAGAGCATGTGACTCTTGATTTTGGGGTTGTGAGTTTGAGCCCCATGTTGGGTGTAGAGATTACTTAAAAATAAAATCTTAAAAAAAACACACAGTAAAATAAGTGCAGAAAAGTCCACCAAAGTCCTGATTTTTCCCCCAAGACAACCACTACAACAACTACATCCTTTATTGGTGGATATTAAATTTTTTGAACAAAATTATTTTGGCGACCCTGCTTTGTATGCAAAGATCTTGTGCCTACTGTACCAACGATTCATTAGTGGGCAGGAAAACCATACACATGAATGAGAGAGACAAGAAAACGGGGATGTACGTGAGCGTGTGCATGCACATACGCATCCACACACAAGAAGGAAGATGAAGGTGGGAGGTTCTACCCGTCTGATCTGGTGGGTTTCTGGGGAATCTGGCTATGGAGTTAGTTGAGGCCTGCAGTGGGGGAGGCAGGCCCCAGGGCCCCTACTGGGTGGAGAGGAGGATTTGGGATAAAGCTTGACGCACAGGAAGAACCCCCAGTGGGAAGGCAGAAAGGCAGGGGCCAGGGCTGTGCTCAGGAGGTGGCTCTTGGCTAGGGGAAAAGGGAACACAACACGGGGTTGTGTTCTCTCGGATGGGAGGAGGGAACCAGAGATCAGAGAGAATACTCTTCTCTCCTCCTCTACCCGCCTGGCGCTGCAGCATCTGAGGTGGGTCAGACACGGAAAGAACTTCCAGCTGAGAACTGGAAGGGAGCCTGTGGATCTCCTTTCCGCGGCTCCTGAGAGTTAACCCAGTGAAAGGGACTGGCTGAACCCACACCCGGTGGGCTGGGGGTCAGGTGTGCCCATAGGCCCTCCCAGGCCAGGCCTTACCGGAGGCAACGGCTAACCCAAATGGGAGTTTCAGCCCCTGGATGTGGTCTCTGTTGGACTTGAAGGAGGGCAGTTTGATCCAGCCATCGGTCTTGGTCTTTTCCACAAATTCCTGGTACAGGCTCAGCATATCTGGACACCAGCTGGGATTGGGAAGGGCGTAATCCTTCAAATCTGTCTTCTCCAGACAAAATCTTGAGACCTGGGCAGGAAAAATCAGGGAGATTAAAGAGCTTCCTGGGGGATGGGGGCTGCTGCTTGTGCTGTGGGACCTCTCGGTGGCTTGCTCCTGGGTTCTTGGCTCCTCAAGCCCTTCCACCAGTGTTGACTTACAGGAAGCGGCCCATTTTCCTTATAGAGGGTCAGGGGACACCTGCGGGTGACAGGCAAAGGGATGCTAAAGTGCCAAGGAAGGATTAAAAAGGAACCGGGGCTGACAAGTAGAGGCTCTGTGGTGTGCCTTACAACTGTCCTGTTTAGAAACCCGTGAGCTGTTCTTTGAGGCTGAGAACTGCTAGCCTAAGCCTCACTGTACAGATGGGGAAACTGAGGAAATATGGCTAAGGTTGTTGCCAAGCTTGTGAGTGTGAGAGCTGATGGTCAAACCAGAGCCTGTCCTGAGACACTGTCTACCCCAGAGGGTGCGGCCAGTGGTTGAGGACCATTGTTGCCACCTCCTTACCTCAGGGGCTAGTCCAGCTTTATCTACAGCTGCCGGCCTGCCCTGGCAAGGTGGCTCCTTTGAGTCATGTTTCAGGTGCCCACACAAGGGTGATACTATCTGTGGGATAAGTGAGCCCTCTATGGCATCGAACACTCATGGACTTGTCACAACTGTGGGCATTGGGCTGGCTGCTCACCAAACCACACACAGCACTGTCCATCTGGAAAAGCCCCAACGCAGCTGCAATGGTCTGAGTTCCACAGGAGGCAAGTGGCTCATGGGCCGCACAAGATCCAGACCAGGATAAAAGTGTCCTGGTGGTCTTAGTTTTGGATTGCTTGCCCTTCCTTCCTTCCTTCCTTCCTTCCTTCCTTCCTTCCTTCCTTCACCTTCCCTTTCCTTTCCCCTTCTCCTCTCCCTCCTCCTTCCCTCCCTTCTCTTTCCTTCCTTTCCTTTTTCTTCCTTCCTCCCTTCCTATCTTTAGGTCCCACATGGGGCTTGAACTCACAACTCTGAAATCAAGAGTCGACATGCTCTACCAGCTAAGCCTGCCAGGAGCCCCTTGGTCTGGGCAACTTGATATCCCAAGAGCACCTTCCCTTTGCCAAATCACATAGCTCCCCAACATATTGCCCACTTGCCCCAGCCATCATCTGGGAAGAGGAAATTTGGGGTGCTCCTTATTCCCTAGGCCCCCAAGAGAAGGGCTGCCTCCCTGGCTGAGCTAGGAACTTACTCACCAGGGATTCCGTGGAGGATCCAAATGCTGAGGTGGGGCTGAGTCTGGGCAGGACCTGGGGGACGCCGGGAAGGACTCTGTGCTGGCCAAGTCTTACTGCCGCTTGGAAGCCTCTCCCGATCATGGCTGGGTTCTGAAGCTGGGGCTGGTGGGACCACCGGCAGACTCAAGAAAGTAGTCAGGTGAGTGAGCACTTTTTGGATGTACCTGGGTGCTGTGGGTGCCACCACCTCTGGTACGAGTCTCTGTCCTTTTCTGTCACCAGGCTTCCAGCAGCAAGCTGCCTCTGCAGGTGATTAGGCAAGCCTGGGCTGGGTTGACAACACCCACAGATGTTTGGAGCCTTTTTGTTGGTCCCAAGCCCCGCCCAGCACTTGGGGAGGAGCAGACGCTGCTTGGGCATGAACGCTTAACAGGAATGGCCTGAGTCCAGAAAGAAACATTTGTTAAAGAGGAAAAAGTGCATAAGGAAATAGCATATGGTACACGGGGCCTTGGAGAGCTGCCCTGGAATGTTTGGGGGGCAATCCAAGAAAAGTCCCAGAAAATTCCCAGGAAGATAAGGGAGATGTGTCTCCCGATTGGAGAGTGTTGGTGGACTGTCTGTGTACGTGTTGGTGGAGACTTTGTGGTGTGTTCGCAGCACTAAGACCACATAAGCCCTCTGGTATGGTCCTGGGACCCAGAAAACCAACTCACGGCCCTTAGCCACCCCTTCTTATAACCCAGACAAGGGGTGGCACAGAGAAGCCTCCACCTGCTGGTCCCGGAGGGGATACCGGTGAGAAGGAGACTGTCTTAGAGGCAGAGACGGAAAATCACTTGGGAGCAGTCAGCTTAGCAAAGGTGCTCTCAGGCTTTGGGCACCCCAGGGAAGGGGATGAGTGCTGGGGTGAGGTGGGGAGCTGGGCAGTGGCGGCCTCGCCCCTGGCACGCCTGAAGAGCGACAGCTTTCAGGGGAAAGTGGGGAGGAGTATTCAGCAAAGTGTCTGCAAAGTTGTGGGCTTTTCTCGTGCTGGTATTTCTTCTAGTGAATTAAAACTGCCACCTAGTTTTCAAGTTTTCAACTAGAAGTCCTGGTTTTTAATTCATTGGAGAAAAGCGTGTTGTGAAGGTCAGAGCCATGCAAAGGTGGAATTCTAATGACGGTGGTGGTGGAGGTGGTGATTTGGGGCAGTTTCTGAACAATCAAACTGATTTAATAGAGAAGTATACAGGTTTTGTCCCACTTTCTGTATCTGGCTGCCCGGGAAGACTATAAATACTTCCCTCATGTCATCTGAAGATTTGAATGAAATTTCTTCAAGGACAGGGAAACCAAGTTTTTGACTGAGTCAGTCTCTGGATCTCGCCCAAATGATTAGAGTTAGTTGCTAGCATTTAAAAAACAGGGAGTTTTGCACAAAGCAGGTCAAGGATCTCCAGATAAGTAGGAAGATCTGGCAGCAGCCCCCCTTGGCCCCCCCGCCCCCCGCCCTGTGCCGCAGCAGCTGGCTGGGGCCAGGCCTCCCCCGGTGCCTGGCATCCGTTCATTCCCTTGCAGCCTCTATGTGTGACACCTGATGGTAAAGATGGGGCTCGAGGAGGAGACAAGAGGGAAAACCGGAATCTCAGAAAGGACGGAAGAGGAGTCTGAGGACATGGGAGTAGAGAGAAGGAGGGGATCCACAGGGGCCTGAGCCCCAGAAGGCTGCAGTTGCTGTCCCAATTCCAAGAAGAACCAGTAGCTGAACCTGAGAAAGGAAGTCCTTGTTTCCTTGCCCGAGAGCCACGTGGGAACTGGGTTCTCACTCTTGCACAGCCCGACTTCCCTTGCAGATCGCATACCCCAGTAGGATCAACATCTCTTGTTGTCGGACTAGCAGAGGAATACTCGCTGTGAAATAATAGAAGGTATATATGTATGCATGTTGGTCTCTGCCTCTGGTTTCTGAACACAGCTCCTAAATCCCTTGGAGTTTTCTGGGTGATCCAAGTGTCTTTCGTTCTAATGAGGCAACTCTGGAAAAGGAGTCTCCTGGATAGCTTCAAGATGGAGACTGGTCACTGGAAGGACCAACCCAGGATGAGAAGCTTGGAACTTACAGTCCCTGTTGGTTTGAAATCCCTTGGGAGCTTCCCTGTGTAATCTGAAACTAGCCCGTAAGGGAAGGGCAAAGAGAGACTGGAAGAAAGAGGCAGGCCACTCCAGGTTGGTATGTGGCAGTTTTAAAGAGCAAAGGGAACTTACACGAGAGGCTAGTCTTGGGTGGCAGCAAGACAAATGGAAGGCTGCACCCACCTGGCACATTTTAGGTTCAGGGACAGAGGGGCCTTAACTGATTCAGTCATGGAGACTATGCAGGGCTTCTCAGTGCCACACACAAGGCTGTGTCCTTGGAGCAAGCTCTCAGAGTAGGAAAAGCTAGTGGAACCCACATGCCAAGGACAGGGGTGGGGGCGAGGACCTCTGATCACCAGGGTCCAACTTATGGGTCAGTCGGCAGTCATGTCTTCTTGATGACCTTCCCCAACAGGTACCACCCTCCATTCTTCAAGAAGGGGACAGGGGCTGGAGATTGAGTTAATGATCCATCATGCCTATGTGAAAGCCTCCATACAAATACCAAAAGTACAGGCTTTGGAGAAGCTTCCAGGTTGGTGCACCCCAACCCTGTGGGAATAGCAGTTTCTGGGCTCAAGTCCCTCCCAGACCACATCTCATGTATCTCTTCATCTGGCTGGTCATCTCTATTCTTTATCACATGCTTCATTGTATAATAAACCGGTAAGTGTAAGTGTTTCCTGGTGTTCTGTGAGCAGTTCCAGCCAACAACTGAATCTAGGAAAAAGGGTATGGGAACCCCTAATTTGTAGCCAAATCAGACGTTGTAAGTAACCCAGGGACCCATCGCTTGCCATTGGCATCTGAAGTGGGGGGCAGTGTCACAGGACTAAGCCATTAACCTGTGGGGTCTGAACCTAACTCCAGTTAGTGTCTGAATTGAACACTGCAGGGTGCCTGAGTGGCTGAGTCAGTTGAGCGTCTGACTCTTGGCTTCAGCTCAGGTCACGATCTCAAGGTCATGAGATTGAGTCCTGCGTTGGGCTCCATGCTCAGAGCAGAGTCTGCTTGGGAATTCTTCCCTTCTTCCTCTCCCTCCACCTCTACCCCTCCCCGTGTGTTCTCTCTCCATCTCTCAAACAAACAAACAAATAAAAATATTTTTTTAAAACAAGAATTGGATTGTAGGACATCTCCCTGGTGTTGCAGAGACTTGCTTGGAGTCGGGAAACTCCCACATCTAGTGCTGTGCAATTAAAAAGGAGAAACACAGGAAAGTTTTCCTTTGGGCATCCTCCCACTTTAGTTGTTTCACAACTTTTGGTTAAATCTGCTTTCAAGTATTTTCGTCATTATGCTTAGGAAAGTTTTGTTCCCAGTCAGGCCAAGCACTATAGTCCAATTTCCTTTCCTGTGTAATTAATTTTCCTTGAGTTGATGATTCCCACGTTTCAGCTGGATGCTGTGGTCCAGTGCAAGACAGGGAACTGAAGGGGCTGCCCAGCACATCAACCTTCATTTCCCAGCCGGGAGGGAAGGGATCCAGAAGAGAGAGAAGAAAAGAGAGAAAGACCTGGCGATGTCTGTGATATTTAAGACAGTAAAATGGGGTCAAGGGTATAATAGATGGAAGGTGATTAGAAAGAAAGATATGTAAGAGAACATCTATGGTGACGGCAAAAGCATGGGTATGGCCTTGCAATCAGTGAATGGAGGAGGTTATTCAAGACCATTCCACGTATCTAATGTCCAAGTGGGGGGAGTTACAAATAGCCATCCCAGAACCATTTTCTTGGAAAAAGTCTCCAAGTTCCACCACATTGACATTCACAAAAACTACAGTTGAGACCACACAGAAAAGGAACTCAAGTTCCAAGTTTTTCTTCCACAGTATCTAATATCAGATAGGCTTAAGAAATGTGTGGAACAAAAATTTGACATTCTGACTTTCCAGCCATTACTCACAGAGCCTTTGAACATGTTGCACTATGAGGAAAAGTTTTTGACTTTGCTCTGGCTTAAGGAGATCCATGCAGAAATAGAACTGAAAGAGTATAACATGAGTGGAGTCACCTTGAAAAGAAATGGTGACCTGTTGGTTCTGGAGGTCCCAGGATTGGCTGAAAGCAGGCCTTCTCTGTACAAAGGTGATAAGCTGATTTTAAAAACTCAGGAGTACAATGGACATGTCATCGGATACATCAGCTATGTGATTAAGATTTGTGAAGAAGATATGTAACTCTTAAACTTAACCCAGAATTTGAGCAAGCATATAACTATGAACTTGTGGATGGGGAATCCACATACAACAGGACCACAAGCAGACGGTGTCACTTTGCATCAGGACACGTCATCCACTTAGGTGTTAAAGTGTTGTTTCCAGAAGAAATCATTTTACAGTCTCGCCAAGTGAGGGGAATTGGAACCATGCACAAGACACCAAAAAGGATGGACAGTCCACCACCAAGAATAGGAAAGCCTATTCCTAAGATCAGCTAATCTGGAAAGCAAAGTTCAGATCCCCAAGGCGAGAGAGGGAATTTTTCAATCCCGTGCTCAATGGAAACCAGGACTTAGCGTTTAGAGGAATCCTGAGTGGGGACTGCCGCCCACTCCCATATATTCTTTATGGGCCTCCTGGAACCGGGAAGATGGTGACGGTGCTAGAGGCTGTTTTACAGGTGTACTGGGCTTTGCCGGACTATCGGAAGTTATCCAACAGTGCAGCGGACCTTGTGTGTCTGCGGCTGCATGGGAACCAGGTGCTGTGGCCCGGTGCCATGGGCCGTGTAAATGCTACCTGCAGCTTAGAGGAGACAGTCGCCGATGCCATCAAACCGGACTTTAAAGGTGAAGATATCTGGACAGCCTCACGCTTCAGGATCATAATCACGACCTGCAGCAGCGGGGGTCACTCTTACCAAACAGGAGTGAGAGTCAGACATTTTACACACGTGTTTGTGGCCAAAGCAGGACATTCGAGGGAGCCAGAATGCTTATTCCGCTGGGGCGGGCTTCAGAGGCCAACAGCCACGTTGTCCTCGCCGGAGACTCCATGCAGCTCGGACCCGTCATCAAGTCCGGACTCGCCCTGGCTTATGGGCTGAACGTTTCTGTGTTGGAAAGACTGATGTCCTGGCCGGCATACCTGGGGGATGAAGACGCGTTCTGTGCTGGTAGTGCCTACAACCCTCTGTTGGTTACAAAGCTCGTGAAGAACTACAGATCCCACCCAGCTCTGCCGGCACTGCCATCCAGGCTGTTCTACCGCAGAGAGCTGGAAGTCTGCACACACCCCAAGGTGGTGACCTCCCTGCTGAGCTGGGAGAAGCTACCAAAGAAAGGCTTCCCCCTCATCTTTCATGGCGTGAGGGGCAGTGAAGCTCGTGACGGGAGGGAGCCCATCGCGGGCCGTGGACTATGGCTGCCTCCTGGCCCAGGCCATCTCCAGCCAGGAGTCTGCAAGTGACAGATCACACTCATGGTGTGATCATGCCCGACTGGAAGCAGATGGGAAAAATCAAAATTGTTTTTGTGAAATGTTGATCTGACGGACATAAAGTTCAGATCATTTAGAGGAGTTTCAAGGGCAAGAATAATTGGCGATCCTCATCTCCATCATATAGTCTAATGAAAATATATTTGAAGATGATAAATCTTTTTTGGGTTTCTCATCCAAATCAGAAAGATTTAATGTTGCAATCACCAGACCCAAAGCCTTGCTGATAGTGCTGGGAAATCCTCATGTTCTGGATCCCTGCTTTGGTGCTTTACTGGAATACAGCATTACCAAGGGTGTCTACTCGGGGTGCAATCCACCTCCCGAACTGCAGTCCCTGCAAAAAGCCAGGATTGGAGGGACCCACAGGACCAGGTCCATAGCCCCAGTTGGTAAGGCATGCCCAAGGGGCCTGGCACCACATCTGAGGGAGCTTCTGTCCTCAGATAGCACCTGCTATCTGGGGCACATGCAGCCTGCCTTGTGTCCCGGCCTTGGCCATGAGCATGGGGGCCATGGGGTCAGATGGAACCTGCTGTCCGTTCTCCACATCAGGCAATTCTGGCCACTGGGCAGTTACTGCAAACTGTCACCGAAATAAATGCTCACATGGGACACCTCCAGTGCGGCTGGCTGGAGGAGGCGGGCATCAAAGTGCAGGATGGCCAGCTGAATAGCTCTGCGGCAGGCCACGTCCTGGTCAAAGACAACGGCCTGGGTTGCAAAGACCTGGACCTGATCTTTCATGTGGCTCTGCCCATGGTGGCCAAATTTCAGCTGGTCAGAGACGTGGTGGTGTGCTCCCTTCTGAACTCCCCGCCAGCGGGCGTGAACAAGCTCAAAATCAGCCTGGTCACCCTGAAGGAGGCATGTGTGCAGAAGCTGGTGAGGGTGTGCACGGACACAGACCGCTGGGGCCTGATCTCCCTCTCCAACAAGAACGGGAGGAATGTGGAGCTGAAATTCGTCCACTCCATCTGGCGCCAGTTTGAGTTTAGTGTGGACTCTTTTCAGATTACCCTGGACTCTCTGCTCTTCTTCTACGACTGCTCCAGCAGCCCCATCTCGAAGCACGTACACCCCATGGTGACTGGGGAGAGCGTGTACGGGGACTTCGAGGAAGCCTTCGACCACCTGCAGAACAGACTGATCGCCACCAAGAACCCCGAAGAGATCAGGGGTGGGGGACTGCTCAAGTACAGCAACCCGCACGAGGGTGCGGGACTTCCGGCCCACGGACCAGGAAGAGATCAAAACTCTCCAGCGTTACATGTGCTCCAGGTTCTTCATCGACTTCCCGGACATCCTCGAACAGCAGAGGAAGCTGGATGGAGACCTACCTTCAAAACCACTTTGCCGAAGAAGAGAGGAGCAAGGACGACTACCTCATGATCCTTTGCAGGGTTGTGAACGAGAGCACCGTGTGCCTCATGGGGCACGAGCGGAGGCAGACCCTGAACCTCATCTCCCTCCTGGCCTTGCGTGTGCTGGCAGAACAAAACATCATCCCCAACGCCACCAACGTCACCTGTTACTACCAGCCAGCTTCCTATGTCAGCGACGGCAACTTCAGCAACTACTACGTTGCCCATCCCCCGGTCACCTACAGCCAGCCCTACCCTACCTGGCTGCCCTGTAACTAAGCTTGAGACCTGAGGGCTTCCCCAGTGGGAACCCCATTAGGACAAGGGCTCTCAGGTAGGGGAGCCTCCTTCTAGATGTAGCTGTTTGGCTTTTAAAAGGGAACTCAGCTCTGATTCTGCTCTTTTTTTCTTTGTGCACCCATTGGAATGGGTCTACAGTATATATCATGAGCCAACCCTGAAGGGACCCATTATTCCAGTGCCATTCTGGAAAATGCTACAGGAAGGACGACCTCCCCACATCTTTCCAGTATAGACACTGACATGCCATGTCCCAAATTCCCGCACGGGAAGACTGGAGCTCTGTGCGCTAATGGAATCTGGGAGAATGCTTGGGCAGTGTCTCTTCTCCCTCATGCCTAGAGTAGGCTCTGGCCCTCATGCAGGATTCTCAGCTGTTCTATGAAAGTTGTGGTTATAGTTTATTTTCTTGTACCCATTTTAGCCAGGCAGAAAATGGCGGGCATGGGAGTGACTTCATTTTTGTTCAAGGGACTGAATTGCTTGTGTGTATTACCTGTTAGCAGAGCTGAGGATTTCTTTCCTGAACAAACCAAAGCTGGTAGCTGGAGAATTGAGATCTGGTTGACAGTAGTTTATGGTTTAGATGCTGTGTTCTCAAGAGGAATTGTGAGATATTGCTGAGATAGATAAATAAATAAATAAATAAATAAATAAATAAATAGAATGACCTTTGCTTGAAGTGTAACTCGAAAACAAAACAGCCTGTAGAACGTAATGTTTTTTGTTTTTGTTTGTTTTGCCAAAGGCTTTGTTTTTATTTCATGCTGGGCCCAAAGGCCCATGGATGGTCTTCTCCACCATTTCACCAAGAAAGCAGCGCTGCCCCCTCACCACCTCCCACGACCTGGTCCCAAGCCCACAGAGCAAATGCCTAGAATCAGGATTGTTTTCTGAACCAAATGCAAAGCTCCCCAAGGCCCCTGAGCCTGCCTGGCTCAGCCTTGGGTCAGGCTGGGTCTGCTGCACAGGTGGGGTCTTCAGGAGTGGGGTGCACGGGAAAGCGCCAAGGTGGTTTCCAGGTGACGCTGGGGACAGAGCTTGGGGTACTTAGGGAGGCCATGGCTTTCCCCTTGTTTTATGAGGCCTGTTGTGATGTCCCCTTTGAAATAAAGCAGGGAGATCAATGCAAGAGCTTCTCTCCCAGTGGCTGCAGGCTCCAGGATAGAGTGTGGCCTGTGTCTGGGCAAGAAGGGATGAAGTACAAAGTAAGAGAAGGAGGGGTAACAGTGCTACAGTTCTGGTGGTTTTCAACTCTAGAGTAGGCTCTTCAGAAACTCGGGGATGTTTGTGAGGCATGTCACAAATGGACAGAGGACTTAGAAGCTTTTTTTATTTTTCATATTTTAGATATGAGTGAAGTGGATATTATTCTTGAATCTTGTTTCCAGTTGCTTTCCTTTGTCACATTTATCCTTACCTGTGGTGGTGAATTTATTTTTCCTGAGAACAGAAAGTTACTTCAGAGGAAATCAACAGCCTGAGTGTCGTCCACTGACTTAGAGCATTTATTATGTTTGTATTCCTGACGCAGCTAATGTACTCAGCTAATTAGAGACAATTAGCTACAAGTCTGTAACATTTACCCCCAGCCCTTTACACTTACTTTATGTAGTATTGTTTATTTCATAGGTTTTTCCCCCGGACCTTTAAAATGGACACTAATGATACACTACTATCAAAATTTGTGATTAAAACTTTACCAATTTCTTGATTGGGGTATCATTCTTTATAAAGTAGAAAGTTTTCAAAATTCAAGTTTGAAAACTCTGGCCTGAAATCAGTGATAAAGGAAATGTCCATTCCACCTCTGCCTCCTTGCAGATCTCTGTCCATCACACTTACACACTTGCCTGGGTTTTAACAGCAGGAGGACAATAAATCCTGGTGGTGGAGTCTTGAGATCTGGAGTCAGAATGACCCAGATGCAAATCCCATTTGCTCAGCTTCCTCATCTGTAAAATGGCAACAATCAAGAGTACCTACTTCATGGGGTGGCTGTGAGATTTTGGGAAATTTACTTAACCTCACACAGTTTGCTCACAGGTAAGATAAGAAGTAAAGGAGGTGAGGCAATAATGTGCTTACACAATGACTGGAAACTTGTAATTTTAGGCAATAACTATCCCTTTTTTTTAAAATAATTCTTGTACTGTTGTAGGCTCGAACCACTCCAGAGAAGCCCTATGGGCCAATTTGTCTTCATTTCATTCACAGATGGATACAGCCTCTGTAAACAGTCTCTGAATACCATCTTTTTTTTTTTTTAAAGATTTCATTTATTTATTTGACACAGAGAGGGAAAGATCACAAGTAGGCAGAGAGGCAGGCAGAGAGAGAGGGGGAAGCAGGCTCCCTGCTGAGCAGAGAGCCCGATGCGGGCCTCGATCCCAGGACCCTGAGACCATGACCTGAGCCGAAGGCAGAGGCTTTAACCCACTGAGCCACCCAGGCGCCCTGCATTCACTTAACTTTAAATCCACAACTAAGATGAGAGAAATCAGCCAATTCTGCTATTCTGAGCTAATCATAGTAGTGACAGATAAAGAATATTATCAAATGAAATTTTAAATCTTCCTGAGACATAAAAATCCATGACTTTAGTGATTTAAACTTGAGATTTTCTTGTGTCTACCATAGAGAATGCTATATACTTGGCATTGAAAAAGATGTTTGCCTAGGGTTCCACGATGGATGGCTCGTTATTAGACAAAATAGTTAATTTGGCCTCATGACTCCCTGTGATAGAAGGCAGATCAGGGTCTTGAGAAGGAAATGTGAAGTGAAACACAGAACATGAGGGACATGTGCACCCTAAGACAGAACAAAAGGTTTTTCTTGACTTCATGTTTCATTCCACCTTCCCACTAGAGAAAAAAAGTTATTCTTATTTTCCTTTTTTTTTTTAATTCCTTTAGTGTACTTCTGTACATAGACTATCTACTTTATTTTCTAGGCATTTAGAAACCTGGGGTTAAGAGCAAAAGCTCGCTGCCTAATTAGGTTTGCACTGATAGTTCAAAGGTATTTTAACACTGACCTGCATCAATTCCCAATCTTCATTCAAACCGTTCCCTACTAGCCAGGGTAAAGAGGGGAAACGGGCATGGAGGAATTCCTACACAGCAACAGCTACACAGCAAGCTAGTGATTGAGCAGAGCTGGCCCAGTTTCTGCGGCACCTCCCTCCTGCTAAGGCACCTGCCACAGATCTTAGATTTATCAAAATGCAAGCTGATGAAGGCAAGAAGGCAGGCTTGGTCAAGCCTAGGAACAGAGTCTGCTGCATAGCAGGGAAGCCATTTTGCCCTTGCTGGCTGTGGGGAACTCCTTCGTGAACAGCTACCAAGCCTTTCCCCTTGGCTGACCCTGTGCAGCAGCAGGCAGAGCACCCACATGGTACAATGCAGCCCGAACCCCATCAAACCAGTGTGAGATGAAAACCTTACATGTGGATGGGAAGGGAGGTATGCATGTACTCAAATATAAGAAAAACTGGTCCTTTGGCAGTCTTTTAGTTAGGTTCTTTTAGTTACGTCTGGCAAGCCTGTTCAAATAAATGAGATTTTTAAAGTACTTTCTCTGTCTAAACTCCTTTCTACGAATTAAATGAAACCAGACAGCAGTGCTGGCTCATTCCTTCAGCTTCACACTTTTACACATGCCTACTATCCATGAGAAGCAAGCTGTGAGAGCTGCCCCAAGAGCCCACAGGAATTGTCATTAGATGGAAGACCAGCAAGAAAGGCAGGGTGTTGCCAGACATGCAAACTGCACAGCTGTGGGCCAGCCACCTCCCCAAGCTCTGCCAGGATTTTGAGGGAGAGGGAACTGCTAGCTTCACCGTTTCTGTGACCCTGATTCCCTGCTGGGGCCTTTATTGCAGCTTGGGAACTGCAGGTGGGCCCTAGGGATGGGAGTCTTTGGGCTTGGCCAACCCAGGGTCGGTCAGCTCTGGCAGTGGAGGAGTCCAGGTGATCTTTTAGCTGTGCAAGGATGACTGGGTAGGGAACCACTAGGCTAAACCTAACCCTTAGGTAGAGCCATAGGAAATTGTCAGTATTTGACCATTCTAACCTTCAAAAATGGCTATTTCATGCAGTTCAACCTAAACTTTCAGTAAGCGGATAAAAAGGCAAGAAACCGAAGCCCAGACTATTGTCTGCAGTAGATTCTATTCAGTCTATTAGAAGTGGAATAGGTTTCCTAGAACATTAGTCTCCCAATTCATTTTTTCATCTTTCATCTTGTTTAATAAGATTGTTATGGGCTGAAGCATCCCAAAAGGTATGCTTAAGTCCTAATCCCCTACCTCATAATGGGAGCATATATGGAAATGGGGTGACCATATGTGGAAATGTTGTCTTTTTTTTTGAAAGTAGGCTCCATGACCAGCATGGATCCCAGTTCAGGGCTTGAACTCACAACCTTGAGATCAAGACCTGAGCTGAGACCAAGAGTTATATGCTTAACTGAGTGAACCACCCAGGTGCCACAGAAATGAGGTCCTCATCGAGGTAACTGAGTTAAAGCGAGGTCATTAGTGTGGGTCCTACCAATGACTGGTATCCTTATCAAAGGGGGAAATTTGGCCAGAGGGAAGATGATGTGAAGGCAGGAGTGATACATCTACAAACCAAGGAATGGCTGAGGCTACCAGCAGCAAGGAGAAAGACTTGAGAAATCTCTTCCCTAGAGCCTTGAGAGGGAGCTTGGCCTTGTACAAATCTTGATTTTGTACTTCTGGTTCCAGACCTGTGAGGCAATGAGTTCCCCTGTTGTTTTAAATCACCCCGTGTATGGTACTTTGTCATGGCAGCCCTGATGTGAAGGTCTGAATGTCTGTTCCCACCCCTACCTTCATGTTGAAATCCTAATGCCCAAGGTGATGGTATTAGTAGGTGGGCTGTAGAGAAATATGTTAAATAATGAAGTGGAGCCCTCATGAGTGGGGTCAGTGCCCTCATAAAGGAGGATCTAGAGAAACTCTAGCCCCTTCTACCATGTGAGGGCACAATGAGAAGGTGCCAGCTCTAAGCCAGTAAGCAGGCCCTCACCAGGTGACTGTGCTGGTGCTTTGATCCTTGACTTTCTAGGCTCAAGAGCTGTGAACAAAGAATTTCTGTTGTATGTAAGCTACCCAAGTCTGCAGTATTTTGTTATAGCAGCCTGAATGGATGAAGATACCTAAGAAATATATACAGGTTCCTTTCAGTGATGATCAACTATGTTGTCGGTAAGACAGCTTACGTTAAAAATGGTACAACTGGGGCGCCTGGGTGGCTCAGTGGGTTAAAGCCTCTGCTTTCGGCCCAGGTCATGATCTCAGGGTCCTGGGATCGAGGCCCGCATCGGGCTCTCTGCTTGGCAGGGAGCCTGCTTCCCCCCCCTCCCCC
>LNAC01000309.1:125311-147578 GCA_002007465.1 Ailurus styani | reverse complement strand
TCCCCCCCCCCCCCCCCGCCTCTCTCTGCCTGCCTCTCTGCCTCCTTGTGATCTCTCTCCCACTGTGAAATAAATAAATAAAATTTAAAAAAAAATGGTACAACTGTTTAGTCCCTAGGATCCAGATTTGAGGTATTCATTCATTCCTACAGGAACTAGTTGAGGTTCCTACTGTGGCCAAAAAGATCTGTTTAGATACAATAAAGCTAGCTTTGTAATTTATCTCATACAAACTCTTTTGGTTTTCTGGCATTTTCAAGTTTGTGGTTTTCAATATGAATTTTTTCTTCAGTCTGCAATGGGATAGACATCATGGCTGTGCAACCTTAAGGAGCCCATTCAAATTTAGGAGAACCAGAAATTTATTGTAAGGAGACACAAAGAATTGCTGATACCGTCACACAGAGTCCTTGTGTGTTAAAGAGTTCAGAAGGTGGAAATAGAGCTCCTAGAGTTGTACTCTGGAGATTTGTTCGGAAAGATGAGTGTTAGCAGGCTTCACCCGCTGGGGGCCTCAAAAGCAGTTAAGTAGAGCAGGATCGGAGACAACAGCTTCTTCTGGAGGGAAGGAGAGCCCAATGCAGATTGGTGCAGGATGCACTATAAGCTCTTTTACGTCAAACTTTTTTTAGGATCCAGTTTAACAAATAAGCCTAAACAAACAAAATAATAGAAGGTGATTATAAGTTGGCTGACTGGGTGCCTGGGTGGTTCAGTGGGTTAAAGCCTCTGCTTTCAGCTCAGGTCATGATCTCAGGGTCCTGGGATCGAGGCCCACATCGGGCTCTCTGCTCAGCAGGGAGCCTGCTTCCTCCTCTCCCTGTCTCTGCCTGCCTCTCTGCCTACTTGTAATCTTTCTCTCTGTGTCAAATAAATAAATAAAATCTTAAAAAAAAAAAAAGTTGGCTGACTACAGTCAGATGGGACTTCTTTGAGTAGAAATGTAGGCATAAGGAAAAGGATTTTGATTCATATTTGTACCTTCCCTCTTTGGGCCTATCGCATTTCTTAGCCAAATTAAGAGTCAGGTTTTGACTATCCCAATACAATAGTGCCTCCAGGAACCGTCCTCTCCCACATGGTGATTTCATGGTTCATTACAACTTCCATTAGAGAGAGTTAGGAAAGTGAAAGGAAGTGAAATTACAACTAAGCCATCTGGAACCTTTGATACTGAAAGCTTTAGGGAGATAGGACATATAAACCACAGCCTGGAATGGAGTCTTAAAATTTACAATGGATTCAAATTATTCAGGATTTTATTCCTGCTTCTTTTAGCCATCATTTCTGTAGACAGTTAACACTTGGGAGGGGGTGGGGAGGAGGAATGAACATTAAGACACAAAAAAGAATAACTGTAAAGGAAAAACAAATTAATAAATACAACTACATTAACATGAAAAAACACTTCCATTCATAAAAAAAGATACCTTAAAGCAAATAAAAGGAAACTTATATACTGGAAGGTTTTATATTAAACATTAATTTAATATAAAATATAGAAAGAACTATAAATCAGTTAAAAAATAAACAATAGAAGAGGCTGAACAAATAGGAATTTTACAGAATGGCAAATAAGTATGTAGATATATATGATGAAATGCTCATCTTCATAGGTGATCAGGAAAATGCAAATGACGATCACACAAAAATAACATTTTATAACCATATGATTGGCAAAAATCCAAAAGTCTGACTTTACCAAATGCTAGAGAGGACAGGGGTCAACGGAATCTCATATACTGCTGGTGGGAGAATAATTTAGTAACAGCTTTAGAAAACAAGCTGGTGTTCCCCTGTGAAGGTGAACACTCTCGTACTCTACAATCCAGAAATTCTACTCCTAACTATATGGCAAGCTCTTGGCCGTGTACACCACCAGCAGCCCATGTTCACAGCAGCCCATTCATAAGAGTCCAAGGCCCACGGGAGACCTGGGTGGCTCAGTCGGTTAGTCGACCAACTCTTGATTTCACCTCAGGTCATGATCTCAGGCTTGTGAGATTGAGCCCCCCCATCAGGCTCCAGGCTGGGTGTAGAGTCTGCTTAAGATTCTTTCTCCCCACCCTGCCCCTCCTCCACTCCTCCTCCCTCTCTTTAAAAAATAATAGTAATAAAAAAAATTAAAGAGTCCAAAGCCCAACATTAGAAGAGGAGATAAATCTGCTGTGGTATAGTAACACAATGGAGTATGACTAAGCAGGAAAAATGAGGAAACCACACACCAACAACAGAGTGAACTTCAGTAATGTGAAGCTGAATGAAAAGACAATCAACTCCCAGAAAAGTACATATAGCGTGATCTCTTTTTTACAAAGTTCAGAACAAACAACTAAACTGCACATTCCTTAGGTATACACATATATTCTTTTTTTTTTAAAGATTTTATTTATTTATTTGACAGAGTGTCATAGTGAGAGAGGGAACATAAGCAGGGGGAGTGGGAGAGGGAGAGGGAGAAGCAGGCTTCCTACAAAGCAGGGAGCCCGATGTGGGGCTCGATCTCAGGATCCCGAGATTATGACCAGAGCTGAAGGCAGACACTTAACGACTGAGCCACCCATGTGCCCCTACACACATATATTCTTGATAAAACTTACTAAAATAAAAAATTAGGTATAAGCTAATATAACATTATATGTTAATTATACTTCAAAAAACCTTGGGGGAAAGCAGGAGAATGAGATGGGAAAGTAATTACATAGGGATATGATATTAAGATTCTGGTTGTGGTCTGCTGATGGTAGGTTTTTGGGGTGTTTCTTATTAAACTGAAAAATACATTAGTAAATGAAGAAATAAAAGATGACCATTTCATGCATCAATGATGCCTACTGTGTCCTAACTCAAAGATTCTGATTAAGCCAAGCCTGGGAACCTGAGGTCCATTAAAACAGAACAGAAATAAACAAAAAGCACTGGGTATCTTAATTAATGCGTCTACCACCTGAAGCTACGGAATATAGCTTCAAGGGCTCTTCTCCTGCAAAGGCCCAGTCAGAGCAGGGGCTGTGAGTGCTCAGAGATGCAATCTAAAAGCTCTTCTGGTGAAGTGCTCATAGAGACCACAGAGGGAAGGGACCTGCACCTCCAGACAGCAGCAGCAGCGACAAACTGTGGTTTCTTTCCTCTTTTTAAATAAAAACTCACACCTGTACCCAATTCTGCATTCTTTTTCGTCCATTTCTTAAATTATGCAAGCTTTAGGTGCCACAAAACCTAGCTCTTGTCCTGCTAATCCACTGACATAATCTTGCCACAAGGTGCATAAGGGGCTACAGTGGCCTCTCCTTCCAAACTACCTGGTCTTCCTCCCAGAGGAACCCAAAATTTGTCTGGGACTCCTGAAGGTCTATGCAACACAAGAATATACAAATACTTTTTCCTTCCCTCCCATGTATTACTTTTTACTTTGAAATGTCAAGCTGACGGAAAAACTGTGAGACTAGTATAAAGAATGTTCTCTTCTGGAACTACTGGAGATTAACTTGCCGAAATGTGTGTAAAATGACAATATATGAAGTTACTCACACTGTTATTTCTAAGAACAAGAGACTAGGAAAACATTCACATCCAAGATCTCCAATTCCAACCAACAGAGTTCATTCCAGTATTCTCTTTCCCTAGCTGGAAATCCCTTCTCTGACACTTAGGCACCTGGCTCCCCTCTCGGCTGCCAGACTGTATAGGTGCCACCATCCCACGTGGGCTCTGACACCCTGTACTGGGCCACCAGCCTGTGTGGACCCCCTCTTGGCTCCACTCGGGCTCCGACACAGTGCTCAGCCATCACAGCCACACCTCACCGCAGCCTCTGGTCAATCCCAACCCTACTGTGCCCACTTTACCTAATGGCTTTTGGAATAAATTATTCAGGAAGAAAGCAAAGGAAGGAGTAAGAGGATAAGAGGAAGAAAAGGGGAAGCGAATGCAAAGGATCTCTACATTTTCTATATTAATGATAATGATACCATATTCACAGTCCTGCATCTTGTGCTTTTCATTTAATACGTATTAATGAGATAGCCCCATAACTAAAGAATTTCCTTATTATTTATGGTACTGTAATATGCCACAAAATTTTTTGTGGCACACACAACGTGGTTGCTCAACCAATTTCCTACTGACGGTATCAATGGTTTGCCAATCTTTTGCTCTCCCAAATAACTTTGCAAGAGTAACATAACTACTGTGACAGTAGAGCAACATATACATGTAATTTTGCACACTTTAGTACACCTGTGGGATAAAGTCCTGGAAATGGCTGGAAAAGAGTATAAGGCTTTGTAGTTTGGATAGATTTTGGCAAGTAGCTCTCAACCAATGTTTAAGAATACCTTTAACTTATACTTTTACATGATAAGTAATTGAGAATTTCTGGGCATTTGTGGGTTATAAAGCCAAAGCAAAACCAAACCAAAACCAAAACCCAACAACTTCCAAGCCCCCAAACACAAAACCCAAGAAACTAAACCAGACCAAAAAAAGACATAGTGGCAGTTTCTTACTTGTTGCCTCAGAGTATAGGGTCTTTTCATCCACACTTCGGATATTACCGGAAACAAACAATTTCCTCCCTTCAATTTTATCAAGCTGGCTATTTATCACAACAACAGAACAAAGGGGGATAGGCCTGCAGAAGAAAAAAAAGGAGACGAAATTTGTTTTTATTAAATTTATGTAACACTGAGATGACCAAGTGCTTGCAAAAGGCTAGAAATCTATGACAGCTGGTATCAGCATGTGTCAGATAAAACTGCCACAGATCAGACACCCCTTCTCTGGGCTGAACCCAGGGGCCACCCCTTCCTCCTTAGAGCTACTGATTTTAGGTGGCAACTGGGTACCTGGGCGCAGGCTGCCCTTGGTGTTAGCTTCAGAGACCACCAGGGATTCTAGCTTTTTGATGGCATGGGCTGTCCCACCTGAAGACCCAGAGCAAAGTCTGAAGGGTGCTGGAATTCTTTAAAGAAATGAAAAAAGGACCATGGGATGGTCCCACCAGCATTTCTCATTTTCCATCACAATCCAAATTTTTCACCCAATCCCCTTTAGAGTGACTGTCACTAGAAAGACACCCAAAAACAACAAAATGTACTAAGCCAGGGCTGTCCAAGGAAATTTTCTGTGGTGATAGAAATGTCCCACCTCTGAGCTGTTCAGTACAGCAGCCACCTCACAATGAATACCCAAAATGTGGCTGCTGTGAATGAGAAACTGAATCTTTAAATTTATTTAATGAATTTATATTTCAATTTAAATAGCTACATGTGACCAGTGGCTACACTGGCCTTTGGGAATCCTGGAGACAGAGTGCCATGATGAAAGAGGTACCTTTTCAAAGGTGAAATGTTATTTGGCAGAAACAAAATGTGGAGGATGGGTTCTGTGCTCCTGCAGTGCCACCATGGAAAGGAACTACACCAAGTCGAAGGGAAGTCATCACAAGTGATTACCTCTGCCCAGTTTTTGCTCCCATTAGCTTTTCCTGAACCTCCTGATGGAACAACCAAACTTTGCTTTTATTTCTTTAAACATATTTTAATATATTCTTTATCATGTTGAAAAACCATCTCTAGGATCTAATTTTAAAGTATAAATAGTATAAAACTATTTGTTTAATGTCAATGTGTAAAAAATATACATTATCAATGTATATGTACGTTGTAGATATAAATACATATATATAAATGTAGAAAATAAAGTCAACATAAAAAACATTGACTATATGTAAGGATGACAATTTTTCCCAAGTTAATCTTTAAGTTAATATAACTGTTATCAAAATCATATTTTGTTTTTTGGTAGATTTTGACAAATTTATCCTTTCATTTGATTCATTCAAATGATACCGAGAGGTGGTTGGTAAGACACAGGATTATATAAGAGAAGCTTTGATGACAGTCTGGGTGAGGAGTTAAAAATCTCAAATGCAACTAGGAACGAAGGAAACTACCTCAACGTAATAAAAACCATATAAGAAAAGCCCTCAGTTAACATCATATTCAATGAAGAAAGACCAAAAGCTTTTCCCCCTAGATCAGAAACACAACAAGGATGCCTACTTGCGTCACTTCTATTCAACAATTTCATTTCTATACGTTAACAATGAACAATCAAAAAATTAAGAAAATACTTTAAATAACAGAGAAATAAAATACTTAGGAATAAACATAACCAAGGAGGCAAAAAAAATGTGTACACTGAAAACTACAAAGCCCTATTAAAAGAAATTAAAGACACAAATAAATGGAAAAATGTCTGTGTTCACAGACTGGAAGAAAATACTGTTAAAATGTCAATACTATGCAAGGCAATTTACATATTCAATGCAATCCTAGAAAATCCCAGTAGCATAATTTTTTGCAGGGGCCCTGAATGGCCAAAACAGTGTTGGGGGCTGGGGAAGCAAGCTGCAAGTCTCACACTTCCTGATTTTAAAACATATTACAAAGCTATAGTAATCAAAATACTGTGGTACTGGCATTAAGACAGACATACAGATCAATGAAATAGAACAGAGAGCCCAGAAATAAACCCTCTCATCCTGTCTAACGATTTTCATTAAAAGTATTAAGACCACTCAATGGAGTGTGCCTAGGTGGCTCAGTCGGTTAAGTGTCTGCCTTCCCAAGGCAAATTCCTGGGACCAAGTCCCACATCAGGCTCCCTGCTCAGCGGGGAGTCTGTTTCTCCCTCTCCCTCTGCCCCCCCCCAACTTGTGCTCTCTCTTTCAAATAAATAAAACCTAAAGAAAAACAACAACAACAAATCAAAGCACAGTGAGATATCACCTCATACCATTTGGAGGGCTACTATCCAACAAAAACAAAAACAAAATCCAAGATAACACATACTAGCAAAAAGACGTGCTGCTGATGGGAATGTAAAATGATGCAGCTGCCATGGAAAACTGTACAGGGGTTCCTCAAAAAATTAAAAATACAACTACCATGTAATCCAGCAATTCCACTTTTTGGTATTTACTCAAAAGAACTGAAAGCAAGATTTCACGGAGATATTTGCATACTCATGTTCATTACAGTATTATTTGTAACAGGTTAAGCAGTGGCAACACCCGAACTACCCAATGATGGATGAATGGATGAACAAAATGGGGTCTATACATGACAGAATATTATTCAGCGTTAAAGAAAAAAAAAAAATTCCGGACTGCATGGGTGGCTCAGTTGAGTCTCCAACTCCTGATTTTAGCTCAGGTCATGATCTCAGGGTTGTCAGATAAAGCCCTGCACTGGGCTCGATACTCAGCGGGAAGTGTGCTTGAGATTCTCTTCCTCTCCCTTTCTCTGTGTACCTCCCCCACCTGCTCTCACTCTCTGAAGTAAATATATCAATCTTTCAGGGAAAAAAAAAAAGGAAAAAGAAAAAATCCTGTCACATGCTACATCATGGACAAAACTTGAGGACATCTTGCTAAGTAAAATAAACCAGTCACAAAAAGAGAAAATGTTGTATGGATTCCACTTATATGAGTAAGTCAAATTCATAGAAACAGAAAGGAGAATGGTGGTTGCCAGGGGTTGTAAGGACGGGAAAAGAGGGAGTTAACGTTTAATGGGTATAGAGTTTCGGTTTTGCAAGATAAAAAAGTTCTGAAGATTACTTTTACAACAATATGACTACATTTCACACTACTCAAAAAAATGTTAGAAATAAAAGGCACAAGGCCCATTAAATCTAAAATACCACTGTGGGGATGGCTGGGTGGCTCAGTCAGTTAAGCATCTGCCTTGGGCTCAGGTCATGATCCCAGGGTTCTGGGATCAAGTCCCGCATCCAGCTCTTTGCTCAGCAGGGAGCCTGCTTCTCCCTCTACCTGCTCTGCTTGCACTCCCCCTGCTTGTGCACTCTGACAAATAAATAAAATCTTTAAAAAAAATTAAAATACCATAAAATACCAAAAAAATTAAATACCACGTGAACTCATAACCTTATTAAATGTTAAAAATTTTCCAGCTGTGACAAAGAAATGGCCCAGCAGCAAGGTTATCCTGCCCACCATGAGAACATGTCTAATATTTTCCTAGTCTTTCGCATTATTCTCCACTCAAAAGAAATCAGCAATCTTTGTAGAGTAGCTACTCTATGTCTTGGCACAGATACACCTCGTGGTTGCTAAAATGTAAGTAATGATAACAACATTAACAATAATAATAATAAGCAGCTAACACTTACTCAGTACTTATTACGTGGCCAGATATTGTTCTAGGTGCTTTACATGCATTCACTCGTTTATAGCTCATAATGGCCCTATATGGTAGATATTATTATCCTCTTTCTAAAGATGAGGAAATTAAAGCACAGAGAGGTTAGAAACCTGTCCAAGATCATATAGATGGTAAATGGCAAAACAGGCATTTGAACCTGCTCTAGAGTCTGTCCTCTTAACCAGTACATTATACTGTCTCTCTGGAGACAAAAGTACTTAAAAATCCATCTGGAAAGAATTGAAAGGACAGGACCTAGTCCCAAGAGACTCCTAACAGGCCAAATGCAATTTAAGCACAGAAAAGAGGGTGATAATTATGGTTAACTACATTACGGAAAGCCAGGAGTCCCTAATGATTCTGAAAAAAGGGAAAAATAAACATAAGAACTATAAAACTATAGCTATAATTCAAAAATAAAGATAGCTGGGGCACCTGGGTGGCTCAGTGGGTTAAGCCTCTGCCTTTGGCTCAGGTCATGGTCTCAGGGTCCTGGGATCAAACCCCACATCGGGCTTCCTGCTCGGCAGGGAGCCTGCTTCCTCCTCTTCCTCTCCTTGCCTCTCTGCCTACTTGTGATCTCTCTCTCTGTCAAATAAATAATAAAATCTTAAACAAACAAACAAAAATAGGGTGCCTGGGTGGCTCAGTGGGTTAAAGCCTCTGCCTTCAGCTTAGGTCATGATCTCAGGGTCCTGGGATCGAGGCCCGCATCGGGCTCTCTGCTCAGCAGGGAGCCTGCTTCCTCCTCTCTCTGCCTGCCTCTCTGCCTACTTGTGATTTCTCTCTCTGTGTCAAATAAATAGATAAAATCTTAAAAAAAATAAAAATAAAAATAAAAAAATAACAAAAATAAGGATGGCTATGATCGGAGAAATTGAATTTTTTAAGTAGTTTACATATAGAGAACAGTGAAGACAAGAAAAGTATATGTCTGCCTCACAGTATTTTACTCTATGAAAGGTCACGGTAACAGGTGAGCTGACAGGTGAAAAGAACATCTATGTGTATTTGGTAGATTTACACTCACAGGCAAATGCCATTTGGGGCTTTATATAAGTCTGGCACAATCTTTCTAAAGATTTTATTTATTTATTTCACAGAGGGAGAGAGATCACAAGGAGGCAGAGAGGCAGGCAGAGAGAGAGAGAGGAGGAAGCAGGCTCCCCGCTGAGCAGGGAGCCCGATGCGGGGCTCGATCCCAGGACCCTGAGATCATGACCTGAGCCGAAAGCAGAGGCTTTAACCCACTGAGCCACCCAGGCGCCCTTGGCACAATCTTTCTAAGAGCCCTCATTAACCCTCTCTCCCACACCAACAAGCAGAGAACTGTCAGGAAGTCAAACAATTCCAGAAAATGCAGGAATTGTACCCTTAACAAATAGGACTGGTTACAGAAAAGAATCAACAAGAAAGAAGGCAAATGTCTTCCCTAGCTGAATATCTCTGAAAGACTACAGTCTCATGTCCTTATCTCCTGAGAGATGGAATCATCACCAATTACAGGAGATGCATTTAATTGTAGGTAAGTAGTAAACCAAAGGAAAAATATACAACGAAGACACAGTGGACTTGGATACTAAATAAGGGGGAGTGGGAATTTAGAAGAAAAGGTGTAGGTCTGGAAAGTCCCTCTAACATGGTAAGGAAATCTTGACTCCAATAGGGGTTTGGCTTTATGAACTCAGGCATGTGTTCCAATCACCCTCAAAGGAAAAAATCCTATTCCATTAAGAACCTGCCCAGGATAACTGCCCGGAACCTACTTTTGGCTAAGCTGAGATGGTTCCTTTAGGGTCTGACACAAGTACTGGACACCCAATGAGGCTATAAGAACAAGTACACTAACCTCAGGAAAATAAAAATATTGGCATCCTAGAGAAATTAATCAAGCCCAGAAGGAAAAATTTTTAATAAGTGTAGGTGAAATAATAAGGGTTTTTTTTTTTAAAGATTTTTTATATTGGGGAGCCTGGGTGGCTCAGTCATTAAGCATCTGTCTTTGGCTCAGGTCATGATCCCAGGGCCCTGGGATCAAGGCCCGTCCCTGCTTGGCAGGAAGCCTGCTTCTCCCTCTCCCATTCCTCCTGCTTGTGTTCCCTCTCTCGCTGTGTCTCTGTCTGTCAAATAAATAAAAATAAAAAATCTTAAAAAAAAGATTTTTTATATTTTAGAGAGAGTGCGCACAAGTGGAGGGGGGCAGAGGGAGAGAATCTTCAAGCAGACTGCCTGCCGAGCGCAGAGCCCGACGCAGAGCTCAATCCCACACCCCATGAGATTATGACCTGAGCCAAAATCACAAGTCAGTCGCTTAACTGACTGAGCCACCCAGGCATCCCGAAATAGTAAGTTTTATGATCACTGAGATAATTTTGTGTTTGAGGCATCTGGGAAAAAAAACACCATATTAGGCTTATTATTTCATTTACTGAAGTACTTAGTAAAATTTGATTATGTTTTAAGTCAAAAGAATTTATACTGCATAATTTATAAGTATGGATTTATTAATATGTCTCTGGTTGTGTTAGTTGTTGACTATAAATACATTTGAGGTAATAATGACATCAGTAAAGACACCACTTTCTCAGTCTTTCTTCCTAGTAATGATGTTAAATGAAGTGTTGTGAAGAACTTCCAGGTCTCCTAAAAAGAGAGAAGATAGCTCTTCTTCTACCCTTTGTCAGTCCTGCTGTCAGGACATGTGATGGCTCTCGATGGCACTCAGTACTGTGAAAAGGTGAGCTGGAAGGAGCCTGGTCTCTGGGAACCAGGAAGTTTGCCATACCAGCCCAGGATGCCTTCCTTCGGACTCCTTTGTGTGACACATTTCTATCTTGTTTAAGCTAATTTTATTTTGAAGTTACTATTATTGGCAGCTGGGGAGGGAGAAGTTAAAGCAGCTGGCCTCCAATTCTTCCATTCTGTGTGTGTTGGGGGGCGGTGCAGGAAGCAGACTGAAACACTCCCAGGGAAAAGGAGACAAATGACCATGTCTAATTTTTTCCAACTGGCCCTCCAGGTGAACTGACCAAGAACTGGCAAACTATGGCCCCACTGGCCAGCTGCCTGTTTTTGTACATAAAGTTTTATTGGAACACAGCTATACCTACTTATGTATTTATCTACTGTCAATGGCTGCTTTTGTGCGGCAAAGGCAGAGTTAAGGAGTTATATCAGAAACATTACGGCCTACAAAACATAAAATATTTACAGAAAAAATTTTGCTGGCCCCTGAAATAAACTAATAATGTTTGGTAGGAGGCAGTTGTCTTTTTCTGTAGAATGCCTGCCTAGGGATTATTTAGAGTAAACAAACCCACAATCTATGAGGCATGGCTTCCTGATGATCGCCAGATAAACCATACAACTCTCTGGGACATAAAATGGAGATGTTTTGTAACTTAAATGCCCCCCACTGGGCAAAGTAATAACCCACAGAACCTTATTTGGAGACCTCATCTATTGAACTGTTCTTAAACTCTGTTTTGCACTATTGCTTTCTCTGTTCCTGTCCCGTGTCCACTGATTTGTTAACTGCAAGGGTTTTATCACTGTAGGACTGAAGAATTAAGACCCTGTGGGAGCCTTATTTTTGATGGATACCAAACGCATCTTGCTGGCCTGACCTTTTATTTCTGTGTGAAGTTATGAAAAACCCATGTTTTGTTATGTAGTAGATATTGGTGCTCCACTCAGATCCCCTTCAATCCTTTTTTCACTTTTTTGTTGTTGTTGTTATTTTTGTATAGAGCTTGCCTTGCTCAAACACAGAGAGCTCAACGGGCCTGGAATTTTGGTCCCTCGTTGTATGACTGATGTGAGAAAGAGCTCCCTTACTTACAGCAGGAACAATTCAGAGGCACACATTTCACTCCAGATCTCCTTGATGATCAGGCTGAAGCTGCCCTTTGCAGGATTTTGAGAGTCCAAGCCTGACTGGCTTCTTCCCTTTTCCTGTTTTCCTCCTCCCACTCCTGTGCTAGCTTCCCTAGGGAGCACTTCCTTTATCCTTTGCACACAAATCTTTGTCTCAGGGTCTGTTGCTGGAGAGACCGATCCATGACATCTAAGAAGCAGAGAATACCTGAGAAATTTACCTTCTAAAATTGATGCTGAGATTTGCAGTCATGACAACTCCCCCACATATAAGTGCACATACACCAACAGTAGTATCAATCATGGTTGCAATGGCACCTCCGTGAAGGAATCTAGTTACAACAACAAAAAAAGAAAACTATTTTCAGAAGGTCTAAAAACAGAGCCTCTGGAGAGAAATTATCCAAGCACATCTCCATATAATTTACTTATGAAAGGTCCACTTGGTCCATGTTCAATAAACTCAAATAATATCCATGTCCCCAGATTTTATTCATAGCATAATAGTATAGTATTGCTAATATACCAGAACTTAATGGTAATCAGATCCCAATTCATTCATGTTTTACTTAACGGTACGTAATTGTTTAAAAATGTAGAAAATGCAGATAAACAGAAAAATAAATCAAAAATTGGAAGGCCTATAATCCCACCATCTAGTGACAAATCACTATTACATGTTAATGATACTCTCTCAAATGATACTGTTGCCCTGTCCCATGCTTTTCTGATTTAATATTTATAAGCATCTTTCCATGTAAATAAGTATGTATTTACATTGCCACTTCAATGCCTTTATTGTAGTCTATGGATATGGATGACTATAAGCTAGCAATCTTACAGACCAACATTTCTATCGATCGATGCTATCATTCTTACCCAGGTGCTCCTTGCAGGTAAGGACCTCCTTGAAATATGCAAACTGTCCTGTTTTCAACATGATTATGGAACATCGCATATTCAAACCCCAGACCTTCCTCAAGGCTTCTGGGAAAGAGGTGGACCCCTGACATGCGTTGTTCTTTTACAGCCTTTGGATCTGTAGGGAAATGCGGGGGATGGGCATATGAGAAAACAAGTGTGAGAAAGACGCCCTGACAGAGCTAAGCATCTGTACCTTGCAAGAACCACAGGTTAATGGACGAGTGATTAAAATGTCAACCAGCGGGCGCCTGGGTGGCTCAGTGGGTTAAAGCCCCTGCCTTCGGCTCAGGTCATGATCTCAGGGTCCTGGGATCGAGGCCCGCATCGGGCTCTCTGCTCAGCAGGGAGCCTGCTTCCTCCTCTCTCTCTCTGCCTGCCTCTCAGCCTACTTGTGATCTGATCTCTCTGTGTCAAATAAATAAATAAAATCTAAAAAAAATAAAAAAATNCTCAGCCTACTTGTGATCTGATCTCTCTGTGTCAAATAAATAAATAAAATCTAAAAAAAAAATAAAATAAAATAAAAAATAAAAAAAAAATAATAAAAAAATAAAATGTCAACCAGGCACAAAATTAGAGGGGATGGGAGCGTCCCACAGAAACAGAATATAGGATTTTTGCCCTTGTGACTTTACAGTCTAACTGGCGACACAGTAAACATAAATGAAGTCAAAACCAGGTTCTTACTCACACATGGCAATCAGGATATATAGTATATCAATGCTGAGGGTATACCAAATGAAATAGTAAATAAGGTATAGACAGAAAGTCTTCTTGGAATAAGTACGGCTTATACAGGATTTAAAGAAAATGAATAGTGTAACAGTAGGGAGGTTTTCTTTGCAGAAGTGAGTTTAGCCTCAGCAAAAGAAAAGTTATCATACTGAATCAAAATCAGGTCCAGTTCAGTCCAATATTCTGTGTGACTAGGACTCTAAAGCCCCAAACTCTGGGTTAGATGCATTAAGGTTCGTAAAATCAAATTAGTGAGTTATAATCAGACTTTAAAAGAAACTGAATGCTTCACATATATCCTGGGCAACAACTAGTATACCAGTTCAGATATGCTTTATCAGTTATACAACTGTGCCCAAGTTGTGTATAGTGGGTTTTGAGTCAAAATGCAGGTCACTTCCAAGCAAAGACTGAAAGCTGTTGTTCTAAAGGTAGGGCATGTTTATCCTTACACACCTATGTTAAGGTTTAATTCCCTAAACTCTGCTTTCTTTCTTGGCTCATCATGATTTGCCATGCCTAACACTAAGTTTCTTTTTTTTTTTTTTTAAAGATTTTATTTATTCATTTGACACAGAGAGAGAGATCACAAGTAGGCAGAGAGGCAGGCAGAGAGAGGAGGAAGCAGGCTCCCCGCCGAGCAGGGAGCCCGATGCGGGCCTCGATCCCAGGACCCTGAGATCATGACCTGAGCCGAAAGCAGAGGCTTTAACCCACTGAGCCACCCAGGCGCCCCACTAAGTTTCTTTTGTTACTGAATTTATATTTACAAAGTTTGAAAAAGATAGGAGATGAGAAGATTTGGGAGAAGTGGGCAGAATGGCTTTTATTTAGGTCATGAACATCCTGGGGGCAGGAGACCTTTTAGACTTTGTTCACTCAACAAGTGGCATACACTGTGTTTGCACACACTGTATGTCCTCTAGTGGTTGTGGAGAAAATTAAGGGAGCCAGACAATGGAGGACCAGTATCATAGGAATTGGGAAAATTGAGTTCTTGGCCTAGAACTTGTTTCATCCTCTACACTTTTATCCATAGAGAGGAGATAAACCTCAATGACCTCTGACAGCTGTCCAACTCTGACATTGGAACTTCAGTGTAAGATAAGCAAGAAACTCTTCTGATTTTTTACTTAGAGTTCAAAATTTCTGATCTAGGTTACCAAACCTTGAGGTTACCTCATAAAATTGAGAAAAATAAAGATATAAATTTAAGTTTTGTTAGAAATGCAGACTCTTACATTCTACCCTTGACCTACTGAAGCACAGCCTGCGTTTTAACAAGACTCTCAGGTGCCTCATATTCTCATGTTCAAATCTGAGAGGCACTGGCCTTTTACAACATGGGATGGCAATGACGGTAGCAGGAGTGACATGGCTGGACTTGCAGTCTGAATCACTCTGCCAGCTGGAGGAAAAGAGGGATTGATGGGGATGAGAAAGATGAGCTGGAAGACCACTGAAACACTATAGAATCACGGTCACCAGCTCATTCCCTGGGTGAGGTGACTGTTTCCAGCGTGTGGGAGAGATGATAGGTGGCTAGATTCGTCCAGGGCTGGGGCTTTCCTAGATGACTAGGCCAGGGAGGGTCAGACAAATGAGGTCAAAGAATTGCTTCCACGAGCCCTATACAAGCAAGCTGGAAGAAGACAACCATAGTCAGGAAACTGTCTAAATGTGTCAACGTGGAGGCTGTTCACTTGTTGCATACAAGGCTCAGGATGTCTCTGGCTTGTGCAGCTGGGGTTGGGTAAAGAAGAGTTCACAGTTGACAGGAAGCTAAGTGAACTGAAACCATGGGGATTCAGACGGTGAACCAAATGTTGAAATACTCAGTATGTAAGGGAGGCTGGCAGAGGACAGCAACACAAAGAGGAGGGTAACAATGTCAGATGGTAGAAACCTCAAAGGAACAGGGGTTTCTAAGAGGAACAGGAAATAATGGGTTGAAAGCAAGGGTGGGTAACAAGGAGAACCTCCAAGTCCCAGAGTCCCCCCCCGCCCCAAAATTCAGAGAGGGTCAAGTTTCAGGCAGGAACCATGGACCATGTAGGAAAGGAACCCTGGAAAACACTGATATTTAAGGAGTGGGGAGGAGAGAGAGAGAAGAATGGTCAGAGAGGTTTCTGAAAGCCAAAAGGGAAGTTCCAAGGAGAATGCGATCAACAGAGAGGTCTAGCACTGTAAGGGCCAAAAATGCCCTCCAGATTTGGTATTTAGGTCTCTAGTAGCTTAAGTGAAGAAACTTCCATAGAGCTGTTAGAGGAGAAGCCAGATCACACTGTTAAAGACATTCAACTGTGTGACAGGATAAAGAGAACAGAGTAATACAAGTTAGTAATTTTTTCCCTTCGTTTGTAAAACAAAGTAATTCTTATTTTTCTCTATTGGCGGTTCTATAGAGAAACTTGTGAATTCTAACATTTTTCTTAGTTAAAAGTAGTTTTATTTTTATTTCTTTCGTTCTTTCAACAAATGCTGAAGTACCTACCATGAGGGAAATGGAGGCAAGGAAAGGTAAAAGTAACATGCTCAAGATCATACAGTTTTTTTTGTTTTTATTTACTTATTTATTTGACACAAAGAAAGAGATAACAAGTAGGCAGAGGGGGCGCCTGGGTGGCTCAGTGGGTTAAAGCTTCTGCCTTTGGCTCAGGTCATGATCTCAGGGTCCTGGGATGGAGGCCCATGATTTCAGAGTCCTGGGATGGAGGCCCGCATCGGGCTCTCTGCTCAGCCGGGAGCCTGCTTCCCCCTCTCTCTCTCTCTGCCTGCCTCTCTGCCTACTTGTGATCTCTCTCTGTCAAATAAATAAATAAAATCTTTAAAAAAACAAAAACAGGGCGCCTGGGTGGCTCAGTGAGTTAATGCCTCTGCTTTCGGCTCAGGTCATGATCTCAGGGTCCTGGGATCGAGGCCCGCATCGGGCTCTCTGCTCAGCGGGGAGCCTGCTTCCCCCCCCCCTCTCTGCCTGCCTCTCTGCCTCCTTGTGATCTCTCTCCCTCTGTGAAATAAGTAAATAAAATCTTTTAAAAAAAAAATAAAAAAAAAATAAAAAAACAAAAACAAACCAAGTAGGCAGAGAGAGAGAGGAGGAAGCAGGCTCTGAGCAGAGAGCCCGATGCGGGGCTCAATCCCAGGACTCTGAGATCATGACCTGAGCCGAAGGCAGAGGCTTTAACTCAATGAGCCACCCAGGCACCCTGATCATACAGTTTTAAATTGTGGAACCCAACTGGAATCCACACACTAACATTAAAGTAGGAATCTGTCAGCTTTTGGATGGTGTCCAAAGACATGTGACTGAATGGGATTACCAAGAGAGTGCAGAGAAAAAAGGAGTCCTGAGGGCTGAGAGTGGAGCACCCTAACATTAAGAGTTTGAGGACAATGAGGAACCAGCAAAAGACATGGAAAGGACCAGTGAAGTAGGAGAGTGTGCTGTCTTGGAAGCCAAGTTCAAGGGGAAAGGAGGCACTGGCTGTACTAAAAGCTGAGAGGTCATTGGTTAGCATCATGAAGGTCACTGTGCCCTTGACAAGAGTAGTTTCAGTGGAGCAATAAAATTCTGACTGTAAATGGGTTCAAGAACAACTGAGAAGAGAGAAAAGAGAAAGAGGGTTGTGGCATGTTTGGCACTGATGAAAAAGACCCAGCCCAGTGGGAGGTCTTTAAGCAGGCCAAAGGGGAGGGAGCACAGTGCACAGAGACAAGGCTTGGCTCCCCTAAGAGGAGGGGCAGGTTCACTGGTAACAGGAAAAAGCAGAACACCAGGCACAGATGCAGGGAGTGGATAAATGAGGCAGTCAGTGGGAGCTTGCAAGTTCTCTTCTGATTGTGTTTATTTTCTTAGGGGAACAGAAGGCAAAATCAACTGAAAGCAAGGCCTGAGAAGAAGGTAGGATATAGCCATCTAGGACAGCAGGAGCATGAATAGACAGGGGAAAATGAAAAATGCTTGTCAGGCAACATTAAGGGCCTACTCAAGTCATTTTGTAAAAACCATTATCATTCCGGGGCGCCTGGGTGGGTCAGTCGGTTAAGAATCTGCCTTCAGCTCAGGTCATGATCTCAGGGTCCTGGGATTGAACCTCCCCAACATCGGGTTCCCTACTCCACAGGGAGCCTGCTTCTCCCTTTTCTTCAGCCCCTCGTCACCCCCAACTTGTACTCTCTTTCTCTTACAAATAAAATCTTAAGAAAAAACAAAAAACCCCATCACAATCCGCAAACTAACCTAAGGACAAGTTTGGATGACTAAAAGATAATGAGTATATTAGGAAATATCTGTATTAAGCTCCATGAGGTCAGCTCCTATCTGTGTACCGAGGCTTATTCTAGGACTACAGTACTTTCGGTAGCACAGATGCTCAACAGATAGTTACTGAAGGAATAAATAGTGGATTTGAAAATAAGAAGCCAAAAAGGTCTTTATAGGCTGACTCTAAAAATGAAGAATATATTAGGTTTATACATAAACTTCTTCAGCAAGGTTCAACAATTCGGCCACATGGGTGCAGAAGGGAGACCAACAGTTCACACACAAGACACAGGGTGTTAGCTGACTGTTAGTGGAAAGTGGGACATGGCTACCCACCTAGTACTAATGTCTTTTTCTACACCTGAAAGGACGTAACTAGTTTCAAGCTTAGTTCTGGGAAGCATACACTAAGAAGAATTCTGAGAAACTGGAACATGTCCTGGAAAAAGCAACCAGGCTTGTAAAGGAGACTGAAATATCCTCTGTGAAAAATACCTGAAAAACAGAAGAGAAGCAACAAGAACTGTCAGGCACAGGAGTGAGATGCATGTATCTAACTCCTACACATGAAAGGGTGTGAAACAATGCTTACTGTATGTGTGTTTCTAGCTGCTAGAACTCAACAAATGGGTGAAAGGCACAGGAGGGACTGTAGCTCAAGACAGTCTAAGGAAGAAATCACTAATAATTAGAGCTGTCCAAAATGGAAAAAGCCCCTTTGTCCCAAGCACCCTATCACTGGAGGGTTTCAAGTGAAGTCTGGATGAATGGTCATAAGGGTTAATATAGAAAGCAAGACAGTGGCTTAGTAAGAGTGCTGGGTTGTGAGCTCCGCACAGTGTCTGACACACAGTAGGTGCTCACCAAATATTTGTGTAAGGAAGAAAGCTAGTACTCTTGATAGGAGGAGGAAGCAGTAATGATAACTAAGAACGTTTCCCTAAGTGATTCATCCCTAAGTGGTCCATCCTATATCCCAGACTAAATAATCTTCCAGGTCCCAACTCTCAGATTCTATGCCTCTATTTTATCCTAATTTGATTTAGCTAATTAATATATTTAGATCAGTAACTATCCACATTTGTAACTCTTTTAACTTCCAGACACTTTTGGGTCATGGATTCCTTTGGGAAACTTATGAAAGACACTGATTGGTCCCTTAAAAAATGGACATTCCTTAGGAAGGGAGACTTTCTGAGTGTTTATCTGAAAGACTGACATACTTTTTACATTCTCGTATGGGCAGGTATTGCCAGTGTTTCTGTTTTAAATGCAGAAGTCTAATTTAAGAGCCTAACTGGGCAACAGAGCATCATCTAAAATGGCAGATAAAGGTGGGTGTTATTGCCTCCACTTAAAGAGAGATAAAACTGGGTGGCTCAGTCAGTTAAAGCAGCTGCCTTCAGGTCAGGTCATGGTCTCAGGGTCTTGGGATCGAGTCCCACTTTAGGTTCCTTGCTCAGCAGGTGGGGGGGCCTGCTTCTCCCTCTCCCTGCTGCTCCCCTGCTTGTACTCTGCCAAATCAATCAAAAGAGAGAGAGAGAGAGAGGCAGAGGGAGAGGGAGATCTTAAGCAGGCCCCACACTCAGTGGGGGAGCCCAGTGCAGGGCTCCATCTCAAATCACGAGTCTGAGATCATGACCTGAGGTGAAGTTGGACACTTAACCAAATGAGCCATCCAGGTGTCCCAGGAGTCTTTTTTTTTTTTTTTTTTTTTTAAGGCCTCTCTGTTCTATTTGATCCTGGCTCCTCCCATGCGAACTTCTCAACCAACTGTAACCCTCTTCTGGAACCCCCGCTGACTATATGCTCCACCGGCTCTGTCCACCTCCTTCCTACTTGAATGATTTAGCTAAGTGTAACTGATTTAGCTAAGTATAATTTGGAACTTAACTGGCTTTAGGAAACTCAAGATTTCCCTAGATTGGCTCCTCTGGGACCTCTTCCTTCCTACTGCTTCTTCCTTTTGTCACCTTCTATCTTTCATTCGGTTCCCTGAATCCTTGCTATGGCCCCCCGCTTCAAACTCTTACCTCGTCCACACCTCCTCCAACCTGCCAAATTTTCCCTTCCCACTTCACCCCCTCAGCCCCCTATAGCCACTTGAGCTTCAGGCCCCTTTCTTCTACTGGGGGCTCTCCAGGGACCCAGAGATCCCAAGCAACTCTCTGAGACTGCTAAGAAAAAAAGGAGTTATTTGGAAATGGGACAAATGAAAAACTAAAAAGTCTTCTACACAAATATTCGTAAAAAGCTTTAGCTGAGTGGGTTAACCCTAACTTATTCCATCTGCCTGAAATACAATTTGGATTCAGTTGGTCTTTTATAAACTACTGAGTATAAGATTTGTTTGCATTTGTCTGTATGTTTATGTGTGTCTATATATGTATATTCTAGATGTGTGATATTTTTCTACCTCTGGGTGGCACTGTCAAAATTACTCTGTACAAAGAGCTCTACTTAACTGGCTTTAAAAAAAAAGTGCTTATATAAATTAAGTATTCCTCAAACTCAGAAATAAAGAGACTAACCCAAATGTTTTTCAAATTCACATGATTTGGGTAATCTTTGGTAAACAGAAATATTGTTGGTTTTCTAAAACAAGCACTAACCCAGAAAAGCAGATACACTTTCAGAGTTGTCAGCACTAAAGGCAGACATACAACTTTTTCTACCTGGTTTGCTAGTCAAATTTGTTACAAAAATTTGTTAGCAAGAAAAATAACTTAAGATGATGAAATTCTCGGGGTGCCTGGGTGGCTCAGTTGTTAAGGGCCTGCCTCCGCCTCAGGTCATGATCCCAGGGTCCTGGGATTGAGCCCCGAATCGGGCTCCCTGCTCGGCGGGAAACTTGCTTCTCTTTCTCCCACTCCCCCTGCTTGTGTTCTCTCTCTCGCTGTGTCTCTCTCTGTCAAATAAATAAATAAAATCTTAAAAAAAATAAAATGATGAAATTCTCATGAATAGCATAAACATTGCCAAGAACAAATGAATTAAATGGATATAAGCTAAACATTTACAAATGAACAAGAATAATTAGATTTTTATGTCTACCTAAAAATAGTTTCTTAAATTTCTTTGGTGACTTACATTCTTAGATTTTTGCTAAGTTATGGATAGTTATTAAATATCTAGATCATTTCCAAATAAGATAAATACTGAAACATTAATTGCTAAATATTAAGCCTAAATTTACCTGCTTATGGCTTCTCATTACAGAGGAGCTAAACATACTGGGGTCTGTTAGTAAACATGTCTTGTGCCACACTGAAAACCTGTACTATGAAGAAGTGGGTTTAGTAAACATGTCTTGTGCCACACTGAAAACCTGTACTATGAAGAAGTGGGTTTCTAAAAATTATAAAAATGTATTCACAAATTTGCCGATCTCCACAATGCTGGCATGACACAGTTTATGACTGCTTACTTCTTCATTTTTACTAGAAATTAAGGTTTCTATGTGTTAAGAATTCTAATGTATGGGCGCCTGGGTGGCTCAGTGGGTTAAAGCCTCTGCTTTCGGCTCAGGTCATGATCTCAGGGTCCTGGGATCGAGGCCCATATCGGGCTCTCTGCTCGGCAGGGAGCCTGCTTCCTCCTCTCTCTCTGCCTACTTGTGATCTCTNTCTCCCTCCCTCTCTGTGTCAAAAAAAAAAAAAAAAATTTAAAAAAAAAAAAAAAAAAAAAAAAAAAGAATTCTAATGTATGGCATTAAACATACCAGAAGTAATATGGGAAACAAATCTATGCAAAGCAAGTAGGATGTATTTTTAGTAAGAAAATGTATAAGGTATGGAGATATATTTTTGTTAAGGAAAAAAGGTAAATTTGTCCTAACATAGAATGAATAGTTGGCTCAGAATTAAAAGAGGAGAATAAAGAACAAACTAAGTAGGTAAAGTTGAGGTGGGGGGTGAGAGGGAGAATCTTACCTTTTGTGGTCAAGGTGGCTAGAACTGAATGAAATTATTATGAGGAGCCTTTTTTTTTTTTAAAGATTTAATTTTTAAGCAATCTCTATACCCAACATGGGACTCTAACTCATACCCCTCAAGATCAAGAGTCGCATGCTCCACCAACTGAGCCAGCCAGGTCTCCCTATTGCAAGAATTTTTAATTAAGTTTTAACTGAATGCCTGTACAAAGTTAAAATTTAACCACTTTAACCACCTTTTACCTACTAGGAGTACACAGTTTTCTTTTTTTTTTTTTAAGATTTATTTATTTATTTATTTGA
>LNAC01000309.1:61120-125290 GCA_002007465.1 Ailurus styani | reverse complement strand
TCACAAGTAGGCAGAGAGGCAGGCAGAGAGAGAGGAGGAAGCAGGCTCTCTGCCGAGCGGAGAGCCCGATGTGGGCCTTGATCCCAGGACCCTGAGATCATGACCTGTGCCAAAGGCAGAGGCTTTAACCCACTGAGCCACCCAGGCGCCCAGGAGTACACAGTTTTCTTAAGACTACTGGTCTGCTCTTGGTAAGAGATTGTGGAAGGTTTTTTTGTTTTTTACCTTTTAAGCAATCTGCCTAGAAAGCAAAGATTTTGTATCTTACCAACACCATTTCCTGTCCTGTGTGTTGTCTTTTGCAGGTCTTTGATCACTTAGGAAACTGAGTCTTCGGGCGCCTGGGTTGCTCAGTGGGTTAAAGCCTCTGCCTTTGGCTCAGGTCATGATCTCAGGGTCCTGGGATCAAGCCCCACATTGGGCTCTCTGCTCAGTGGGGAGCCTGCTTCCTCCTCTCTCTCTCTCTGCCTACTTGTGATCTAATCTCTGTCTGTGTCAAATAAATAAATAAAATCTTAAAAAAAAAAAAAGAAACTGAGTCTTCTCTATTCAGAGGTTAACAACTAAGTTACTTAGTTTTAACAACTAAGTATTCTGGTTTGCCTCTGACATCTTTTAACCATCTCTTCAGTAAAAGGAATAACTGCTGTTTCACCTATTTAATAAGGTGCTTTTTTTTTTTTAAAGATTTTATTTATTTATTTGACAGGAGAGAGGGAGAGGGAGAGAGAGAAGCAGGCTTTCCTGCAGAGCAGGGAGCCCAACGTGGGGTTTGATCCCAGGACTCATGACCTGAGGCGAAGGCAGACGCTTAGGACTGAGCCACCCAGGCGCCCCACTAGGTGTTCTAAAACATTTGATATTTGACAAACTTCTCCTAAACAAAGTCTAAGTAGGTCTTTTTGAACTCAGACTAGCTCTGGGATTTCCCAGCATGTTCCCTGGAACATCTTCTAAAGGAGAGATACTGAACTAAATATTTAAATCATGTGATTAAAATTCCTAGAAATCTATGTCCTGATCATAATTCTAGTTATCTTAAAATCTGTGCCACAGAAATAACCACATTTCTTTGTCATTTGCATTAGAATGAACTCTCATCAGATCTTTAACCATGGCCATTTTTAAGTCTTTTTGTCATTTACAGTTTTACTTTGATGATTTTGCAAAAGTGCTCTGTCTTCTGAGATTCAAGAAAAGGACTCTGATATGCACAGGTTTCTGCTAATTTTAAAATCATACCACTGAACTGGGTAAGAATTTCTGTAACTCTAGTGGAAAAGTCAATTCACAAAACTGCCAGAATCAAGCAAAACAAGAATCATTTACAAGGGACTAAATGAACTGATAAAGATAAACAGAATTGAATCTTTCTCCTTACCTGATCTCATCAGAATTTGGAAATGCTTATTGAGTATTCTTATTTCCATAGTAATATATTTATTTGTAGATAATCTCTAACAGACACAGACATGACCAAACAGCCTCAAGGAACTATGGCTGACTTTACAGAGCCAATTTAAGGCCCCTTCAGAAAACTGCCTGGTATCTTGCTTACTGGTTTCCTGGCATTACAGTGGGTGAAGATGGGTCACTTCCTGGAAGCCTGAAAAGTTCAGAATATTTTGGGGGCTCTGAGAAGAGAGGAATCCACTCAAATTCAAAGGTATTGCAGGCAAGGACGGTGAGTCCTTGGCTTGGCTTCTGGCCTTGAGTGGCTTTTAAAAGTACAATCTGAGGGACGCCTGGGTGGCTCAGTTAGTTAAGCAGCTGCCTTTGGCTCAGGTCATGATCCCAGGGTCTTGGGATCGAGTTCCACATAGGAGCCTGCTGCTCCCTGCTTGTGTATGCACTCTCTCTTTCTGGCAAATAAAATAATAATAATAATAGTAATAATAAAATAGAAGTCCAATCTGAGATTCCTTATGAAAAGCAAACCCAGCAGCGCCCAAGTGGTTCAGTTCGTTAAGTGGTCTGCCTTCAACTCAGGTCATGATCCCAGGGTCCTGGGATCAAACCCTATATGGAGCTCCCTGCTCAGCAGGGAGCCTGCTTCACCCTCCCTCTGCTGTTCCCCCAGCTTGTCCTCACTCGCACTCCTTCTCACTCACATAAATGAAATCTTTAAAAAAAAAAAAAAAAAAAAGCAAACCCAAAAAACTCACGTGGCCAATCACTATTCTTGTGGTACTTATGAAAATAATCAGGTCATGTTTAATGAGACTAGATTTATTTTGCAAACAAATTAGTCTTGTGATTATCTCTGATACGAATGGATGACTGCAGAGAGAAAAAGCTATTTCAATAGCATACCTTTGTGGATAAGAGATCCCAGTGCTGTTTGCTGTCTTTGAAGCTGTTATGTATCTGTAAACTGACCTGGATCCTAAATTCTTCTAGTTTCCTCAAACATCTGACTAGGACTCTCCAAACTAACATTTCCAATTTTCTCCCACCCTTCTGACTTAGAATCACTAAGAACAAAACTGGTTTTCCTGAAGGCCTGCAAACTGAAACTGGACAACTTGACAGAAATTTCACAGACATCACCGTTAACAGCTCATGTGTGGACACCACTCTTGCCTGTTGCAGTTGGGCTCCTCAGAGGGTTCACACCTGATGACATCACCAGAGACAGTCGAATTGCAAACCAGGAAAATGAATGAGACTGTTCCAGGAGGGCTTTCAACTACCTCCATTTTGACTTCAAGCTTTCTGATTCAGTTCTTCCGAGCTCATCTCTTAATTTAGGCAAAAAGCCCTCCAGGCAAAGTATCCTGCCTAGGGAACCAAACTACCCCCTCAAGCAATAAGGACTGCCTCCACCAGCAAGACCCCCACCTGTGACTGACCCCAAGCTAATCATCAACCTGACCTTTACCTAACTGAAGAAGGAGGGAATGGAGGCTCAGAAGGGAAGTTGACCCAAGTAAAGCCATTTTGGTTTTTTGGTTGACTTAAAATTAGCAGGTCATAGAGTCACAAGATCCCACCCCCTCTGGCTATAAAAGCCACATCAGCAGGACATTCTTGGAATTGTTCTGTAGGAATATTGTGCTGACAATACTAACCCCATCTTAGGCCCTCCATTTGTTCACATTTGCTCAGTAACCTCACTTGGGGCTACATGTTTTGGGCCCCTAGGAAATTAATATACATACCTTAGAAACGCCCGCCAAGGCCAGGACTGGGGGGGAGGGGAGGCTTATCTTGGCCTCCCATTAATCTGTTAGAGATAACATAGTTTTTCCCCTTCTTGATGCACAGGTGGTGCCACAAGATCTAATTAAAGGTCAGCTGTCAAATAAGGTGCATGGAAGCCCTTGGAGGTGTGTGCAAACCTTTTGATCTCACTACATGAATGCCCTCTGTGTGTTCCCCCACTCCATACAAATCTGTGGGNGGTGCATGGAAGCCCTTGGAGGTGTGTGCAAACCTTTTGATCTCACTACAATGAATGCCCTCTGTGTGTTCCCCCACTCCATACAATCTGTGGACTACGGTCTGGATTTCATAACTATGCAGGTGCTGTGGATTGTCCTCCACCCGAATCCCTGTCAGTAAGTTACCCTGAATAAAGCTCTACATAAACTGTATGGAGTGGCCTGCTTTGTCTTTTGGTCTCACAGTGCAACTTCTTCTCCATGTCCATCCTCCACCTTCTAACAGGCTCCCTGTAGGTAATGCCACAATCCTAGGTAGGACAGTGGAAAAATAGGAGATACACCCAAAGTCCAAGAGCAAGCTCCTCCCTATACGGTTATTAGCTCGTTTAAAAAACCCTATAAAACCCTCTACTAGAAGCAAAGGGGCATAACTCTTCTTCATGCAGGAGGAGAGACCGTAACTTTCTGAAGTAGCTCCTGATGTGGGGAATAAAGACAAAAGAAAAAATTAAATTTCCTACTGCCTATAAGCCCTTGAAACAGGCCGAGTGACATATTCCTCTAGGAACTCAGTTGCCTGGATGTTAATACTTTCCTAAGGGCGAAGGGCAATCTTAGCCCAATTCCCAGGATCCTGTGAGTCCACTTTAACACATAAAAATTCCATTGAAAACTTCCATTATCTCTATTCCCCACCCCAAGATACATGTTAGCAATCATCCTGTAAGCATATGGCCCACTGACCTACATCTGAAGTGTCTCATTGACTACAGTTTTATTAGACAGTAATAAATGACCTCTTCCCAACAATAGCTAGCCCCCTCAAGGTCCTGGAAACCTTGCTTCCAAAATTCCTTTCGACTTAGGGTATCCTTAAACCCCTCCCAACTTCAGAGTGTATAATGGGCCACTTCTCATGACCCTGGTACAGCTCTACCTGTCCCTGTGCTTTAATAAAATCACCTTTTTGCACCAAAAACGTCAAGAATTCTTTTTGGGCTGTTAGCTCCAAACTCCAAAATTGCCACATAATCATTTGGCGCCTAAAGGTGTGGCTCAGTCATTTCATCTGGACTCTTGAGCTTCTCCAAAAACTTGGTGAGTACTTTCTCTTCTCTTCCTTTCCTTTCATTCCAGGGGCTTTTCATGGAGTATGGTCTTACTGGAACACTTTCAGGTCAACTGCTTAGGCTGCAATCCTTTATCCTGGGGCTGCTCTATGGGGAGGAGAAAGCCTGCCTTTTGGTTGGTAGTACCCTGGATAGAATGGAAGTTAGACCCAGAAACTTGATGCTCTCCCTTTATTCCTGTCCTTATACAAAGCTGCTTTTTTTTTTTTTTTTTAAAGATTTTTTTTTTTTAATTTATTTATTTGACACAGAGAGAGAGATTACAAGTAGGCAGAGAGGCAGGAAGAGAGACAGGGAGAGGAGGAAGCAGGCTCCCTGCTGAGCAGAGAACCGGATGCGGGCCTCGATCCCAGGACCCTGAGATCATGACCTGAGCCGAAAGCAGAGGCTTTAACCCACTGAGCCACCCAGGCGCCCACAAAGCTGCCTTTTTGGGGCACAGGACAGCCACCTAGGTTACTAGCACAGCTGCCAATCTTAAGACTCCCACGTGAGGATTCTTCCTCATCGGTTTAATGTGATGTTGTCCATATCTCTGGTCTAGGGCTCTCTGGCCACAGAGCTTCTACTTGGAACCGGCTGAAACCAGTACCCAAGTGAACTAAAGCCCAACTGGGACCATTTCCTAGAGAAGTTGGCTGTGAACACTTCATGTGTTGGAATGTCACTTAGACCATGATGGCCTTCTACCTCTATTGTCTTCTGTCAATGTCCTCCACTTATAACTATAGAAATGGGCAATTTCCCCTTGTAAAAACGTTCCTAACATTTTTCCAGGGGTTAAAAATGGTGGGTTTTTCAGGACAAGGTAAGGTTTGGTATCTCGGTCCACAGGCTGGAACCCATTTTACAGTCTGGAATGTGATGGGGAAGCTGGGGGAAGGCCTCCTACCAGGCCTTCAATGGCAGGGCAGTGATCATAGCAATTTCTTCCAAGGGATACCTAGGGTCACTTTGACACCAGGAACCTCTGACAAGCACGGAACTGTCTATACATGAGGTACCGTGGAAATTTCTCTGAAGTTGTACCTCAAGTTGTCTAGCTTAAGCAAACAACAAACATTCGAAGACAATGAGTACTAGAACTTAACATCTGCAAAGGTGGGTTACTGAAACATAATTTTTCCCTCTATAATCACTCTAATTTCCAGAAATAGCCAAATTAAGACCAATTTGTATATAAAACAAGTCACAGTATTGGCCTTAATTTTTCCTTTTGCCTTTGTTTCCCACATCGGTGTCACTTAGGCCAAGTCACCATACTGGGGTTTATTTATTTCAGATTATTTATTTAGTGAAAGGTGTAAGCCAGATGATTCACATAACTGTACCCCTGGGGCAAATAATTAAAAAAAAAAAGATTACTTATTTATTTGACAGAGGGAGCAAGAGAGCACAAGCAGGGAGAATAGGAGAGGGACAGGGAGAAGCAGGCTCCCTGCTGAGTAGGGAGCCCGATGCAGGGCTCCATTCCAGAACCCAGGGATTATGGTCTGACCAGAAGGCAGATGCTCAACAACTGAGTCACCCAGGTGCCCTGAAACCAGGGTTTTAATATCTAATCGAACTGCAGTGTCAGCTTCCTCCAGAAAGGTTTTAACTGAGTCAGTCAGGAATTTTCTGATCACCAATAAGGTTATCTGTTACCTAGGCCCTCTCCATCCCCAAAGGCAAATGAGGTCATCTATATTTTAAGATCCCCCTGCCCTTTCCCCCAAGTGATAGTGACCTTGCCTAGAATCCTTCCATTTCTTTTGCTATTAACTCCTTGCCCCACCATCCTTCTTATAAAAACCTTCCATTTTGTACAACTCTTGGGAGGCCCTCTCCACTTACCAAATGGAATGCTGCCTGATTCATGAATCATTTAATAAAGCCAATTAGATCTTCAAATCTTCTCAGCTGAATTTTGGGTTTTTTTGGCTGGGCCCTCACTCCATCTGAGATGCTTTGAGCCCAATATCTAAAAATCTTGACTAACTGTCCTCTGGACTCAAACACAGAGTTTATGGTTTGTTCCAAACTATTAATCTTCATTTTTCCACAAAAGATGCCTCTTTTTAAATAGGTGATTGCTCACGCTGTGTAGAGCCCCCCTGCAATACCACCTCCTGAAATGAGACACAACTTTTTAAATGAAAGTAGTCTCAGGACTAACAGACTGGTTCAAAGACATGAAACTTCTTGGGGAAGCTTCAAAGACTGGAATGAAGGAGAGCAGAACGCGCCAACCCAAAATTCTACTCTTTGGCATCAAGATTATTCTGAGGAACCGCAGACACAAGGGAACCTCTGAAAATAGAGAAGTTAACCTTTTGAGTGGAAAATTTACATATATAAGGGTGTAGAGCAGGAGGACTCTAAATTGAAGAGAATCTTATCGATGGAGAAAGCACCAAGTTAATTCTGCCTAATCAATCTTATCCTGTTTACTGTGCTTTTTCCTGGTAACTTCCCCACAACTGCCCCTCTTCCCCCATGTCCTGCTTCAGTCTTTAGCTGAAGATGGTATTCAAACTGGTGACTAAGGTCACCTGGGGAGTTAGTCACTTTTCCCTGGGTATCTTCCATGTACACCTGAGGTACACCTGTTCAAATTCATTTTTTAAATTTTTTACTTTTTTTTTTTTTTAAAAGAAAGCAATGGGCAGGAAAGATGATGGTTCACTATTCCTCCCAATTTCTATACCAGAGATTTCGCACCACATTTTAGGGACTTTAAAAAGTCCTCTTTGGGGGATGAAAAGAACAAGATAGGGACTACAGTCAATAATACTGTGATTAACAATGTGTGGTAACAGAGGGTAGCTACCCTTAGAGTGATGAATACTGAGTAATGTACAGAACTACTGAATCCTATGTGGTATACAAAGAACTAACATAACATTGTTAGGTCAGTTTAAAAAGGTTTTTTTTTTAATTAAGGTGCATTTATTTTTTGCATAGCACTCATCACCATCTGACATACTTTGTGTTTTCTTTATTTAATGGTTTGTCTCTCTCCTCTCTGTGTTGTTAGCTCAATGAGGGCAGAGATTTTAGGTAAAGCAAAACAAGTACAGCACCTTAAATAGGTCCCCTGGTTTGTTTCCTCTCTTTCTCTCCTCTCTTCTTCCCACTAATACTTACTAGGCACTTACTAGGTACCAGGTACTGTTTTTTAAGTACTGGAGACCCCATAGAGAATACAACACAAAAATCTCTGCCCTCAGGGCACCTGTGTGGCACAGTAGGTTAAGTGATCTCAGGGTCCTGAGACCATGAGATCAAGGCCCTGTAGGACTGAGATCAGCACAGAATCCTCATAATCCTGGAGCAGCAAGGAGCAGCAGCAGCCACAGCCCCTTCTGCCCATGGGGCCTGTCCTGCTGCTTTAATAAAACCACCATTTTGCACCAAAGACATATGAGAATTCTTCGTGGCTGTTGGTTCTGGACCTCACGGACCTCACCAACATTCAGACACTGTATCAGTTAATAGGGGAAGCTGGGGTGGGAGGGATAAGAGGGCTATGTAAACTCTCTACTTCCCATTTATTTTTCTGTAAAACCTGAAACTACTAAAAAAGAAAAGGTCTTCAACAAGCACCCACACAGAACAGGAAATGCAGTGTGTGTGTCCTGGAGGCAGGGTAGGTTGCCGTGGGAGTTTACAGTCTGGGAGAAGGGAGGGGGATGCCAACATGCTGAGCTTCTTAGGTTGACAGAGCCACAGACTGGGACAAACAGAACAATGAGGGAGGACAGCCTCAAGAGAGAGAGGTGGTAATGAGGCTAGGGTGAGGGGCAGTCTTTATGCTCGCCCACGATCTGCAAAATTCACGGAGATTTCTGGCCAATAAAACTGGAGAATACAGAGGGGCGCCTGTCTGGCTCTGTCAATAGAGCTCCTGACCCTTGATCTCAGGGTTTTGAGTTCAAGCCCCACACTGGCATAGAGCCTACTTAAAAAACAAACAAACAAAAATAATGGAGAGTAAAGAAACCCCTGCATTATACTCCTTCCCTCTTCAAGGGGTAACTGATGTGGGGAACAAAGGCAGAAAGAAATATAGTTAAAATTAAATTTCCTTACATCCTGCAGCCCACTGACAAATACTTGAGGCAGGCAGATAAGGACTTTCCTCCATGGGCGCCTGGGTGGCTCAGTGGGTTAAAGCCTCTACCTTCAGCTCAGATCATGATCTCAGGGTCCTGGGATCAAGCCCCGCGCTGGGCTCTCTGCTTGGGGAGGAGCCTGCTTCCTTCTTTCTCTGCCTGCCTCTCTGCCTACTTGTGATCTCTCTCTCTGTCAAATAAATAAATAAGGACATTCCTCCAGGAAACTCTCAACTGTCTTCATGATTTGCTAGTTTCAAAAAACTTTAGCTTGACAATAGCCAGGCTTCCAGGATCCAGTGAGTCTTCTTTAGCATATGAAAGACTTTTGGAAACTTCCCTTTGTCTTTTCCTCCCTCAACCCCAAAGTGCACAATCAGTTGCTCCTTACAATCCTAGTGCAGCTCTTTCCACCCAAGGGTCCTATTCTAATGCTTTAGCACCAAAGACATCTCAAGAATTTTTTCCTGAAAGTTGGTTCCAGACCCCAACATTTCCACATCAGTAACCAATGTTTCAATATTTTCTGTTTTATATTTGACATTTAAATATTCTTTATGAGAGAGTTGTTGTTCCTACCAAAAAAGGTTCTGAACGCTTTAGTCCTTTCAGGAGACGTAGATTCATATGAAGGCAAACGCTCCCAAGAGCCATCTTCAGTTTTCTTCATGAACTGGTCAAAAAGGAGTCTCATGTCCTCACCCCAGCTGGGGTTTGGGAGAGCAAGGTCCACATGAATGACCTCTGAAGAAAATGACCTCTAAAAGAGAGGGGGGAGAAAAGGAAGAATGTGACGTGAACCCTATCTTGTAACATATTCTATTTTCTGAGACTATGTTGCTGCTTCTCCTCTTCCCAGAAGCTGGTCATCTCAGAGTGGAAGCAAACTTTAAGAATCAGCAGGTCCAACCTCCTTGAAAGGAGAGATTGAGGGTGAAGAGACTTGAGAGAGGGTAATTGATTTGCTCAGTGTCACCCAGCTAGCAACTAGCAGAGCAGCATTAAGCTCAGCTCTGTGGATTCCTTTCTGTTAAAACAAAACAAAACAAAACAAAACAAAACACCTTAATCAAGCACAAGGTGAGCCAGGAACTGGAGATAAACAGATGAAGGACACACATTTTCCTCCAAATAAAAAGTGTTACCAGTGAGGTATGCAGGAACCAGAGCACAGGTGTTTATTTCAGATTGGGGGGTGGGAGGCAACGGTTCAGGAAGAGTTCTTAGACCTCAATCTTGATTTTGATGTAGGGAAGCTGTTAGGGTTCGAAGCCAATGGCCAAGAAAGAATTCCTGAGCCATCTCCCATGCAAAAGGTGGTTTTATTAAAACACAGGGACAGGAGTCATGGGCAGCAAGAGCAGCAATGGAGTCGCGAGGGGTGGTGATTATACACCTTCAAGCTGGGAAGGGGTTAGGGATAGCTTAAGTCTCTAAGGAATTTTGGAAGCAAGGTTTCCAGAACCTTGAGGGGGCTATTGTTGGGAAAAGATCATTTTTTACTGTCTAATAAAACCTTAGTCATGAGACCCTTCAGAGGTATATCAGTGGGTCATATGCTTGGGGGATGATTGCCACCATGTATCTGGGTGGGGAAGATAAAGTTTCCAATGGAATTGTCTGTCATTTTTTAAATTAACATATAATGTCTTATTTGTCTCAGGGGTACAGGTCTGTGATTCATCAGTCTTACACAATTACAGCACTCACCATAGCACATACCCTCCCCAATGTCCATCACCCAGCTATCCCACCCTCCCCCCCGCCTCTGGCTCCAGCAACCCCCAATTTGTTTCCTAAGATTAAGAGTTTCTTGTGCTTTGGATCCCACTCGGGTTTTATCTTGCTTGGTTTTTCCCTTCCTTCCCCTATAATCCTGTCTTGTTTCTCAAATTTCTCTTATCAGTCAGACCATAAGATAATTGTCTTTCTCTGATTGACTTACTTTGCTTAGCATAATACCCTCTAGTTCCATCCACTTGTCCAACGGAATTTTTATATGTTAAAGTAGACTTAGAGATCCTGGAGGTTGGGCTAGGATTGCCTTTTGCCCTGATCAAAGTATTAACATAAAGGCAGCTGAGTTCCTGGAGGAATGTCACTCTGCCTGTTTCAAAGACTTGTCAATGGGCTCTAAGTAGTTAGGAAATTTAATAATTTTTCTTCTGCCTTTGTTCCCCTCATCAATTGGATAAGCAGAAATTAGCCAGCTAGAAAGGGTACTGTAGGCAAGGGAAAACCATATGCAAAAGCAGGGAGGCATGAGAGAGTTTTGTGGGGCCTCAGGACAACCACACTTACCAAATACTTATGAAGGAGGTACTAATTACTATCCCCATTTTACAGATGATGAAACTGAGGCCTAAAAGAAGCTTGGCTTTGTTTCAGTTGGGCTGATAGGGTGACAGAGATAACTGAAGGCTTTTAGGAACTAGAATGACTCCCTTGGCTGTGGGCTCTCCTACCTGATTTTAACTTTGAGGTGTGGGATTCTACTAAATGCAGTGAACTTTTTAAAATCTGCTATATGCCTGGTTCTGTGCCAGGAACTGGTTAAGACAGAAAGAGAAGACTTGGACCCTGCCCTCAAGTGCTGGCAGCCTCAGGTGTGAAAAATACCATAACAGAAGTACATATAGAGTGACATTCATGAAAAACTTCAAAAAGATGAGGACTGTTGGAGTGATTTCTAAAGGATAAAAAGTTTACTAAGGACTGAATGGGAGGGGTATACCAAGCAAAGGCACAGAGAGAGGACACAACCATTTGACACCTTGGGGGAACTGCCAGGATTTCAGTTTTCCTGGAGTTCATTCCAACTGAGAAGAGCAGCCAGATGTGGATGGCAAAGTAGAAGGGGAATACACCGCCTCTTCAGCCTTAAACACAGGTCTTAGATTTCATCTGCTAGGTCAATGTTTCCAAACGCCAAAGTGAAAGATGATTTTAGGTAGCACAAGGACTACAGCGTATGTATTTTTAAACACGTATTATCAAAGGACATAAGTAACACATCACACTTGGTGATCTTACAAATGTTATTTCTTAGGGTGAAGCTCATTAAAGAAAGGTAGTCTTTAAAAAACCATGAAGGAGGGCGCCTGGGTGGCTCAGTGGGTTAAAGCCTCTGCCTTCGGCTCAGGTCATTATCTCAGGGTCCAGGGATAGAGGCCGGAATCGGGCTCCCTGCTCAGTGGGGAGCCTGCTTCCTCCTCTCTCTGCCTGCCTCTCTGCCTACTTGTGATCTCTCTCTCTCTGTCAAGTAAATAAAAAACAAAAAAACCATGAAGGTGGTATTTGAATGATAAAATACTTTTTTCCACTATGGGGAGCTTTATGGAGTTTTAAGCAAAGCAGGAACAAGAACTTAGGTTTTAGAAGGCGCCTGGGTGGCTCAGTGGGTTAATGCCTCAGCCTTCCGCTCAGGTCATTATCCCAGGGTCCTGGGATCGAGGCCCACATCGGGCTCTCTGCTCAGCGGGGAGCCTGCTTCCTCCTCTCTCCTCTCTCTCTGCCTGCCTCTCTGCCTACTTGTGATCTGATCTCTCTGTGTCAAATAAATAAAATCTTTTAAAAAAAAAAGAACTTAGGTTTTAGAACCCTCACTCTGGTGTAAAAGATGAATTGCTAGGTGAGAATGGCAGGGAAAGCAGTTAAAACTGTTGCAAAAATCCAGATGAGATATGGTTAGAAGCTAAAGTAGGTAAAGAGAAATGAAGAAAAAAAAAAAGATTTAAGACACTTTTAGGATACTGGGACCAAGGGATGTGGAGAGAGACTAATCATGGGGAAACAGAAATAGGAGAGCCTTGGATGATTACAGAATTGTAGCTTTGCAGACTGGGGTGGAAAGAAGGAGGGAGATTTTTGTTAGTGTTTGCATGTGTTAGGAGGGGGAAGAGGAGGAGTGGATCTATTAATTTTAGTTAGAGGCATGCAGAGTCTAGGACCTCAGATGAACACTGTCATGTTGTGAGAAATAAAAATAATGGAAGTTTCTGGGCGCCTGGGTGGCTCAGTGGGTTAAAGCCTCTGCTTTCGGCTCAGGTCATGATCTCAGGGTCCTGGGATCGAGGCCCATATCGGGCTCTCTGCTCGGCAGGGAGCCTGCTTCCTCCTCTCTCTCTGCCTACTTGTGATCTCTCTCTCTGTGTCAAATAAAGAAATAAAATCTTTAAAAAAAAAATAATGGAAGTTTCAGTTCAAGAGGATAGGAATTAAGGAATACTTGATGTAAAGGCACTTGTAAATTCCCAGCACAGTGTACAAGAAGGATAATCACTACCTTTTGTAGCTCTCTGTAGAGGAAAAGTCTTACTTGATCTTTGGTTATGTATTTTTCAAGTGGAACTTGTTAAATGAAATTATGACTTCTTTTTAATGTGTTTCCTTTTAAGTTACTGGACCGAAAAACAAATGACTTACAAAGCCTCTAAAAACTACTGTTAAATATTCTCAACACAGATTACAAGGCATCAACACATAATTAAAGTAACAAATTTACCTTTGTTGTTGTGAAAGGAGCACAAGACATTTTCTTTCCGAGGTGAAAGATGATATAGGATTAATAACCAGTCTGCACACATTAGTCTTTAAAGAAAGGGTACAAGAGCTTGCAGTTCTCGCTCAGTACAGAACTGTTCCCTCCCTGTTCCCTTAGTACTTCCTTACAGCATACAGTATTTTAATTTTGCAACTTCATCCTTTTCTCCCCAACTAGGCTGTGAGCTCCTTGGGAGAAACGGCTTTCTTACTGACCTTTACATCATCAGAAACCAAAGTCTTACATATTGTTGGGGCTTAATTAATAATAACTGAATACTTCAGTTAGGCAACACATAGGGATTAAAAAAACAGCATTATTTTAGTACAGGCGGTGCGTTAAGCGTTGCCTCATTTTACTCTTACGACAACCTTTAAAGTTGAGAATGCGGCTTAGGGGACAACTATCCATTGGGCAGAGATGATCAGGGCGAAACCCTCGGAAGAGACGCCGCCCATCGGGCGAGCACCTACTGTAACAGTCCGGCGCGGTACAGCCTAGGTCAGACCCCAACTTCACCACGGGCCTGTGTGACCCTGCCCAAGCCACGACCGCTTCTTTACCGGTCTCAGTGGCAGCGACATTCCCTGACCTGCAGACCAGAGTCCCGGCATCCCGGACGCTGCTTCGCACCGGTGCCCCCTTCCTGTCCCTCTCCGCCTTTGGCTCTCAGGGCTGAAAGCGACCCCGCTAACACCGACGCTTGGCACCGGCGTTGCTCTTACCCCGCGGTCAGCGGGCTGAGGATCAACAGGTCAGTGCGGCCGTCCTCACCGGCTCCCCCAAGACAAAGCCTGGCCCAGCCGCCCGCTCCCCACGCGCCGCCCCGGGACTCACAGGCGGCGGCCACGAGTCCCCCGCCCGCGGGGGCGCACCTCCCAGCAGGCCGCGCAGGGCCCCGGGCGTAAGCAGTCGTGAAACGCAGCTCCTCAGCATGGCTTCGAGCGCGCGCACGGCTCGAGGGAGGACAGCGGCGCAGTCGCCGGCCGCCCGCTCTTCCCAGTCCCCGAGGGGGCACGTGACCGAGGGGGCGCGGCGTCAGGGGCGGGGCGGCGGCCTTCGGTCTCGTGAGACTTTGTGCCCTCGTCAAGTCCTGCAGCCCAGTTGCTGTTAAACCCCCACGCTGGAGGGGAAGGGGATCCAGGAGTCCGGGAGGGCGGGAGGCTCAGCCCCGGCTCGCCCACGGTGGGCGCCCACCTCCACCCCTGTGGCTCCAGCCTGCCCCCGCCCCCCGTCCCTCCCGCCCGGCGCTGCAGATCTTTGGGCGTGTTACCGTGAAGTGCTTACGGCAGAAGACAGAAGGCCCTCCGGCAGGTGGGAGTGCGGACCCCGAGCCGTAGAATAAAGTCTCTTCTCGTAGGCCACGGACATTGCACGTCTACACGTGAAATGCTCCTTTTCTGCCTCTTCCGCTGCTCCCCGTCTCCCGCCCCCTTAAAGCCCCGGGCAGAGCTAAAAGTCCTAAGTCTTGCTTTTTTTCAAAAAGAAAGAACTCCAAGAACACCTGGAGAGGGGCGCCTGGGTGGTTCAGTGGGTTAAAGCCTCTGCTTTCGGCTCAGGTCATGATCTCAGGGTCCTGGGATCGAGCCCCGCATCGGGCTCCCTGCTCAGCGGGGAGCCTGCTTCCTCCTCTCTCTCTGCCTGCCTCGCTCCCTACTTGTGATCTCTGTCAAATAAATAAATAAAACCTTAATAAAATTTTTTAAGGGGCGCCTAGGTGGCTCAATTGTTGAGTGGCGGCTCAGGTCATGATCCCAGGGTCCTGGGATGGAGCCTCAGGATCCCTGCTCTGCGGGAAAGCCTGCTACTCCCTCTCCCACTCCCCCTGCTGCTGTTCCCTCTCTCGCTGTGTCTCTCTCTGTAAAAAAAAAAAAAAAAAAAGTTGGAGTGTGTGTTCATCTCTAGCTTTGGACACGGGCCTGAGCTCAAACCTCCCTCCACCCCCAGCCTCTGTTTCTTTTTTCTTTTCCTTTTTTAAAAGATTTTATTTATTTATTTATTTGACAGAGAGAGAGATCACAAGTAGGCAGAGAGGCAGCAGAGAGAGAGGAGGAAGCAGGCTCCTTGCCAAGCAGGGAGCCTGATGCGGGCCTGGATCCGAGGACCCTGAGATCGTGGCCTGAGCTGAAGGGAGGGGCTTTAACCCACTGAGCCACCCAGGCGCCTCCTGGCCTCTGTTTTCTTCATCTGTTTGTTGAAAATACTAAGAGTGCACAAAAAGGATGTTGTGTTTCAGTGGGAGTCACGAAATTATAAGTTCCCTGAAGTTCCCAGACGTTACCTTGTACTTACCTCAGGAAACTGCCCCCCGGGGGTACCTGAGTGGCTCAGTCCTTTTTTGACTCTTCCTTCCGCAGAGGTTAAGATGGGTCCTGGCATCTAGCCCTGCCCCTGAGGTTCCCTGCTCCGCGGAGCCTACTTCTCCCGCGGCCCCTCCCCCCTGCTTGTGCTCTCCGATGGTGCTCTCCCTTGCTCGCTCGAATAAATAAAACCTCAAGGAAAAAAGAAAGGAAAAGGAATGAAAGGAAAGGAAGGAAAGGAAAGCGGAAAGGGAAAGGAAAGGTGAGAAAGAAACTGTTCCAGGCAGGCCAGTGGTGTGCTGGAGCTGGCTCCTCCTATAAGCTCCTGGGAGCAGACTTAAAAATTCAGAATTTGGGGGTTACTGAGTGGCTCATAGGGTTGGGTGGCTGGGGTCCTCCTCCCAGGGTCCTCCAGTGGAACCCCCCATGAAGCTCCCTGCTCAGTGGGGAGCCTCTTCTCCCTCTGCCTCTCTTGCCAATACTTAAATACTTGTATTGTTAAAATTTAAATTATGTCGTGGGGCCTGAGTGGTTCAGTTGCTTAAGTGGTTGCCTTCTGCCACAGGTCAAGATCTCAGGGTCCTGGGATGGAGGCCCACATTGGACTCCCTGCTCAGTGGGGAGTCAGCTTCTCCCTCTGCCTCTGCCCCTCCCCCATGCTTGTGCATTCTCTCTCAAATAAAATCTTTTAAAAAAATTATGTCAATTTACAATTGAATAAATTATATTAAAAACAAAGGTGTTCCTTTGTTCTATACAAAATCTGTAACTTCCTAATTACTACATTTTAGTTCTGTCTGTGCTCTTGGGGTTATTTACCTCTATCATATTTGTGTGGTGGGAATATTAGGCATATATCTTCCCAACATCCACTTTCAGTCACATGGCGGCTTGAAATCCACTGCTTGGGAGTATTCACTCAGATACTGCAAATGAGGGCCTTCTCTCCCCTTTTTATTAAACATTCACCAATATACCATTAGTCCATCCTGAACTGAAGTCTTAAAACCCTAACGGTTACTAGCATAGTAGGTTACTAAAATTGCTTACACCCAGCACGTCATTCATTACATGATATTTTCCCAACAACACGCCCCTGTCACTACTCATATGGTCAAGGTGGAACTAGAGGGATCATTATCAGGAAAGATTTATCAGAGATAAGAAAACTTGACTTTGTGCTTGGCATTAAGTTCAGAGAGCCCCCTTCTACTTTTTTTTGTGAGGAATTAGTATCTGTGAAACTAATTTCCAATTATTCCAGCATCCTTTGTCAAAAGACTCTCTTTTCTCTGTTCAATTGTCTTTGCACTTGGATCAAAAACTGGTTATTCATATATGTTTGGGTCTATTGCTGGACTCTATTCTGTACGTTAAGCTAGTTATCTTTCTTGATGCTAATCCCATACTGTCTTTATTCCTGTGACTTGAAATTATTTTCAACTTTGTTTTAGCTAGAGGGGCCTGGCTCAGTTGTTAAGCGTCTGCCTTCTGCTCAGGTCATGATCCCAGACTCTTGGGATCCAGCCCCGCATCGGGTCATCGGGCTCCCTGTTCTGTGGGAAAGCCTGCTTCTCCCTCTCCCTCTCCCCCTGCTGGTGTTCCCTCTCTAGTTGTGTGTCTCTCTCTCAAATAAATAAATAAAATCTTAAAAAAAAAAAAAAAAAAGGGCGCCTGGGTGGCTCAGTGGGTTAAAGCCTCTGCCTTCGGCTCAGGTCATTATCCCAGGGTTCTGGGATCGAGGTCTGCATTGGGCTCTCTGCTCAGCCGGGAGCCTGCTTCCTCCTCTCTCCTCTCTCTCTGCCTGCCTCTCTGCCTACTTGTAATTTCTCTCTTTGTGTCAAATAAATAAAATCTTAAAAAAAAAGTTGTTTTGGCTCTGCTAGATATGTTGACTTTCCATAGGAGCTTTAGAATCAGCTTGTCAATATCTACCAAAAAACTGCTGGGATTTTGAATTGACATCTCAGCAAATGGAGTCTTCTCATGAAAGTTGTATTCCATTGATGAGTCCTTTTATGAACAAGTTATATCTTCCCATGTATTTAAATCATATGTAATGTCTCTCAACAATGTTTTGCAATATAAATCTTGTACATCTTTTGCCATACAGACATACCTTGTTTCTGTGTGATTCTCTTTATTGTGCTTTGCAGATACTGTGTTTTTACAAATTGAAGATTTGTGGCCACCCTATGTGGAGCAAGTCTATTGTTGCCTTTTTTCCAACAGTATTTGCTCACTTCATGTCTCTGTGTCACATTTTGGTATTTCTTCAGTATTTCAAACTTCTTCGTTATTATTATACTTGTTATGGTGATCTATAATCAGTGATTATGACTCACTGAGTGCTCAGATGATGGTTAGCATTGTTTAGCAATACAGTATTTTTAAGTTATGTACCTTGCTTTATTAGACATAATGTTATTGCACATTTAGAAGACTATGGTGTAGTGTAAACCTAACTTTTATACACACTGGGATACCAAAAAAGCATTCAACTTGCTTTATTATGATACTTGCTTTATTGTGGTGGTTTGGAACCCAACCTACAATATCCTGAAGTATGCCCAAATTTATCTTTAAGTATTTTAAATGTATGATGTTATTATAAATAATATTTTTTATTTCAATCCTTGATTGTTCACTGCTAGTATATGGAAATACAATTACTTTTTAGGGGTGCCTGGGTGAGCATCCGACTTGATTTCCAGTCATGATCTCAGGGTCTTGGGATCAAGCCCTATATAGAGCTCTGCACTCAGCCAGGAGTCTCCTTCTCTGTCTTCTTCTCCCTCTACCCTCTCCCCTGCACACACACACACTCTCTCTCTCAAATAAATAAATAAATGTTCAAAAAAAATACAATTACTTTTTATGTATTGATCTTATACCTATAAACTTGCTACCCTCATTGGTTAGTTCCAGTAATTTCTTTTTTTTATTTTTTATTTTTTTTATTATCATTTGCCCCAGGGGTACAGGTTTGTGAATCATCAGGCTTACACCTTTCACACAGCATTCACCATAGCACAAACCCTCCCCAATGTCCATAACCCATCCACCCTATCCCTACCCTCCAAGCCCCAGTAACCCTCAGTTTGTTTTGTGAGTAGTTCTAGTAATTTCTTAATAGATTTCTTACATTTTCTACATAGATGATGATGTTATCTGTGAATACTTTTACTTCTTTCTTTACTATCCATATAGCTTTTATTTCTTATCTTGGCCTTATTGCACTGGCTAGATCTTCAGCACAATGTTAAATAGTAGTGATGAAAGCAGACATCCTGTCTTATTGCTGATCTTAAGGGGAAAGTATTCAGTCTTTCACCATTAAGTATGATCTTAACTGGAGGGTTTTATAGATGCTCTTTAACAGGTAGAGAAGTCCCTCCTATTCCTAGTTTACTAAGAGTTTCTGTTGATGGGTGTTGGATTTAATCAAATGCTTTTTCTACATATTGAGATGATCAGATTGATTTTTTTTTTTTAAGATTTTATTTATTCATTTGACACAGAGAGAGAGATTACAAGTAGGCAGAGAGGCAGGCAGAGAGAGAGGAGAGAGGAAGAAGCAGGCTCCCTGCTGAGCAGAGAGCCCGATGCGGGCCTCGATCCCAGGACCCTGGGATCATGACCTGAGCCGAAGGCAGCGGCTTTAACCCACTGAGCCACCCAGGTGCCCGATCAGATTGATTTTTTAAAAAATTTGTTTCATATCGGGGTGCCTGGGTGGTGCAGTTGGTTGAGCCTCCAACTCTTGGTTTCAGCTTGGGTAGTGATCTTGGGATCATGTGATTGGGTCCCACTTTGGGCTCTGCTTTCAGTGCAGAGTCTGTTTGAGTTTCTCTGTTTCTCTCTCTGCCCTTGCCCCTCCCACCACATGTGTGCACTCTCTCTCTCTCTCTCAAATAAATAAATAAATAAATAATAAATCTTTTAAAAAATAAGTAAAATTTGTGTCATATCATGAATTACACTGATTTTTTTCTTTGCCCCAACCATGTGTTGCTAATGAACTCTACATGTGAATCTATTCTTCACAGCAGAGATCACATGCAGCGCTAAACACATGCTTTGTAGAGGAAGAGCAACAGCATTTCAAGACTAAGTGTGCAGAAGAGACCAGTGCCAGGTGTCTTTATGTTTGCTAAAATAAAGTTTAGAGATGTAACTGAGACTCGAGCTCAAAAGGGAAATTTTGTATGAATAATTCAGATCAAATTAGGACTCAGTTGTTGATAAACAAAATCTGTATAAGTGTATGTGGTTTCAAATAAAGAAATAGAACAAATAAAAAGCATGTGCACATGTGGAAACTGAAATGCAGTATAAGCATGTATATGTCATATGAAAGATAGTGTGTGTCATGATTAAAAGTGTGGGTGTGGAGGTGGCTGGGTGGAGCAGCAAGTGGAGGGTCCAGCTCTTGGTTTTGGCTTGGGTAGGGGTTGTGAGATTCAGCTCCACGTCTGGCTCCACACTCAGTACAGAGTCTGCTTGGGAGCCTCTTTTCCTGGACCTCTGTCCCTCCTGCTCTTGCTCTCGCGTGCCCCCCCTCCCTCTCTCTCTCTCTCTCTCTCTCTCCCCCTCTGTCTAAAATAAATAAATAAATAAATCTTAAAACAAAACAAAACAGAACAGTGCAGGTGTGGATTCCAGAATCTAACATCTGGATCCAAATCCTGTCTTTGACATAGTATCTGTGGCCTTTGGCAAGGTTTTTTTTTTTTTTTTTTTTTTAAGATTTTATTTATTTATTTGACACACAGAGAGAAAGAGATCAGATCACGAGTAGGCAGAGAGGCAGGCAGAGAGAGAGGAGGAAGCAGGTTCCCTGCCGAGCAGAGAGCCCGATGTGGGCCTCGATCCCAGGACCCTGGGATCATGACCTGAGCCGAAGGCAGCGGCTTTAACCCACTGAGCCACCCAGGCGCCCAAGTTATTTATTTAACTACTCTGTGCCTCAATTTCCTAATTTGTGAAATTGAGATGAAAATAGTACCTACTTTCTAGAGTTGCAAGAAGGATTAAATGAGACTATACATATAAAATCCTGGAAACAAATGCCTAAAAAATATTAGCTACCATCGTGTACAAAACACATGTAAGACTTAATTCATGAGTGCTGCAGGCAATTAATTTCATATGATTTTGCCTTTTTGGCATATTTCCACTCCCCACGCCTTTTCAGCATTCCTGGGAATTTCTGAAATTCTCAACAGACGTCTTCTGCTTAATCCATTTCCTGCCGCTCCCATTACAAACTCCTTCCAGGAAAGCATCTCTCTCACATACAGCAAGCAACAAGCATTGGATGCACAGATGACCTTTGAAAATTGAAACTTTGTACCTTCCCCACACCCAGCCTGTGGTGGACTATTACCCCATTCCCTTGGTGGCTAAAGATGTCAGAAGCACTTGACTGTGGTTCCTGGCTGGCTTCTGTTGCATGTTGTCTAAGGTGGCCCTCTTGGTTGTTTCATATGCCCAGAGGCCTCAGTTTTGGGCATCTTCCAAACAATTTTGTCATCTGTGGTGGATCCTCAGCTCACAGCTTGGCTTTCTGAGTAATTCTGAAAGCTGACACCCTTCTTTTTCACTCATAATGGAGGAAAAGGAGAAAAGGGTTAAAGCATGGTTCTTTTTCATTTTTTTTCCACAAGATTTTATTTTTAAGTAATCTCGACACCCAACACGGGAGTCAAACTCACAACCCTGAGATCAAGAGTGGCACACTCCACTGACTGTGCCAGCCAGGCTGCGTCTTTCACATTTATTTATTTATTTTTTTGAGATGTAATTCACGCATAACATTATATAAGTTTTAAGGCTACAACATGAATGGATAACTGGTATATATTATGAAATGGTCACCATAATAAGCCTAGTTAACCTCCATCACCACACAGTTACAATACCAGTCGAGTTCTGAATGTGAAACTAAACTTGCTTTCCTGGGATAAATCCACATTAGGTATTTTTTTGTGCTTTTCTTATAATATCTTTTCCTGGTTTGATATTAAGGGTAAGACTGGCCTCATAGAATGAGTTGGGAAGTTTTCCTTTCTCAAATATTCTGGGAGAGTTTGTGTAGAATTGACCTTTTTTTTCTCTTTTTCTTAAATGTTTGACAGAATTCACTAGTGAAACCAACTGGGCATAGAGTTTACTCTGTGGGAAGGCTTTTAACTACACACTGAATTTCTCTAAAAGATGCAGGACTGTTCTGTTTATCTATTTCTTCTTAAGAATTTGTACTTACACTTCCTGGTTAGAAATTTAGGAATCACTCTTGACCTCTCCTTGTTCCACAACCCTCCCTACATCCAGTTAGTAGATACTCTGGAGTTTACCTTGTAAGCCAAATATCTTCACATTTTTGGTTTTTGCTAGCATAACCTTAAAATAATTTTGAAAAATTATGTGTTCTCATATCTCCTAAAGTTGATATTTAAATTTTTTTTAAAGATTTTATTTAGGGCGCCTGGGTGGCTCAGTGGGTTAAAGCCTCTGCTTTCAGCTCAGGTCATGATCGAGGCCCGCATCGGGCTCTCTGCTCAGCGGGGAGCCTGCTTCATCCTCTCCCTGTCTCTCTGCCTGCCTCTCTGCCTACTTGTAATCTCTCTCTCTGTGTGTCAAATAAATAAATAAAATCTTTTAAAAAAAAGATTTTATTTATTTATTTGACAGAGAGATAGAGAGCACAAGTAGGTAGAGCAACAGGCAGAGGGAGAGGGAGAAGCAGGCTCTCAGCTGAGCAGGGAGCCCGATGTGGGACTCGATCCCAGGACTCTGAGATCACAACCTGAGCCGAAGGCAGCCACTTAACCGACTGAGCCACCCAGGCACCCTTAAAATTGTTTTTAAGATTTTACTTATTCAACAGAGAGAAAGTGAGAGAGCAGCAGAGGGAGAGAGAGAAGCAGGCTCCCTGCTGAGCAGGGAGTCCCATATGGGACTCGATTCCAGGACCCCAGCATCATGACCTGAGCAGAAGGTAGATACTTAACTGACTGAGCCACTTAGGTGCCCTAAATTTTTTTTTTTAAGATTTTATGTATGTATGTATTTTTTTTTTTTTAAGATTTTACTTATTTAACAGAGAGAGAGAACACAACAGGGGGGAGAGGCAAGGAGAGGGAGAGGGGGAAGCAGGCCCCCTCAAGCAGGGAGCCTAATGTGGGGCTTTTTTTTTTTTTTAAATATTTATTTATTTACTTGACAGAGAGAGAGATCACAAGTAGGCAGAGAGAGAAGGAAGCAGGCTCCCTGCTGAGCAGAGAGCCCGATGTGGGCCTCAATCCCAGGACCCTGAGATCATGACCTGAGCTGAAGGCAGAGGCTTTAACCTACTGAGCCACTCAGGCGCCCTGATGTGGGGCTTGATCCCAGAACCCCAAGGTCACAACCTGAGCCAAGGGCAGATACCCAATCAACTGAGCCACCCAGGCTCCCCTATTTATTTTTTAAAGATTTTATTTACTTATTTGACAGAGAGAGAAAGAGAGAGCACAAGCAAGGGGAGTAGCAAGCAGAGGAAGAGGGAGAAGCATTCTGTCTGCTGAGCAGGGAGCCTGACCACAGGGCTTGATCCCAGGACACCAGGATCATGACCCAAGCCAAAGGCAGACACTTAACCAACTAAGCCACCCGGGCACACCTGTATTTATTTTGAGAGAGAAGGAGAGAGAGAGGGCAGGGTGAAGGGTAGAGGGAGAGAGGGAGAGAGAATCCCAAGCAGACCCCACACTCAACATAGAACCTGATGCAGGGTTCGACCCCATGACCCTGAAATTGTGACCTGAGCCAAAATCAAGTCTGATGGTCAAGCAACTGAGCCATCCAGGTGCCCCTGATATTTAAATTTTTCACCATAAATTTAAATAGTTGTAAGGTTTATAATATTTTGTGTATTGCATAATGAATATATACTTCAGATATATTTTCTCTTTTTTAAAAAAGATTTATTTATTTGAGAGAGAGAGAGTGTGTGAGAGCAGGGGGAGGGGCAGGGGCAGAGGGAGAGGGAGAGAAGCAGTCTACCCACTGACCACAAGCCAGATGAGGGACTTGATCTCACCACCCTGAGATCATGACCTAAGGAGAAATCAAGAGTTGGGCAGTTAACAGACTGAGCCACCCAAGCACCACCCCTTTCAGATAGATTTTCATCAAAATCTTATGGGCTGCAGATTTAGCTCCTTCAAGTTTTGGAAAATGTTTGTCCTGTGAACTAAATGGCAAAATTAATCCAGTCAAATCAGACTTTCCATTAGAAAGTGTCATTCTTTTACCAGTTCTAGTAGTTTTTTGGTGGAGTCTTTAGGGTTTTCTATATAGAGTATCATGTCATCTGCAAACAGTGAAGTTTTACTTCTTCCTTATCAATTTGGATGACTTTTATTTCTTTGTGTTGTCTGATTGCTGGGGCTAGGACTTCCAGTACTATGTTAAATAACAGTGGTGAGAGTGGGTATCCTTGACTTGTTCCTGACCTCAGGTGAAAAGCTTTCAGTTTTTCTGCACTGAGTATGATGTTCACTGTGGAATTTTTTTTCATACAAGGCCTTTATTATATTGAGGTGTGTTCTGTCTAGACTTACTTTTTTGAGGGTTTATCATGAATGCATGTTGTACTTTGTCAAATGCTTTTTCTGCATCTATTGAAATGATCATATGGTTTTTTAATCCTTTCTCCTCTTGATGTGATGTATCACATTGACTGATTTGCAAACACTGAACCACCCTTGCATCCAGGGAATAAATCCCACTTGATTGTGGTGAGTGATTTTTAAAAATTTATTGTTGGATTTGATTTGCTAGTATTTTCTTGAGGATTTTTGTAGCTATGTTCATCAGAGATATTGGCCTATAGTTCTTTTTTAGTGGTGTCTTTATCTAGTTTTGATATTAGGACAATGCTGGCTTCATAGAATTAATTTGGAAGTTTTCCTTCCTCTTCTATTTTTTAGAATAGTTTGAGAAAAATAGGTATTAACTCTTCTCTAAATGTTTGGTAAAATTCACCTGTGAAACCATCTGGTTCTGGACTTTTGTTTTTTGGGAGTTTCTTGTTTTGTTTTGTTTTCTTTCCTTCTTTTTTTTTTTTTTAAAGAAAGAGAGAGGGGGCGGAGAGGGACAGAAGGAGAGGGAGAGAGAGAATCTTAAGCAAGCTCCATGGCTAGCAAGGAGCCTGATGTGGGGCTTGCTTTCACAACTCTGAGATCATGACATAAGCTGAAATCAAGAGTCAGATACTTAACCAACTGAGCCACCCAGATACCCCTGTTGGGAGTTTTTTGATTACTGATTGAGTCTCCTTTCTGATAATCGATCTGTTCAAATTTTCTATTTTTTCCTGCTTTAGTTTTGGTAGGTTATATGTTTCTAGGAATTTATCCATTTCTTCCAGGTTGTCTAATTTGTTAGCATATAATTTTTCATAATTTCTCTTAAAATTATTTGTATTTCTGTGGTGTTGGTTGTTATTTCTGCTTTATCACTAGTGATTTTGTTTACTTGGGTCTTTTACCTTTTTTTTTTTTTTGATGACTCTGGCTAGAGATTTATCAGTTTTGTTGATCTTTTCACAGAAACAGCTCCTAGTTTCATTGAACTATTATATTGTTTTTTTAATTTCTGTATCATTTCTTTCTCTCTCTCTCTCTTTTTTAAAGATTTTATTTATTTATTTGGCAGAGAGATAGAGAGCACAAGTAGGCAGAGCGGCAGGCAGAGGGAGAGGAGAAGCAGGCTCTCTGCCGAGCAGGGAACCCGATGTGGGACCGATCCTAGGACCCTGGGATCATGACCTGAGCTGAAGGCAGCCACTTAACCGACTGAGCCACCCAGGCACCCCTCTGTATCACTTATTTCTGCTCTAATATTTATTATTCCCTTCCTTCTGCTGGCTTGGGGTTTTGTTTCTTCTTTTTCTAGCTCCTTTGGGTATGAGGTTATGTTGTTTTTTTGAGATTTTTCTTGCTTTCTGTGGTTGGTCTGTATTGCTATTAAAATTGCTTTTAGAACTGCTTTTGCTACATCCCAAAGATTTGGGACTGTCATGTTTTCATTTTCTTTTTTTTAAAAAATAAAGATATTTATTTATTTGAGAAAGAAAGAGCAGTGGGGAGTGCCAGAGGGAGAGAGAAAAGCAGACTCCTTGCTGAGCAGGAAGCCTGACATTGGGGCCTGACATGGGGCTTGATCCCCTGACCCTAGGAACACACCCAGAGCCAAAGGCAGCTGCCTAACTAACTGAGCCACCCAGGTGCCCTGCTGTTTTTTTATTTTCATGTCTTTTTTTTTCTTCTTTTTTTTTAAAGAGAGAGAGAGTGTGTGAGCAAGGAGGGACAAAGGGAGAGGGAGTGAGAGAATCTTAAGCAGGCTCCAAAATCAAGAGTCAGATGTTTTTTTTTTTTTAATTTTTAAAGATTTTATTTATTTATTTGACAGAGAGAGATCACAGGTAGGCAGAGGGGCAGGCAGAGAGAGAGGAGGAAGCAGGCTCCCTGCTGAGCAGAGAGCCCGATGTGGGCCTCGATCTCAGGACCCTGAGATCATGACCTGAGCAGAAGGCAGAGGCTTTAACCCACTGAGCCACCCAGGCGCCCAAGAGTCAGATGCTTAATTGACTGAGCCACCCAGGTGCCCCTCCATGTCATTTTTTATTTCTTCTTTGATTTCTTGGTTGACCCATTCATTGTTTAGTTTGCATGTTATTTAACCTCCTTGTATTTGTGCTCTTTCCAGATTTTTTCTTGTGGTTGATTTCTAGTTTCATAATGTTGCGGTCAGAAAAGATGTATGGTATGACTTCAATTTTTTTTTGAATTTGTTGAGATTTGTTTTGTGGCCTAACGTGATCTATTCTAGAGACTGTTCTGTGTGCACTTGAAAAGAGTGTGTATTCTGCTGTTTTAGGTTAGAATGTTCTGAATATATTTGTTAGATCCATCTATTCTGATGTGTTATTCAAAATCACTCTTTCTTTGTTCATTTTCTGTTTGGATGATCTATCCACTGATGTAAGTAGAGTGTTAAAGTCTCCTTCTATTATTGTATTACTGTTGATTAGTTCCTTTATATTTGTTATTAACTGTTTTATGTATTTGGGTGTCCCGTTTTGGGTGCATAAATATTTATAATTGTTATATCTTCTTATTGGATTGTCCCCTTTATTATTAGATAGTGTCCTTTGTCTCTTGTTACTGTCTTTGTTTTTTTGTGGGGTTTTTTTTGTATTTTTTTAAAATTTTATTTACTTGACACAGAGAGAGAGATCACAAGTAGGCAGAGGCAGGCAGAGAGAGAGGGGGAAGCAGGCTCCCCGCTGAGCAGGGAGCCCGATGCGGGCCTTGATCCTAGGACCCTGGGATCATGACCTGAGCTGAAGGCAGAGGCTTTAACCCACTGAGCCACTCAGGCGCCCATGTCTTTGTTTTAAAGCTTATTTTGTCTGATATTAGTATTGTTACCCCCGCTTCTTTTTGACATCTGTTTGCATGGTAAATGTTTCTCCATCCCCTCGCTTTCAATCTACAGGTGTCTTTGGGTCTGAAATGAGTCTCTTCTGGCAGTATATAGATGGATCTTGTTTTCTTTATCCACTCTGTCATCATATGCCTTTCGATTGGAGCATTTGGTCCTTTTATTTTTATTTTATTTTATTTTATTTTTTCATTTAGTCCTTTTAGAGTTAAAGTAATTATTAGTAATATGTATTTATTGCCATTTTTTAAACTTGTTTCATGGTTGTTTCTATAGTTTTTTTCTCATCCTTCTCTTTTTCATGGTTTGCTGGCTTTCTTTAGTAATATACTTGGATTCCTTTCTCTTTATTTTTTGCATATCTATTACTGGTTTTTTTTTTTTTTTTAAAGATTTTATTTATTTATTTGACACAGAGAGAGAGAGATCAGATCACAGCTAGGCAGAGAGGCAGGCAGAGAGAGAGGAGGAAGCAGGCTCCCTGCCGAGCAGAGAGCCCGATGTGGGCCTCGGTCATGACCTGAGCCGAAGGCAGCGGCTTTAACCCAATGAGCCACCCAGGCGCCCAATATTACTGGTTTTTGATTTGTGGTTACCACTAGGTTTTTTTTTTTTATATAACATCTTCTGCATATAGTACTCTATATGAAGTTGATGGTTGCTTAAGTTTAAACCCATTCTTTACTCTGTTCCTCCCCATATTTTAGGTAAATGGTGTCATATTTTATATCCTTTTATTTTGTGAATCCCTTGACTGATTTTTTTTAAAGATTTTATTTATTTATGTGACAGAGAGATAGAGATAAAGAGAATGAGCAGAGGGAGGGGCGGAGGGAGAAGCAGACCCCTGCTGAACAGGGAGCCCAATGCAGAACTCGATCCCAGAACCTTGGGATTATGACCTGAGCCAAAGAGAGATGCTTAACTGACTGCCACCCAGGCATACCTCCCTTGACGGATTTTTATAGGTATATTTATTTTTACTGCTTTTGTGCTTCCTATTTTTTGTATTCTCACTTATGATCTTCCTTTCTACTTGAAGAATCCCCTTTAATATTTCTTGTAGGTCTGGTTTAGTGATCATGAATTCCTTCCGTTTTTGTTTGTCTGAGCAACTCTTTTATCTCTCCTTGTATTCCATATGACAGCCTTCCTGGATGAGTACTCTTCTTTTTTTTTTTTTTTTAAGATTTTATTTATTTATTTGACAGAGAGAGGGAGAGAACAGATCACAAGTAGGCAGAGAGGCAGGCAGAGAGAGAGGAGGAAGCAGGCTCCCCGCCGAGCAGAGAGCCTGATGCGGGGCTCGATCCCAGGACCCTGAGATCATGACCTGGGCCGAAGGCAGAGGCTTTAACCCACTGAGCCACCCAGGCGCCCCTGGATGAGTACTTTTGGCTGCAGATTTTTCCCATTCAGCACTTTGAATATATCATGCCAAGGAAGGATGCATCCTTTAATTGTTATGCCCAGAGTAGTGCACCAAAGTGAGATTCTGGATGGCAAAGGGTGCAGGTTGGTGGGGAAGAGGTGGTGAGGAAAGGGGAGGTTAGAATGAGGACCACTTCAGGCAGCTGCAATTCCTGTGCGTCATTACTATGTTGATGTAGTATCTAGAGGTATTGGATGATTCTTATTGTCCTTTGAACCATGTGGCAGAAGGGAGAGTTCTGCCTTGAGTGGCCAGACAGAGGGCATTGTCATTTTCTAACTGTCATATGCACTCCGCACATGGGTTCCCTTTCAGGGAATACCCCTGACTGTTTCCTGCCTCGGGCCTTCTCTTTTCCTCCTCTGGCAGTGCTTTTACCCCCAACTCTTCACCTGGCTAGCTCCAACTAATCCTCTGGTGTCAGTGTAATTGTCACTTTCTTAGTGATGCCTTCCTTGACCAAGTGTATTAGAGGCAAAGCTAGGTGCTTTATATTTGATATTTTATTTAATCTGAATCATGCCCTTGTTAATTCTCCTGCAGTAGCTGGGACTTTTCCTTTAAAGCACTTAGCATGGGCGCCTGGGTGGCTCAGTGGATTAAAGCCTCTGCCTTCGGCTCAGGTCATGATCTCAGGGTCCTGGGATCGAGGCCCCCATCGGGCTCCCTGCTCGGCGGGGAGCCTGCTTCCTCCTCTCTCTCTGCCTGCCTCTCTGCCTACTTGTGATCTGATCTCTCTCACTGTGTCAAATAAAAAAATAAAATCTTTAAAAAAATAAATAAAGCACTTAGCATAGTTTGTAATTAAGTATATATTTGTGCGTCCTCTGCCTCCCTCAGGAGACTGTGAGCTTTCTCCAGGTCTCCAAGCTCAGCCCTGCATCTCTAGCATCTGACACAGTAATGGACAGATCATGGCACTCAGAAAACAGTTGTTGAATGAACCAATGAATGGGAAACATTTGGAAAGAGGCTGAGGACTCTTCTCTCTCGACCCCCTCTCTCTAGATTATCTCATCAATTCCCAAGGATGTAAACACTATATGCTGATGCTCCCAACTTTTATCTCTAATTCAAAGCTCTCTTCAGTTCATCATTAGGATAATTGTGTGCGATAACCATTGTTATCCCTATTTTACAGATGAAAGACTTGGAGAAAATTGTATGTCCTGGTGCTATCATCAAAGGTACGGTTTCTTGGATGTTAGGATGCACTCCTAAAAATGTTCTGCTATGTCATTCTTTTTACAGAGCGCTAGGTCAGTCTTTTTCAACATTGCTTTTGCTGACTTCAGGATTAAAGGCTCCCATAAGGTTTGTAATGTAAAGACACCTGGATTGATGGAGCCACCTGTGCTGTTAGATGAAGATTCTGGTAGTGAGTGGGATCTGCTGATCTGGATAAACAGCATTCTTTACAGAATTATGTTTTAAGAAAGCTTGTTTTTGCCTTGGTATGCCATGACTAATAAAAAAAAAAAGTACCATTTCAAAATACTTATAAATGGGGGTGCCTGGTGGTTCAGTGGGTTAAGCATCCAACTCTTGATTTTGGCTCAGGTCATGATCTCAGGGTTGTGGGATTAAGCCCTGTGTTGGGCTCTGTGCTCAGTGTGGACTCTGCTTGTCTCTGTCTCCCTCTGGTCCTCCCTGCACTCATGCTCTCTCTCTCTCTCAAATAAATAAATAAAGTCTTTTAAAAAATAAATACTTATAGGGCGCCTGGGTGGCTCAGTGGGTTAAAGCCTCTGCCTTCGGCTCAGGTCATGATCTCAGGGTCCTGGGATCGAGGCCCGCATCGGGCTCTCTGCTCAGCAGGGAGCCTGCTTCCTCCTCTCTCTCTGCCTACTTGTAATCTCTCTCTGTCAAATAAATAAATAAAATCTTTAAAAAAAATAAAAATAAAAAAATAAATAAATAAATAAATACTTATAGAGACTCAATACAGATTTTAAGGCACCAACATGTGACCAGAGAAACATATCTACTTCCATAGTTGTGGGATTACTGTAGGCCATACTTTGTTTGCTATTGTATGAAACCCTTTGGGTTGGGCACTAGTGCAAATGCCCTATGAATCTTGAAGAGGAAAGCTGCAATAGGTTAGTAGTGAAACTGTCCCTATATAAGTCACTAAGTCCCTGGGTGGATGAAGTCTGAATTAAGTCTTGCGGGGCCAAGAGGAGTTGGCCCAGCAGGGGAAGCAGAAGAGGACAGTGCAGGTGCAGGGTGTCCAGGAGCAATTTCCAATGCCAGAGGACAGCGTGGAGTCGCTCGGCAAACCCAGGGAACCACCAGTGGTTTCTGTGGGGTTTGGGCATTGGGTAGGAGAGGGATGTAGGGAAAGATGAGGGTGGAGCAACTGGCAAGGTCTTTGAGATCGGGGAGGACCATTACCACCCATACTAATGTGTTGGCGTTTAGGCCTTGGGTCCTGTTAGCAGAGGAGTGACATTATCTGGTCTATATTTTAGAATGATCACCATGGAGGTTTTGTGGAAATTACATTAGAATCAGGGATGTGCTTGAGAGTAGAGGATACTGTTCAAAGTGGTAAAAGAAGTGTGTTTGGGGGAAGAGGGAAGAAGGAATATCTATTGGAGATACCCATGGAGATGCCCAATGGGCAAATAGAAAAGTCAGGAGTTTGAGAGAAAGACTTGAAAACGTCTTTTGATGTATTCACACAGAATACACAGGAGGCCTCCCCCAGAGCTGCTCAGCGGGGGGAGTGAGGCTGGTGGCCACACTGGAGAGATGTGTGGCATGGTGGGGAGCAAGCAGACAGGACACAGATGGCAATGGACTGACTGTCCCTCAGAAGCCTCCCTGTGAGGAGAGGGGGCGGCAGCAGCTGCAGCAGAAGGACTGTGTGTTCTTAAAAATGAGGTTCATTTCTTTTGTTATTCTTTCTTCTTTAATACAGAGAAAATATCAACTATACATGCTAAGAACATTCAAACAACACAAGTTATAAAAGTGAAAGTAAAAACTTGTCAGCCTGCTCGGTGACCAGACTCCTGAGCAGGGGGCCTGGCACCTACCCTTTGGTGCTTTCTACACCTGGCCGCTTTCTGTTTAAACCTGCTCTTTCATCCAAAACAGCAGTAATGCTAGTGGACACCCTCCCTCCCTCCCAGTGTGCCCCTCTCTTCCACCACAGCCTCAGCTCTTAAAAAAACCCTACATTTCTCAACCCGTTGTATTCTGTCCCCAGGAACTACCGAATTGTCATTCACAACTGCCAAATTTAGTGGGGATTTGAAGGCCTCTTCTTACTTGGGTCTCTTCACAGCAGCTAAACACATTGATCTCTTTTTTTTTTTAATTTTATTTTTATTATTTGCCCAAGGGGTACAGGTCTGTGGATCATCAGGCTTACATCTTTCACAGCATTCACCAAAGCACAAACCCTCCCCAATGTCCATAACCCATCCACCCTATCCCTACCCTCCCACCCCCCAGTAACCCTCAGTTTGTTTTATGAGATTAGAAGTCTCTTATGGTTTGTCTCCTTCCCCATCCCATCTTGTTTCATTATTTTTCCCTCCCTACCCCCCACAACCCCCCACCCTGCCCCTCAAGTTCCTCATATCAGAGAGATCATATGATAATTGTCTTTCTCTGATTGACTTATTTCGCTCAGCATAATACCCTCCAGTTCCATCCATGTCGTTGCGAATGGCAAGATTTCGTTTCTTTTGATAGCTGCATAATATTCCATTGTATATATATACCACATCTTCTTTATCCATTCATCTGTTGATGGACATCTAGGTTCTTTCCATAGTTTGGCTATTGTGGACATTGCTGCTATAAACATTCGGGTGCACGTGCCCCTGAGGAACACTACCTTTGTGTCTTTAGGATAAATACCCAGTAGTGCGATTGCTGGGTCGTAGGGTAGCTCCATTTTCAACTTTTTGAGGAATCTCCATACTGTTTTCCAGAGTGGCTGCACCAGTTTGCATTCCCACCAACAGTGTAGGAGGGTTCCCCTTTCTCCGCAACCTCGCCAACATCTGTCATTTCCTGACTTGTTGATTTTAGCCATTCTGACTGGTGTAAGGTGGTATCTCGCTGTGGTTTTAATTTGTATTTCTCTGATGCCGAGTGATGTTGAGCACTTTCTCATGTGTCTGTTGGCCATTTGGATGTCTTCTTTGGAGAAATGTCTGTTCATGTCTTCTGCCCATTTCTTGACTGGGTTATTTGTTTTATGGGTGTTGAGTTTGAGAAGCTCTTTATAGATTTTGGATACTAGCCCTTTATCTGATATGTCATTTGCAAATATCTTCTCCCATTCTGTCAGTTGTCTTTTGGTTTTGTTGACTGTTTCCTTTGCTGTGCAAAAGCTTTTAATCTTGATGAAGTCCCAATAGTTCATTTTTGCCCTTGCTTCCCTTGCCTTTGGTGAGGTTCCTAGGAAGAAGTTGCTGCGGTTGAGGTCGAAGAGGTTGCTGCCTGTGTTCTCCTCGAGGATTTTGATGGATTCCTTTCTCACATTGAGGTCTTTTATCCATTTTGAGTCTATTTTTGTGTGTGGTGTAAGGAAATGATCCAGTTTCATTTTTCTGCATGTGGCTGACCAGTTTTCCCAACACCATTTGTTGAAGAGACTGTCTTTTTCCCACAACACATTGATCTCTTTTCTTTAAGCTTCCTTTTCTCTGGCTCTCTTAACTCCATCTCATCCAAGTTTAATTCTTGGGTCTCTGGAAAGTTGCTTCTATGTGGAGTCATCAACTCTCTCATTATATCTTCGGACATCTACCCTCTGCTCTCTTTCATTTCATGGATTGCAATCTGGCAAACTTGGCTACTTTTTAAGTCTGGGAAAAATCTTGGGTTCAAATCTGAACGAGTGACTATTTTTTTCCAGGCCCTGTGGAGTAAGGGCTCAGTCCCACACAACTGCCCCCACTTCAGATGCAACCTGCAAACAGGGCTCTCCAGCTACCTTCACTTCTGTCAGCTGACTAAAAATTCAGAGGTTCTCACACCCCTCTCCCCACCAAGGTCAAGAATTCACAGAACTCAGGAAAGCACGTACTTACCATAACAATTGTAGGGTAAAAGATGAAACTTAGGGACAGCCAAATCTGAGGAAGGTGGGGGGGAGGGGGGGAGGCAGAGCTGCTGTGCCTCTCTGAGCTCGCCACCCATCCAACACATCAGGTTCCCAACCTGGAGTTTCCCCCAAGCCCTGTTTTTAAAAATTGAGCTTTCATTATGTAAGCATGATTGGTTAAATCACAGGCCACTGGTGTTTGAACTCAGCTCCAGCCCCTTTCTCGTCTCCAGAGGTCAGAGGTGAGACTGAAAGTTCCAACCCTCCAGTTTCATGGTTGGCTCTGAGGTCCTGAAGATACCTAGGGGCTCTGCCTTGGGTCTTTTCATTAGCTTACACTTAGGTATGGTTGAAAGGGCTTATTACGAATAACAAAAGATACTGTAGCACTCAGGAAATTCCCCTTTGTGTCTGGGGCATGAGACTCTGTTTTGTTTCCGTCTTCTGTGCTGTTCCTTCTCAGTTTCCTTTGTTTTTTGTTTGTTTGTTTAAAGATTTTATTTATTTATTTATTTGTTTGTTTGTTTGTTTATTTATTTGACAGAGAGAGATACATTGAGAGAGGAAACGCAAGCAGGGGGAGTGGGAGAGGGAGAAGCAGGCTTCCCGCCAAGCAGGGAGCCTGATGCAGGGCTAGATCCCAGGACCCTGGGATCAGGATCTGAGCTGAAGGCAGCCGCTCAACCGCTCACCGACTGAGCCACCCAGGCTCCCCTCTCAGTTTCCTTTGAAGGTTAATCTTCCTTGACCAAACCATTAAATGTTGGAGGTCTTTAAGGCAAGTTTGGTTCATTGACTCTACTTGTTGAGCTTATTTAATCAAACGTTTATTGAATATCTATTGTTGGGCCGACGGGGTCGGGGAACTGAGGAAGCCACAAGATGGCGGCCACCCCACCGTCTCACCGCCCCGCCCCGGGGCTGCTCGGGGACCCCCCCCCCCACCAGCCCTCATCAGCTTCCACGTCTCAAAAGACCGCCAAAGCCAGAGCCAAGGCCAGAGCTTCAGTGGGAAACCGAGGGCTGAACTCCATTCAATCTCCTACCAATTATGGTCATGTTCCCCTGTTCCACCCACGCCCCATAAAAACCCGTGCGCATCCTCCCCAGGCGCGACTTCCCCGACTCCCTTCTCTCGGAGTCGTGGAACCTCGCCCGAGGGCATCTATTAAAAACTCCCCTCGTGCCTATTCGTCTGGTGCTTAGTTTAATCCGCCGTTACTGGGAGGGCTACCAGGAAACCTTACATCTATGTATTAGGTTCTCTTCTAAGTGCTGGGGATATAGCAGCAAACAGAATATACAAAAATTTTTAAAAAGTCCTTATGGGTGTTATGATTCATTCCTCTACAGTATGGTTTTCATTGAAGAGTGCTGGCTTGGTCTTTCTCAACATTGCTTTTGTTGACTTCAGAGTTAGAAGGTGATCAGAACCAAGGAAAAAAATAAAGCAGAAAAAGCAGAGAGGGAGTACTAGAATGGGGTAATCAGGGAAAGGATCCCTGAGAACATGACATTTGAGCAAAGACTTGGTGAAATAAGGGAGGTTTTGGGAAAATGACAAGTACCACTGCCCTGAGGTGGGAATGTGCCTGGTTTTTCAAGGAATAGCAAAGAGGCCACTATTGCCACATCAAAATGACTGAAGGAGAATATATGGAAAGAGCTAATGGAAGTCAAATTACACAGAACTTTGTAGGGCATCATAAAGACTTTGGCTCTTACTCTGAGCAAAATGGGGTGCCATTGGAGACTCTTGCATAGAGTAGGGCATGATGTGACTCACATGAGCTAACTTAACATTGTTACCCTGGCCACTCAGTGGACAGCTGACAGGAGGGGGGGTCCTCTTCCCTCTGCCCCCAAACAAATTTCTTCCCTAGCCAGTTTTGGAAATCAGTTTAAACCCATCATTCATGCCCAGAAACCTAGATGGCGTTCTGAGTCCTTCTATCTCACACCTCACATCCAACCAGTTACCTACCACTAGTCAAGGAGACCAGTTAGGAAGTTAATGCAGTAATCTAGATGAGAGAGGATGGTGGCTTGGACCAGGGAGGGAGTGATGGAGGTAGTGACTCTAGATTTGTTTTGAAGGTGAAGGCAATAGGATTTGCTGATGAATTGCAAGTGGAGTGTGAGAAAAAGAAAGGAGTCAGGAAGAGACCAGGGATTTGGGCCTGGGCACTGGAAGTATGGAATTGCCAGCAACTGAGACAAGGCAGACTGTAAGAGGGTCAGGTTTTAGGGGGAAGTTCAGGAATTCAGTTTTGGATGGATTAGGTTTGAGATAGACAAACAGACCCACGGGATAGAAAAAAGCATGAAGACACACACCTGTATATATATACTGACACCTGATTTACAACCAATGTGTCATTGCAGCAGAGCAGGGAAAATATGTTCTTTTTTAACAAATGGTGCTGGATCCATTGGATGGCTGATGGGAAGAAACGAGCTTTGACCCTCTTTCTTGCCATGCACAAAAATCAGTTCCAAATGGGGGTGCCTAGGTGGCTCAGTAAGGTAAGTGTTTGCCAAGGGGTGCCTGGGTGGCTTAGTGGGTTAAGCCTCTGACTTGGGCTCAGGTCATGATCCCAGGGTCCTGGGATTTAGCTCCACATCCGGCTATCTGCTCAGCGGAGAGCCTGCTTCCCCCTCTCTCTTTGCCTGCCTCTCTGCCTACTTGTGATCTCTCTCTCTGTCAAATAAATAAATAGAATCTTTAAAAAAAAAGAAGTGTTTGCCTTCAGCTCAGGTTATGATCTCAGGGTCCTGGGATCAGGGCCAGAGTTGGGCTTCCTGCTTAGGGGGGAGTCTGCCCCTTCCTCTCCCTTTGCCCCTCCCCCAATTCATGCTCACAGGCTCTCTCTCAAATAAATAAATAAATAAATAAATGTCTTTTATTTTTAAAACAAAATTAAAAAAAAATCAATTCCAGATAGTTTATAGACATAAATAGGAAAGGTAAAACAATAAAGCTTGGAGAACATGGAGGAAGATGTTTAAGACCTTAGAGTAGAAACAGTATTTCTTTTTTTTTCTTTTTTTTATAAAGATTTTATTTATTTATTTGACACAGAGAGAGAGATTACAAGTAGGCAGAGAGGCAGGAAGAGAGAGAGGAGAGAGCAGGTAGCAGGCTCCCTGCTGAGCAGTGAGCCCTATGCGGACCTCAATCCCAGGGCCCTGAGATCATGACCTGAGCTGAAGGCAGAGGCTTTAACCCACTGAGCCACTCAGGCGCCCTCTCTTTTTTTTTTCTTTTTAAGATTTTATTTATTTATTTGAGAGAGAGAGAGAGAGAGACAGTGAGAGAGGGAATACAAACAGGGGGAGTGGGAGAGGGAGAATCAGGTCTCCCGCTGAGCAGAAAGACTGATATGGGGCTCAATCCCAGGATTCTGGGATCATGACCTGAGCCAAAGGCAGATGCTGGACGACTGAGCCACCCAGGAGCCCCTAGAAACAGTATTTCTTAACACGACACAAAAATCTCTAACCATAAATGAAATATATTGATAAATTGGACTTCATTATAGTTAAGGACTTTTATTAATCAAAAGATACCAATAAGAGAGTAAAAAGGCAGAAGATGCTTGTAAAAATGCATCTGACAAATGGCTCTATGTAATTATTATTTCTTTATAAGATTTTATTTATTTATTTTTGTGTGTGAGAGAGAGAGTATGAGCAGGAAGGAAGGGCAGAGGGAGAAGCAGACTCCCTGCTGAGTGGGGAGCCTGATCCCAGGACCCGGATCCCAGGAACCAATCCAAAGGCAGATGCTTAACCAACTGAGCCATCCAGGCGCCCTGGCTTTTTGTAATTAAAGAATACCTATACATCGAAAAGGAAAAGTCTAACACACACACACACACACACACACACACACACGTGCACACACGTGCTTGTGACTCAATCAAGCACATCAGAGAAGAGGATATCCAATGGTCAATAAGCAAATGAAAGGCTACTCAGCTTTATTAGTCATTAGGGGAAAGCAAATTAACCAATATACACCTACCAGAATGGCTACTAAAAAAACCCTGACAGTACCAAATTTTTTATTTGTACCAAGATTTGGAGAAGCAACTGGAGTTCTCATTCTTGTCGAGTAAGAGTATAAACTGATAAAAACCACTTTGGAAAACTGTGGGTAGTATCTGCTAAGGCTGAACATATGCATTCTCTATGACCCAGTGGCTCCACTCCTAGGTTATACCCAATAGAGGTGAGTGAAAGAAAGAAAGAAAAGAATGTCCATAGTAGCTTCTTTTATAATAGTACTGAAGGGGAAGCAGCTCCATAACCATCAGTGGTAGAACAGGTAAGTTGTGGTAAACTCATACAAGACTTCTTTAATGCCTTGATAAAGAATGGACTGTACCTCCCCCAACAGCCTGGTGAACCTCAGAAACAACACTGAGCCAGGCACACAAGAGTAGGCTGAAGTTTCATTCGTACAACCTTCAAAACCAGGCAAAACCAATTTAAAATGATAGAAATTGGGGCACCGGGGTGGCTCAGTCATTAAGCGTTTGCCTTTGGCTGAGGTCATGATCCAGGGGTGCTGGGATCGAGCCCTGCATCAGGCTTCCTGCTTGGTGGGAAGCCTGCATCTCCCTCTCCCACTCTCCCTGCTTGTGTCCCCTCTCTCGCTGTGTCTCTCTCTGTCCGATAAATAAATAAAACCTTTTAAAAAATGATAGAAGTCAAAATTGTTTTATCTTCAGGGAGGGGGGGTTATTGATAAGGAAGGGGCACATGGGAACCTACAAAGATGTGTTTAATGTTCCAATTCTTAAAACAGACAGTGGTTACAAGTATATGTCCATTTGTATAAATCCATTGAGCCACACTTACGATTTATATCATATTCTTAACGTCTTTTAGCTCCTTTTGAAATAACAGGTTACAGGGTTTATTTACTTATTTAAGTAATTTCTACACCCAATGTGGGGCTCGAACTCACAACCCCGAGATCAAGCATTGCATGCTCTACCGACTGAGCCAGGCAGATGCCTCTAGGTTACAGTTTTGATCCATTTTGTGGACATGTCTTTCTGGCATGTTCTATTATTTGTGGGGATATTATTCTGTTCCTTAACTCTTTTTAAAAATTAGTGTTATAGGGTGCCTGGGTGGCTCAGTGGGTTAAAGCCTCTGCTTTCAGCTCAGGTCATGATCTCAGGGTCCTGGGATCGAGGCCCATATCGGGCTCTCTGCTCGGCAGGGAGCCTGCTTCATCCTCTCTCTCTGCCTCTCTGCCTACTTGTGATCTCTCTCTCTGTGTCAAATAAAGAAATAAAATCTTTAAAAAAAATTAGTGTTATAAAAACTTTGTGATAATTCAAATCAATCCTCCTTTGTTGCTCACTTTTGCATGAAAGTAGTTTTCTTAAACTTTTAGAATGAGGTAAGAAAGATTTTCCAACTTCACAGAGCTTCCTCTGCTGTTTGGTGTAATGTTAAAAATATGAAGCCTGCTTTCTGAGATTTCTGGACTCTTCTCCTCCCTGATCAGGACCTCTGCCCCCTCTCTGTGCTGGGAGGTCACCTTCGGAGTTGGGTACTGACGGTTTATAGGGGCCAGACTGCTCAGCCTCCTTGGTCCTTACTGGCGACCCCTAGCACTCACTTAGTATTAAGAGAGCAGAATTTCTCCCAGTTTCAGTTGGGCCTTCTGTGTCCGTTGCTGTTTTGAAGTTTTCCTGTTCTTGGGTCCATCAGAAGACACTGACTCCATTTCTTTCTTCTTCTTCATACTGATACTGATACGGTGCTGGTTTTGTGACTGTTGATTTATCTCTAGTTGCTTTTTTTTTTTTTTGAGCTGTAACCCCTTTTATTTTCTCTGTTTAAGATTAAACAGAAAATAAACATCAACTCTGTTATATACTAACATTTTCAAAGTACATCATTTGTACAAGAGAAGGACTAAACAAAACTGTGTTTACAGAGATCCAAACGTAAGTGAGGGCCGGTGCCTGCCTCACACGGCCTTCCAAGGTGGTACTCAGGAGGAGCCACTTCATAATCGCTAGCATTGAACAAAGTGGCCGAATTCTTTGCCAGGTATTTTAGGAAATCATGAAGATAATTTAGCAACAATGCAAGGCTCTTCTCATCCAGAGGACTTTAGGCCAACATGGCTCCAATTCGTACAAATGATCTCAGTAGATGCGGTACTCCGTACACCTGGGACGTGGGTGCATCCGGGCGATCTGCAAGGATCTCGGCATACTGTGGTCTCTCAAATTTGTAGAGTAGCTGAGTGCCCAACATCACTTTGAAGTATTCCTTTATTCTGGCCACAACCTCATTCACAGCATACTCCTTATTATCTGTGTTTCCTCGAGATTTCTTGTAATTTGCATAACCCTCTAGAATGGAATCCACATTCTTCTTGGCAGGAAGATAAAAGAGCTGTTTTTGTCGCGTAATTAAGTCCCAATCATCGACAAGCCATGGTTTTAGCTCTTCAGAAATCTTCACTTTCACTTCAACTCGAAAGTTTTCTCATTCTCCACAGTGGGATCCACGCGGGCCCTCTTGTGAGGAGGCGGAGGGGTCTCACTGGTGCTGCCACCGGCCCCATTTCCAGGTGCATTCTGTTGGTTCTTTTTGGTTTTTACTTCAACATTTTTCTGTTGCAGACCAGATGTCTTCTTTCCTGGGGCAACCCCTCTCATCTTCCCCTCTGCATACTGCTCCTGATTGGCTCTTTGGAGTTCTCGCTGTTTCTGTAGGTTGGTATCCACGTATTTGAGTACTCCGCTTTCTGGAACCCATTCATCCCAATTTTTATTCCAACCACTGTAATGTATGAAGTATTTCACTTGTTTGTCCTTTATGGCAACCTATACACACTTTGCTTCATAAAGAAGAGGCCCATGAAAGCACAGCACTCGCTCACCCTCTCGGAATTTGGGCTTCGGGTCCTGCTTCGGCGCCATTTAGAAGTGATTCGCCGCCGCCTCCTCCTTCTCCCACAGCCCCCGACTACCTCCCCCTACTCTCTACCCCACCCAGCTCTGCGTCTGACGCGCTGTCCGCATCGCCAGCTCTACCTCCTGGGCCCGATTTTCTCTCTAGTTGCTTTTATTTTGGGGCTCATGGGGAATATTCTCCCTTCTACTTTTACTGTTAAAGGGTCCAAGGGCAGGCCACCCCAAAATGGGCCACTTTGGCACGAAGATTATTTTAAGTTAAAAAGCAATCTGAACTCCGCAGATTGAGGAAAAGCTCTCTACCGCCCCCACATCTACCTGAGAAGAATTGAGACAGAGGACCTGCTCCAGAAGGAGAGCTATCACGGTGGGTAACTACCTTACACCATGAACTAGGTCTGGTCGGCAGCGAGGAACCTAGCAAGGCCTGTTTGGTCAAAGTCCTCTGTGTCCCATTGTTTCTGAGTGGCCCAGCACACGTGTGTTTACCAAACATGGACTCTTTTTCATCTTCCTGTGAATCACATTCCTTTCCTTTGAAGTCCCAGGCCCTACTCCTTCTCCTTGGTTCAGGACTACTGTATATCTCATTCTGCCTGACTGTGTTTGGAATTTCCATGTCTATGTGGAATAATTTGGTATGAAATTCAATTTGATTTTTTCCTGTTAATCTGTCTCATGTCAAGTTGATTCTTAGTCCAGCCAGAGGGACCTTGAAGGGGCCAGAAGTTCTTCCTCCCCACATGGTGACTATCCATGAGGTTTTGGTTTTACTATCTACTTGCTTGTCTGATTTATTTATTTTTAGTTTTATTTATTTATTTTTAATGATTTTGTTTATTTTTATTTTTTCTAAGATTTTATTTATTTATTTGACAGGGAGAGAGACAGAGACGGAATACAGGCAGGGGGAGTGGGAGAGGGAGAGGCAGGAAACCTGAGCCGGGCTTAATGATAGGACTCTGGGATCATGACCTGAGAGGAAGGCAGCCGACCAACCGACTGAGCCACTTGGGCTCACGTGATTTCTTTTTCCTAAAGTAGAGCCCTGGGGTGCCTGGGTGGCTCAGTCGGTTGGGCAGCTGCCTTCGTCTCAGGTCATGATCCTAGGGTCCTGGGATTGAGCCCTGCATCGGGCACGAGCCTGCTTCTTCTTCTCCCTCTGCCTGTTGCTCTGCCTACTTGTGCTCTCTCTCAATCTCTCTGTCAAATAAATAAACAAAATCTTGGGGCGCCTGGGTGGCTCAGTTGTTAAGCGTTTGCCTTTGGCTCTGGTCATAATCCCAGTGATGAAGTTTTAGAATATAAGTAAGGTTCAGTGGGGTGGAGTCCCGAGCAGAAAACCAAGAAAGAATTCTTGAGAGTCTTTGCGGCAAAATGGTGGTTTATTAAAGCACGGGGGCAGGACCAGGGGGAGAGAGAGCTGCTGCCCTGGCGTTGTGAGGGGTTGGGGGAAGTAAGGAAAAGGGAGGTTTCCATAGAATTTTCATATGCTAAAGAGGACCTACAGAAAGCAGAGGCCTTGAGGCCTTGACATTGTCTGGTTAAAGTTGTTTTTCTCCTCTAGCAAGGTATTAACATAAGATGGGAGATTCCTGGAAGAATGTCACACACGTCCCACCCAGGAGTAGGGGGTGGGAGGAGGTTGCAGGGTGTCAGCTTCTGCTTTGTCCTCAGCTAGACTTCTGTTCCTTCATCACCACGGTCCTGGGATCAAGCCCCTCATCCGGCTCCCTGCTCAGCGAGAGCCTGCTTCTCCCTCTCCCTCTGCTGCTCCCCTGCTTGTGCTTTCTCTCTCAAAATAAATAAATAACAATCTTTAAAATTAAAATAAATAAATAAATAAAATAAAGTGGAGCCCAATGTATGGCTTCAACTCACAACCCTGAGATCAAGACCTGAGCTGAGATCAGGACTTAGACGCTTAACTGACTGAGCCGCCCAGGCACTCCTGCTTGTTTGGTGTCAGGTGAGGATTCAGAGATTGAAAAATGGCTGCTGCCATTCCTGCTGAATCCCCTACACTGCAGATTTTTAAACACTTTTATTTCATTTATTTTTATTTTTAAAAGATTTTATTTATTTGACAGAGAAAGACACAGCGAGAGAGGGAATACAAGCAGGGGGAGTGGGAGAGGGAGAAGCAGGCCTCCCACTGAGCAAGGAGCCCGATGCGGGACTCAATCCCAGGGTCCTGGAATCATGACCCGAGCCGAAGGCAGATGCTTAATGACTGAGCCACCCAGGCGCCCCTTTATTTATTTATTTTTAAAAGACTATATATTTGAGAGAGAAAGCACGTGAGTGAGCGAGTACAAGCAGTGGGAGCAGCAGAGGGTGAGGGAGAAGCAGACCCTCTGCTGAGCAAGAAGCCCGATGTGGGACTTGATTCGAGGACCCTGAGATCATGACCTGAGCAGATGCTTAACCGACTAAGCCACCCAGGTGTCCCACTGTACAGATATTTTTGAGAAATTTTATATTTTAGGGCAATCTTAGCTTCACAGAGAAGTTAAACAGGAAGTACAGAGAGTTCATTCATGTGTCCCCTTCTCTCCCAAACAGTTTCCCATTATTAACACCTTGCCTTTGTTACAAATGATGAACCGGTAGTGAGGCCATAACTAAAGTCCATCATTCATAAAGCCCTTTATGTTGTATTTGGTTTTTGACAAATGTATAATGTCATATATGTTGTATTTCCATAAGTGGTAAAAAGAACCACCCTCTGCTTAGAAATAGCTTACCTGTTTCTGGTACTGAGACCTTGAGGCATGGGGGTTCTCACTGAAGGAAATCTATATAATCTAAATAATGCAATGAGTAACACCCTCAGTGACATCCTGACTGTAAAGACAGCAGAAAGCCTCATACAGCTCTACCCTTAACAGAAGCTGATGGTACCAAAGTCCAAAGAAAGAAATTCAAGGGGAATGGAGAGACCAGCAGGGGAGGCTTTATGACAATCTGGTCTATTTCAGAGACAAATGTACTGTAACTTACATATATATCAGCTAATCCTACATAAAATTTTTGATAGATACTGAGAAGTGACAGGAGCATTACAGATCTGTTTGGTCATGAGACATTCTTTGTCAAATGTGTGCCTTTTTCTGTCTGTCTTTTGCTTGAGAAACTGTAAATGTGGGTTTTGGGGCTGATATTCTGTATGAGGAGAGATGGACTTTAAGCATTGTTAGTAATCCACTGACATCTTCCCAGCTTGTAGAGAAATACATTAGGACTTTTTGTAGTTGTTTTTTTTTTAAAGATTTTATTTATTTATTTGACACAGAGATAGAGAGATCACAAGTAGGCAGAGAGGCAGGCAGAGAGAGGGGAGGAAGCAGGCTCCCCACTGAGCAGGGAGCCCGATGCGGGCCTCGATCCCAGGACCCTGAGATCATGACCTGAGCTGAAGGCAGAGGCTTTAACCCACTAAGCCATCCAGGCGGCCCTTTTTGTAGTTTTTTTATGACCCCTTTTTGTGTCTTTGTGTGGAACTGTTTGCAGCTATACGTTCCAGAAAGCTTGTGGTTTTAATACTTCCAAGTAGGGTATAGTAACTCTGCCTTCCATTTATGTATTACATCCCTCCCCCTTTCATTTCTTTTGAAATTACCTTATGGTACACCAAGAACACACTGAAGGAACATCACAAAATTTGACAGTTTCGTTTGGTATGTTCTCACCAAAACCACACATTAACCTGAAACAGCCAAGATAGTGTGTATTAGTTTCCTATTGTGTCTGACAAATTGCCACAAACTTAGTGACTTAAAACAGTGCAAAGATAGTTGGGGAGGTCTGAAGCTCAACGTGGATCTCATGGAGCTAAAACCCCTGAATAGGGGGAAGAATTCGGGGAGAGTCTGGATCTCTGCCTTTTCCAGCCTCTAGAGGGCGCCCTCATTCCTCGGTTCTGGGCCCCCGGCCTGCAAGGGTCTAACTCCAGCCTCTGCTACCATGTGAGATCTTTGATTCTTCCACCTCCCTCTTCACATTTAAGGACCCTTGTGAGTACATGGGGCCCACCCAGGCAATCCAGCATAATCTCATTTCAAGTTCCTTAATGTAACTACATCCGGCAAAATCCCTTTTGCTACATGAGGCAACATTCATAGATTCTGGGGACTACAACGTGGACATATTTGGGGGCCTTCTGTTCTGCCTACAAGAAGTGTTTTTAGGCAGTTCTCTGTATCTTCCATTGACTTTTAGCATAAATCTTCTGAATTTGTAGTCAATAGGTAAAGTTTTTGACTATTTATGAACATCCTTTGAGTAATTAGGAAGATTTTATACATCTTTATTTCCCTGCACACTTTGGCTAATTTTCCTCAATAAGCTAAGAAGTTGTGTCTATCACAATACCTAATAGTTTGTCTCTTTAACTGATGACTACTGTCTCATTAAGGGCTTAGAAAAACTTCAAAACTTTGTTTGCGGAGGCTTACATGGTGATAAATTGTTATTTAACATTTTTGGTTTCCAAATTGGGTACAGAACAAGGATTTTATTTATTCTTTTAAAAGATTTTATTTATTTATTAGAGGGAGTGAGTGAGAGAGAGAGAGCATGAGCAGGGGGAGTAGCAGACAGAGAGGGAGAAGCAGACTCCCTGCCGAGCAGGGACTCCCCACGTGGGACTCGATCCTGGGACTCTGGAATCATGACATAAGCCCAAGGCAGATGCTTAACCCAGTGAGCCACCCAGGTGCCCCCAAAAGAGACATTCTAAACAGATATATACAATGAGATCCTGAGACTGTTTCCTCTTCTGTGAAGAGAGGGATAAGATATTCCCTTCTTCTTGGGCGCCTGGGTGGCTCAGTGGGTTAAAGCCGCTGCCTTCGGCTCAGGTCATGATCCCAGGGCTCAGGTCATGATCCCAGGGTCCTGGGATCGAGGCCCGCATCGGGCTCTCTGCTCAGCGGGGAGCCTGCTTCCTCCTCTCTCTCTCTGCCTGCCTCTCTGCCTACTTGCAATCTCTCTCTCTGTGTCAAATGAATAAATAAAAAAATCTTTAAAAAAAAAAAAAAGATATTCCCTTCTTCTTTTTCCAGTTCTTAGATACAATGCAGGACTAAATGTACCTGGAGGACAATGAATTTTTTTTTTTTTTAAGATTTTATTTTATGTATTTGACAGAGGGAGACACAGAGAGAGAGGGAACACAAGGAGGGGGAGTGGGAGAGGGAGAAGCAGGCTCCCCACTGAGCAGGGAGCCGGATGCGGGTCTTGATCCCAGGGTCCTGGGATCCTGACCCAAGCGGAAGGCAGTCGCTTAACGACTGAGCCACCCAGGCGCCCCATGAACTATGTTTAGTGATTCAAATTAGCTCAGACTTTGCCACCAGGAGTACCTGTCCTAGATCGTAGATCGTCTTGAACCTTGAACTGCAAAGCTGTCACCGTCAAATCTTATTGGCTAGAAGAGTGGATTGCTTCTGGATTGTTGCTGTTTGGGTTCTCTGCCGGGTGGTACTCTCCAGCGGACACGTGAAGAGCAGGTAATGAGCAGTATCTGTGTCCTCCTCTGAGTGGGCTTGAGGTCGGAGAAAGCGGGTTTCAAGGCACAGACATATGTTGTGTGAAAAGTCTATAGGTGAATGCTCTGCCAAATTTCTAGGGCTGCAAGAAAAAAAGTATGATGAGTTCTAAGGATCCTCCTGGAAAATGAGGTGTGAGTCACGCTGAGGATCGTCCTCCTCACAGCAGAGCTGGTAGCTGCAGGCAACGTGGGCTCCGCCTGTGGGATTTCTCCCTCCAGAACAGAAACCACTGGAACTGCAATCACCTTCAGCATGGAGGACTGGGGGTGGGGGGGAGAATATGAAGAACATGACTATTATTTACATTTCCTTGGTTTCTTGTACCACGAGAGATACAGAACTCTTTTTTTTTTTAAAGATTTTATTTATTTATTTGACAGAGAGAGAGAGAGAGAGAGAACAAGCAGGCAGAGCGGCAGGCAGAGGGAAAAAGCCAATTCCCTGTTGGGCAGAGAGCCAGATGTGGGGCTTGAACCCAGGACCCTGAGATCATGACCTGAGCTGAAGGCAGACTCTCAACCAATTGAGCCACCCAGGCGCCCCTATACAGAACTCTTAATATATTCTTCTCTTTGGAGTGAGGTGGTGAAAGCTACCACTTGTTGAGGAACCCCCAGGGACTAGATACTGAGTGAGGCACTTTATATCCATAATATTGTGCTTAATTCTCACAGCAGTCCTGTAGTGTCTGTCTTGATATGTCTATTTTAAGGGTGAGGAGACAGCTCCAGGAGATCAATTAAATTTCCCAGGATCACAAAATTAATAAGTTATAGAGCAGGAATTCAAACCCAGTGATCCAGACAAATTACATGCATTTTAACTAAATTATAGCTACTACACCACCAGTCTTTTATCAATACTGGTGAAATATCTCATTTCATTAATACGAGCGATGCCAGAGCATAATGTTTTTTTTAAAGATTATTTTTTTACTTTGAGAGTGAGAGCAAGTAGGGGTGGGGGGTGTCACGGAGGCGGAAGGAGAGAGAGAATCCCAAGCCAACTCCTCCACTAGCAGGATCCTGAGATCATGACCTGAGCCAAAATCGAGTTGGGTGCTTAGCCAGCTGAGCCACACAGGTGCCCCCAGAGCATAATTTTGATGTCATTCCCAGAAACATATACTATTGAAACCTGTATTTGCTTTATCTTGTTGGATCCAAGTTTATATATATAAATATAGTCTGTTAAGTCATATTTTAAAAAAGGGAAAGCAAGTTGCCTTGAGGACCTACAGGGGGCATCAGAGGCTCATTGACCGTGGTACTCCTTTGTCTAGCAAAATTCAAAAAGAAGTCAAAGGGCCCTGCTGTTTTCCTACCACATTGCTCTCCTTTCTTTTAAATATTGTTTTGTGGGGTGTTTTTGTATTGTTTTTTAACTCCCACTCCATCCTGTCCACCATAATTACATTTTGCTTCTTACTTAACTTCCTTATTCTTTGATTTTCTCTTTCCTACTTTTTTAAGATTACTTCTCTTAATTTAATTTATAATATTTTTTTATATTTTAAAGATTTTATTTATTTATTTGAGAGAGAGTGCAAGAGAGAGAGCACGTGCAGAAAGGGGGTGATAGGAGCCACAGAAGGAGAGGGAGAAGCAGACAACCCGCTGAGCAGGGAGCCTGATGCAGGGCTTGATTCCAGGATCTTGGGATCATGGCCTGAGCCGAAGGCAGATGCTTAATTGACTGAGCCACCCAGGTGCCCCACTTCTCTTATTTTTAAAAACCTCAAATTTACCTTAAAATTTACTCATTTAGGGCGCCTGGGTGGCTCAGTGGGTTAAAGCCTCTGTCTTTGGCTCAGGTCATGATCTCAGGGTCGTGGGATTGAGGCCTGCATCGGGCTCTCTGCTCGGCGGGGAGCCTGCTTCCTCCTCTCCGTCTCTCTGCCTGCCTCTCTGCCTACTTGTGATCTCTCTCTGTCAAATAAAAAAACAAAAACAAACAAACAAACAAAAAAAGAATTTACTCATTTAAAATTGCCTCTATACATGTAAAGATAACATAACAGTAGCACTAGTATTATAAAATAAGTAATTACTACCAAGAGAAGAAAGGGCCTGTAGGTGCTCACTGACTTTTTAGGGGGAGGAGGCACTGAATCAAAATTAAATGGAATTGAAAATGATAGCAATACTTATGAGTTAGTTTGGGAAAAGGGAAAGTTTCACAGAGATGCTTTGAATTGAGATAAATTAAGATTGTGATTTCTTTTACTGTTTTGGAGAAACCTTTTCAGTGATCTAACTTCAAATAACTGTTTCCTGCAATGTAACAAAATTTATGAGCTCAGGGAAACTCACACACACACCTAAAAGGTAGTAAGCGTCAAATTCTATTTAGACTCTTGGACTGATAGTCCGCTAAAGCTGAGTAAGACCTCAGAGAGCTTCTAGTCACCTCTCTTCTCTTTTGGGCTGACTGAGAGTCCCCTTGAGACCAAGGACAATGTTCTGTTCTTTGACCCCATAAAACCTCAGCCCACATTCTGGTTGGTAGCAGGTGTTCTGTAAATATTTGTTATCTGAATGAGAACACTGGAGGCCCAGAAAGATTATAGATTCTTATAACTTCATATAACAAGTCCGAAGACATAGGATGGATTCCAAATCTTGCAACACACATGGGATCCCTGTGATTTCAGTAGTGCAGATTCTAGCTGATGCAGGTATGTTGGTGACTCACACTTGTCGTTAGTCACCTCATTTTACAAAATGTGAACAATTTTTGGGATGGTTCTAAGCAACTGAAGTTTAGCTTGGCTTGATTTACATGCCAGGTGCATTCCTGTAAAATTCAGTGATGTTCCAGCTATGGGAAAAATGCTTCACATTTATATATAAAATGGAATTAGGCTCTAGGTTCAGATAGTCATAACAAAATTTTGACCTACAGGAAGACTAGGAGGATATATAAAGTTGTGTAGGGGGGTGCCTGGGTAACTCAGTGGGTTAAGCCTCTGCCCTCAGCTCAGGTCATGATCTCAGGGTCCTGCGATTGAGCCCCGCATGGGACTCTGCTCAGCAGAGAGCCTGCTTCCCCCTCTCTCTCTGCCTACTTGTGATCTCTCTGTCAAATAAATAAAATAAAAAATCTTAAAAAAAAAAAAAAGTTGTGTGGGACCTGGGGGGAGGGGGTTTCCACCATTGCACTGACTGTAGAACATCTAACCCTAGCCCTGACCCTACCTGCTGAGTGCTGGTGCCTGCCAGTCATTGTGCAGCCAAAAAACACTTGTAAATTCCCCACTTTTTAAAGGTGACTCATCCTTGTTGAGAATCACTGGTCAAAAGGGTCAGCATTTTTTAGTTGCCTGAGATTTTCATCAGGAGAGATAATAATGTTGACATTTGTTGAGTACTAATTATGTGCCACCCACTGTTCTAAGCACTTAATCTATTTTAACTGATTTGATCCTGACAACAACTCTACATCGTAGGGTCTATTATTATCCCCCATTTACAGATGGGGGAATCGAAGCTTATCAAGATTAGGCAACTCATCCAAGAAAACATAGCAAGGAAGTAAAGAAATTGGTATTCAAACCAAGGCCGTCTGATGCCAGAGCCCGTATGAGTAAACATTCCACCTGTTGCCTTATGATAGAAGGCGATCAGGCTTTAATCAGTTCCCTCAAAGTACATTGTGATTCTCTTAAAATTGATCAGTGTCCTAAGCTAATCTAAGCCTGCTGTTGTGGAAGTTGATGAAAATCATTTGACTCCCTTTCTAAATGCCCTGTCCCATTTCTGTGTCTCTCTGTCTCTCTGTCTGTCTGTCTGTCTGTCTGTCTGTCTCTCTCTCTCTCTCTCTCTCTCTCACACACACACACACACACACACACACACACACACACTAACTCACTTAACTTCTTTTCCTCTGGCTCATTGGAAGAAATGATGATATCATAGTTCCTGTAGATCCACGAATGCTGGTATTGAGGACTGGTGAAAATGAGTCAGGGGCCCTTTGTCGGAAAGATCACGAGTGTGTGTGTGTGTGTATTGTGTTTTCACCACTGACATCGTAACTTGGTTACAGTTGCTCGGTAACTGTACATGGTTGTAAGCAATTTGTAAAAATTGAAAAGGGCTCAGGTAAAAGTCCATACAGATTTTTCCACCCCTTTTTTCAGTCTGTAGTTCTCACTAATATCATAGAGAAACAAAAATTCAGAAGTCCTTCATGCTTTACCTTTCCCTCACTCCCCTGTGTTTGGCAACCATTTATAACATTCTTTTTGCCAAATTTCACAAGTTTAGACATTTAAATCCATGGCATGGAATTGCTTCACAGTAGCTTTTGAAATCGCTACTTTCAGATATTCATTGGCAAAATTCTACACTGCTGTCCCTCACTAAAAGAGAAGAATTAAATAAATTTTGTATTTGAGTGGTCAATGTGTGACCACACTGAATGATACGAATTAGAACCTACAGTCCGAGAGGTGGGCTCAGTGGAACCCCAGCGTATTAGGTCCTAGGTGCCAGTGAAACCCCCACCCCACCCCAGCTAGGGTGCATGGCTGCCCCAGGACAAATTTCACCCTGTACTTGTTCTTTGACCTTGGATAAGTTACTCAAACTCTTCAAGACTGAGTTTTCTTATCTGTGGATGGAGACAGTACTAGCTCCTAACTCATAGTGGTGCTGGGGGGATGAAATGAGGTGAGGGGTGTACAATAACCAGGCCAGTCGGTGCCGAAGGCAAGTAATAACGTGGAGCATGAGCTGAAGATCATGAGTGCTCCAAGGTCACCAAACCTTTGAAGGTCAGAAGCAATGTACAGGACATGTCCTTAGTGGCCATTGGTTGTGAATTAGTGGCCTGTACATATTTGGTCATCCATGTAGTCCTTTAAAAATTCTTTAGTAATTTGCTGGCCTTAGAAATCAGGAGATAGCATTTAACAACCTAGATTTCTGGCTTCTCTTGAGAATATAGGAATGTCTGACATCCCCTGCCCTGTTTCCTACTTGGCAGCAGTAGAGTGGAGCTGAAATGGCGTTGTCCCGTGGGCAAACTCTCTCTTCACTTCCTTGTGATCTGCCAGCGTCAAGACGTTTGAGTAAGCTGCTGCCTGGTGCCCAGAACATCTTACCCAATGCCTGCACCTGGTCACACATGTGTCACCAAACATGTGTCCAGCCCTCCCATGTGGAGGAACTAGGTAGCAAGAACCCAGCAGAGCAAAGTCACTGAAAATCACATCATCCAAGATCTCCTGTAACTGCTCTGGAATGTCAGAAATTGTACCAGTTTTAGCACCATCAAGCCCATTCTTCAGAAACATTTCAAGTTAGTGGACAAGAGTATATTATATACACACCTGTCTTAGTGGGGCACTAGCTGAAAGTTCAAAAAGAAGTTCTTGAATTAGGAGAATGGCTGTAGTCAAATAGCATTTCTGTGGCTTGTCTTTTCCTTTTTCTAATACATCTAGACACAGCCTAGCTTTGAAACCCTCCAGGTTCCTCACTGATCTCATTGGGAAAAGAGAGAGGGGGAAATACAATATTCTCACTTCTTTTTTTTTTTTTTAAGATTTTATTTATTTATTTGAGGGAAAGAGTGAGTGAGAGACAGAGAAGGAGCAGAGGGAGAGGGAGAGGGAGAACAAGACTTCCCTGCTGAGCTGGGAGCCCAATATGGGGCTCTATCCTGGGACTCCAGGATCATGGCCTGAGCTGAAGGTAGATACTTAACAGACTGAGCCACCCAGATGACCTCAAAATACTCTTGAAACACAGTATAAATCCTTGATATAACTAAACACTCCTGACATTGAGTGGGAAATGAGAAAAATGGCAGTAACCAAGGGGTAGTTTGGAGGATTCATTCCCTCATTCTCCTCAAAATATCTTCCACAAAGGCCCTCCAAGTAAATATGCAACTGTTTTGCTATCTCAGATGAAGCTGCAAGAGAAGTATCTGTGCTCTACCCTCAGATTGTTAGAACCCTCCTTTGTAGAAATTCCCGAGGGCATGTGGGATGGTTGGTGAGAGCCTGCATCCCTGCACTGAGGTGTTGTGAACTAAAACAATGGGGATTGGGTCCCATTCCTCAGAACTTGCTCTCCCAGCATTAGATTTTTAGCAAACGAGGTGGGTTTATGGTTTGTTTTCCTGAAATCTGTCTGACCTCCCTTTTGAACTTGATCTGGATGATCAGAATTACCTTAAGGACAAGTAAGATAAATAAGCCTTTTTATATAGTGGGATCCCAATTAGCAAGCAAACTGACCTCCCCCACATGCCCTATTTCAACATACTTAAGTCACTTTGGCAGGCAGGCTGAGCTCATGTGGAAACACAGCTCAGCTGAATGGCAGATTTTTTTTTTAAAAAAGTTTATTTATTTAAGTAATCACTATGCCCAACGTGGGGCTCAAACTCATTACCCCAAGATCAAGAGCCGCACATCATTGTGACTTAGCCAGCCAGGTACCCCAGGAACAGCAGCCAAGCCTGAAATATGTGACAGACTGTCCCAGGAACTATAACAAGCACTTGGCATGAATTAGTTTCTTGATCCTCACAACAACCCTAAGAGGTAGGAACTATTACTGTCCTCTGTTTAGGAGTAAGTGTACTGAGAGACAGAGAAGTAGAGTAACTTGCCCAGTTCCACAGCTAGTCAACCACTGGGGTATGAGCCCAGGCAGACCTCTTGCAGGATTCATGCTTCTCTGAGAATGAGATGAATTTTTGGCAATCACATTTTGCCGACCTCTCCAAGGAAGGCCTAACACGGTGGCCACACCTCGCATACTAGCTTACTGTGGCATAAAAGTTTTGTAGTGTAGGGGAGCAAGAATTTCCTGTCCCCTTATAGGTCCTTCTCGCTGGACTAAATCAAATTGACTTGAAACAGATTAACAGGAAAAAGTCAAATTGAATTTCATACCAAATTATTCCACATAGACATGGAAATTCCAAACACGGTCAGGCAGGATGAGATATACAGTAGTCCTGAACCAAGGAGAAGGAGTAGGGCCTGGGACTTCAAAGGAAAGGAACGTGATTCATAGGAAGATGAAAAAGAGTCCATGTTTGGTAAGCACACGGGTGCTGGGCCACTCAGAAACAATGGGACACAGAGGACTTTGACCAAACAGGCCTTGCTAGGTTCCTCGCTGCTGACCAGACCTAGTTCATGGTGTAAGGTAGTTATCCACGGTGATAGCTCTCTTTCTGGAGCAGGTCCTCTATCTCAATTCTTCTCAGGTAGATGTGGAGGTGGTAAAGAGCTTTTCCTCAGAGTTCGGATTGCTTTTTAACTTAAAATAATCTTCATGCCAAAGTGGCCCATTTTGGGGTGGCCTGCCCTTGGACCCTACTGAATCATGATACAGCACGATGCTGTAAGCCTAGAGGAACTTTGTGTTACCTTTAATGATCTGAATTAGACCTAAGGAAACTGCTAGCCAACAATGACAGAATACTTAACTCACTTCAGTGCCTAAAAAAAAGTGGTTAAATATAATTTTCAGTTTGCTTTTGAATTTGGGTGCAACCAAACCTCCACCCCCAGCTGTGCATTAAATGACAGTGGTCACTGCCTCCTTTTTCATCTCAAATAATGGCTCTGGACCCAGAGCTAATAGCCCTCCTTGAGTCCAAGCAATTCAGGCAGCCGAGAGGGGGTCCTGACAAATGGCACTTCTCCAGGGCATAAGGCTGTCCTCGGTGGCCCTGATGCCCCTCTGTCCATAGGACAGGGTCTGTGAATTGTGGGGAGGGATGGCGTGGACTTGTGCTAACCCATCCCCCTTCCCCAACCCCTCCCCAGCAGAACCTGCCCCCACCCCCCGCCGGGCCCCTTGTGGTCAGGGGCGGGATCTTCCCTCGCCAGGAGCAGAATGTTTGGCTCTGAGGGAGAGTACAGCAGCCATCTGTAAGGAGGAATTGGGGCTGATTGGCACCAAGCACAGACTTTTCTCCATGTATCTGTGAGTGGAGCATCTCTGTCGTTCTAGCCGGCTCTCTCCTATGCCACTTGTTCACTTTTTGCTTCTTAGCAGTTAGCTGTCAGATTCGAAATCCATCCTAGTTTAGTCTTCAAAACCTTGGTATAATCTAACTTTAATTGCCAAAACCAAACAAAAAACCCGACCAGACCAGGATCTGTCTGTGTTATAACCAGAGGCGATCAGGTAGAGTGATTGGATGGGCGACCCCAAAGTCAGACTGCCTGAGTGAATCCTGGCTGTTACTTCCTTAAAGTCTGGTGCCTCAGTTTCTTCACCTGTAAAATAGGAATGACAAGGGAAAAACTACTGTAAGATGGGCAGCCAAACCAGCAAGGGAATTCTAGTCCCTCTCTGAAAGCCCTTCTGGGTTCTCGTTTCCTAACCCCCGCCCCCTCCCCGCGCTCCCCCGGGCCCGCGGGCGCACCAAAAATACCAAGTATGCAGAAGTAGAAGGTTAAGTTTATAAACTGCCATCCCTGCTTGTGCTCCGGGCTCACACCTTTGGAGAACAGTCTCCTCTGAGCCCCCCAGTGTCAAATAAACCTCCAATCCTCCAAAGTCTCCGCGTGCCGCTTGGTTCTTCCGTCAGGATCCAGTCCAGGTTCCGTAACAGGAATAGTAAACAGTGGTGCAGTGAGCCCTGAGAGTACCTCATTGTCATATCAGGAGTCACCATTATCCTCTGGGTAGGTCAGCATTGTCTGTGACTGAAGTCCCATCAGAGATGTAGACCGAAGAGGAGCTGCTAACGTGGAGTTAATTCGTGCCATTTTGGATCTCCCCTTTTCTCTTTGTTTTTTGCACTGCAACTTGACAGCTCTTTCTGCTCTGTGTCAAAGGGCCTTTCCCTGTGATTAATGTTTCAGATTTGTAACTGGTCAAACAGATACCAGGAAAAAAAAAGGCAACAGTACTTAGTCTAGCCACACCCACATGAAAGCAGATGCTGGGCTGTTGCCATGGTGACACAGAGTATTTTGTAAAACACTTGGCCCGGGGGACAGGAGTTGACTCACACTCCTGCTGGGTGGGGAGAGGGCAACTGCTTTCAATTAAAACCTCCAGGCCAGGGGTTGAGTTGGGAGACTCCCCGGGTTCCTGCAATAAATCAGAGCTGTCTCAGATCAGGGGTTTGGTTGTACACTTGGTTCATCTGTCACATGGACATTTTTTCCCACCTCCTTCCTCTGGATAGAAAGAGCTATAGATACTCCTTTGCTCTTCTGCATATGTCAAGACACTGCAAACTTAGTTCTCATGAAAATAAGGTCTGTTTTCCTCTTAAGTGCTGACACAACTAAACCTAGGAAAAGGGTTGTTGTGAGCTTCTCCCATCCTCTTTACGCATATTCATTGTCCATAAATAAGGCTCACTGGAACGTGTTATTCAGCATTTTCTTTTTAGCCAGAGTTCAACACACACGAAGATATTTTTCAGAGAGCGGTGTTTGGACAACTGTAGGCATCATAATTTCAGAATGGAAAATCTGTACCAGATATGACTTCACTGGAATTTATTAGCTGATCGAAATCAGTAATTCTACATGAAGCAAACTGAGAGGCAGAGTTACATGCCAATAGAATGTGCCAGAGCTTCAAGTGCGTCGTCTGGATTAATACTGGTCAGTCATCAATGACTGCCCATAGTATGCTGGGCAGGAGCAGAATCAGACATGCTCTCTAGGAATCGTGTGCTAGTGAAAGTTAACATCGCTATCACCCAGCCTGTCAATCATCTCACTGAGTTGCCTTCATGCCCAAGGCACCATGGTAGGCCATAAGCAGGGATAGAAACCTTCTAAAACACAGCTCTTCCCCTCTAAGAGTTTCTAATACAGGGGAGGGAAAACAAAAAGCAGGAAAAACTAGCGATAATATGATGCATGAGGTAATAGAAAATGAATATTAGCAGCGGTGGGTGATATGTGTGTGGAGCAGAGAGAAAGCCCCATGGACTGTGGTGAAGGAAGGTGGGATTTGAGTCAAGCCTTGAAGGATGGGTAGAGGGGGCAAAGGGTATTCAGGAAGGGGAAAAGACAGGAGCAACAGTGCAGAGGTTGGGTCTCAGCATTGGAACTTGGTCCACGAAAAGATGTTAGGACAGGCCCGGGGAGGTCAGAAATTGGGGAAGAGAGAAGGCAGTGGTGTGGGGGTAGTATTAACATATAGTGGGGAGGGGCATCTGGGTACCTTGGTCATTAAGTGTCTGCCTTTGGCTCAGGTCATGATCCCAGGGTCCTGGGATCGAGCCCCACATTGGGCTCCCTGCTCAGCTGAAAAGCCTGCTTCTCCCTCTCCCACTCCTTCTCCTGGGGTTCCCTCTCTTACTGTGTCTCTCTCTGTCAAATAAAGAAATAAAATCTAAAAAAGAAAAAATCTCTCTCTCTCTCTCTCTCTCTCTCTCTCTCTCTCTCTCTCTGTGTGTGTGTGTGTGTGTGTGTGTGTGTGTGTGTGCGTGTGTGTAGTGGGGAGTCATTAGCACAGGGTCTAAAAACTGTGAGGCAAGCAAAATCAGGAAAGCCTGGTAGAATACAAAGGGGGCTGTTTAAAAATGTGTAAATTATCGTCCCGCCAAGCAAGGGAAGGATGAGAGGAACACAAAATTGAGTCAACCCAAATCATGCAATAGTGTAAAAGTTTACAATAGAATTCCATAATGTGTGCGGGATCTGATGAACTGACATAAATTATGACACTAATGGGACTTGAGAGCCCAATAGAAGGTCTTACTCAGAAGAAAAATTAAAAAGAAAATGATAATATAGCCAATTCTACAAAAGTCAGTCTAAAAATATTTAAGAGCATTTAATTAATTTGTGAAGGCACTCTGAGAAGTAATGGCTGAATTTTGCTTGATTAATAACTAAAATATGGAGATTTACACTGGAGACAGTGGATTTTTAAATTTAATTTGACTAAACCAAAAGAGTGTTTTTCTGTGCACAACTGCTGCTTTGGAGGACACAAAGAACCTCACTGGGCACCAGCACAGCCCAGAAGGTGACCACCCCTGCCTGAAGGTGATTCGAGAAGGCAGGTGGGCAGCACTGGGTTGAGGTCCCTTAGCTGTTGGGATTGAGATCTGGGGAGAGACTTTAGTTCCTGGAGGCATGGAGAGGAAAAAAAACACTGACCTAGGGCAGGAAATGGAGTCCCATGTCAGCAATCTAAGTGACAAAAGGTTCTCTCTGAAGGTAAACAAGCACAGGGAAAAAGAGAACTTTTAGGGAAGAACATGTGGAAATCCCCAAAAATACTTTGATTTGCTTTGCATTGTGTGGAAGCCTATAGTAACCAGTACTAAAACTGGTATTGGTCTCTTTGTTATATTGGAAATGAAATTATTAGTCTGGGGACCTTTAAGTAGAATTCAACATGTGCTGAGAGCAGGCCAAAATTCAAAGGCCCATTGGAAAGGACAGCCTTTAAAAATAATACTTAGGCCCTACCTCAGAACAGTTGAATCAGAATCTCTGGGGGTAGGGACTGGGCATCAGTGTTCTTTCGTGTTCTTAGCAAGTCGTTTTAAGTCTCTGGGCATCTGTTTCCAACTATACAATAAGATTGGACTAGATGATCTCAAGGCTCCTAATCAGCTCCAACATTCATGGAGAAACTGCTGTTCCATTCATTGTTAGCTCAGACACGGCCCTGCCCACAGCCTCAGCTCGATGGCCCACTCACTCTGGAGGAATGTCACATGGGAAAGAAGATGCTAGCAGTCAGTCCAGAGAGACAGGCAGAGACTTTATACTTGGTCAGGGAAACAAATGAGAAAAGAGACAGAAGCAACCCCCAAAGCAGGGGTTTCCCTTGGCTTGCCTGCACACTTGTTCCTAAAGTGAACTTGGATGATAGCTCTTAGGTGGAGCCTTATGTCTTGTGTTAGTACTATAGTGGAGCCATAACAAATGACTGGAAATGGAGACACTTAAACAACACCAACTTATCTCACAGCTCTGTAGGTCACAAGTCTGCCCTGGTCGTACGGGGCTAAGATCCAGGTGTGCATAGGCCGGCGTTCCTCTCTAGAGGCACTGGGGGAGGTCCGGTTCCCTTGCTCATCTGGGTGATTGGTGGGATTTAATTCCTTGCTCTTTTAGGAGTTGAGTCTCCTCCCCCTGCCAGTCTTCTCCTTTCTCAGCTCTCCAGGGCCAGGGAAGTTTCTCTGCTTTTAAGGACTTATGTGATCAGATTGGGCCCACACAGACAATCTGGGATAATCTCCCCACTTTGAGGCCCTTAATCTTAATCCCGTCTGCAAAGTTTCTGGCAGGGTAGGATTCACAGGTTCCAAGGATTAGGAGCAGGGCCTGGGGATGCAGGGGAGGAAGGTTTTATTCTGCCTACACTGGGCCGCCAGATAGTTGCTTTTTTTTAAATNTAGGAGCAGGGCCTGGGGATGCAGGGGAGGAAGGTTTTATTCTGCCTACACTGGGCCGCCAGGTAGTTGCTTTTTTTTAAATTTTTTTTAAATTTTAAAAAAGATTTTATTTATTTGACAGAGAGAGAGAGAGAGAGAGAGAGAGAGAGAGAGACAGCACGAGCAGGAACACAAGCAGGGGGAGAGGGAAAGGGAGAAGCAGGTTTCCTGCCGAGCAGGGAGCCCGATGTGGGGCTGGATCCCAGGACTCTGGGATCACGACCTGAGCCAAATGCAGACGCTCAACAACTGAGCTACCCAGATGCCCACTTTTTCTTTTTTCAGTAAAAGAAAGGGGGGGATAGGGGTGGATAAGAAGCTGGAGTGGGAGATTGTGGTGCAGCATAGGTCTTAGGTTTATCTTCAGAGTCACTGAATATTGATCTTGGACAGGATGGAAATAATTATCTGATATAAACTATTTCCGCCCCCCCACCCCCAAGTAGGTAGAGGGGAACCCTGAACACCGAGGATGCTGGCTCTTGCCTTTCTTTTAGCTCTGACATAAGAAAATAGTATGTCTAATTCTAGTAGTGTATGTTCTCTGAGAACCATCAGCAATGGCTGTAAACAGCCTCCCTTCTGGGCCAGAGCTTTTTATCCATGTTCCTAGAATTCTCTGCTTTTTTAGGCACACTTTAGAAAGTCTGGCTCTGTTGGTCATGCCTTATTTGCTCCCAGCTCATCTTCTTCAGCACTAACAACATCAGGGAATGGAATTTGGGCATTAGCAAAAGAAATGAAAGAAGACAACAAAAATTCAAAAAAAGAAAAGAATTTCTGTGTTTCAGATCTTTCATGTACTCAGGACCTGTCATGAGCACGCTAGGAAGGCACACACATGAACTGTATCTTTCCACAGTGTCAGCTTTATTCACTCATAAAGCAAAGTTAAATTGCAATGACAATGCAGGTTCAGGATTCCAAACCCAATGACCATTCACCATGGGGTTAAACCTGGCTTCTTACACAACACACGGAGCAGGAGAGAAGACAAGTCACACAACGAACAAGCTAACAGAAGGGTGCAGGAAGTTAAGGAACAGAATGTGAAGTCAGTCTGTGGGCGTGAAGTTGAGGTGAGGCCTTGGTCTTGTCTGGGTCAGCTCTCAGTCCTTACTGCTTCTGATGTTCAAGCAGGGAATGATCTTGGTTCTTTCAGAGATCCATCAGGCAGAGGTTTCGGGGGCAGTTCCCCTTTTTAAGTGGTCAGACATAGAGGGGTCAGGTTCGAAGAATCTGAAGGTTTGCTCCCCAAATCCTTCCCTTTTTAAAAGGATTTCATCAGTTTCAGGTCTCTGCAGACCTCCTTTGATTCTGCTGCTTATCAGTTCCGGGGAGTCAGCTGATGTTGGTCCAGTGACATCTATCTGCAATGCCTGAACTGCTTGCATCCTTGCTTGACATAGAGCCCTGCTTGATGTTGAGGCAGAAAAGCCCAAAATGGCTGCCTCACCGAGATAAGGAATGCCCAAAGGTGACTTGGCACTTCTCTACCAAGTCACTTCCACATAGCCTTAAGAACTGCCGCGTGGCCCCGAGCCAATCAGCAGTGAGACCCCACGAAAAATTCCTAGTTTGCCTATAAATACCCTCCCCAATCATAACTGGGTGCTCAGCCTTTGGGAAACCCACTGGGCCCGCTGGTGTTAATAAAGTTGTGTTCTTCCAGCTCTCCGCGTGCCACTTGAGTTTCTCGGTCGCCTCCGAACTTCTGCAACATTTGGTTTCCTGACAGGGAAACCCAACAGCCCTGGCCCATTGTGCCACCGGTGTGGGACTGGAGATGAGCCTCAGAGGGCAACGGAGTTCCTACCCTGGGTTTAGGCGTGCCCCACTGATTTCGGCAGACCTGGGTCTGAGTTCTCCCAGAAAGCCGAGGCTCACCTCTCCCCTGCTGGACCCACAATAGGAGACCGGGGTCAACTGGCCAGATCCACCCGTTGGACCAGGTAAGCCCTGGGGCCACTGTCTGAGTCAGACCCATCCAGAGAGATGGAAGGGGAGTCTGATCACCTCCCATTAGCCAGGGATACACAGAGGCTGGTGTCCAACCTGCATGAATCTGAGGAATGCCTGAATGTGTGAATGTGTCTGTATGGCTCCACTGCTTTGGCTATGGAGTCTGAGTGGGTTGCACCCTGAGTCTCAAGGAGCATCATACAGCATAATGGTCATCTACTCCACCAAGTAGCCTGGTCCGGGGCTTATATGGATAGACATTAGCTAAGACGCTCCTAAGTTCCCATGAGGGACTCGAGCAGGACAGCATCTGAAAGAACCCCACCCTTTGTCTGCAATACCGTTGACGATGGGTGGGAAACCCAGTAAACCCACTGTCTTAGACTGTATGCTTAAAAACTTAGAAAAAACACTGGGAACCCTTTCTCCGCCTTCTGGCAGCACTTTGTCTCTCCTGTCTCCCCCTTCTCTTGTTTCTGCACCAACTTGGATGTGGCCTTCATAACTGGCCTCTAGACTATCCTTGGTGCATCCTGCACCATGGCTCCTCCTCTCTTCACTATCAAGGAGCAAGAAGAGCACCCCTGGACCTAACTAACATCTCCCACTCCAGACTCCCCCACTGGTGTTGCGGGTAAAAATTGAAAATGGGGTGGGTCCAGATGGTACATAATTAAGTATTTGAACTAAGTTAAGTCTGTTGGTTTAATGAAGATAGATATGTCTTTAAAGTTATCAGCACTAAATATAAAACTTATCTATGGAGGTTTGCTGAAGGTCAAATAAACTCATATTATCTCTGTTGCAATTTGGTAACAAAAAGATAACTAAACTTGATAGTTAATTGTCTGTCTTTGGAGTTTTCATGGGTAATTGTTAAGATAGCTTTCAAAGTCTTTGGTAACCAGAAACTTTAAAGTTTTGCTTGGATGATAAATGAAATTAAATTCATTGGACATCTAGGTCTTTTCCAAATAGGATAAAAAATGCAAAAGCATTGAATACTGGATATAGGTTTATGTTTTGACTTCTTGTGCAAAAAACTAAGGATATGTAGATCTGTTGGTAAACATGTTTTGTGCTTAACTGGTTCACAAAGTTGCCATCTGAAAAATTCTGGTGTAACAGCAGTTTGCAGTTGTTTACTCCTTAGTCTTCACTGGAGACTAAGGTTTCTAAGAGTGCAAAATTTTGCTAACTGTAACTAAGACTGATGGAAATAAGGAAAAACTCTATGTGGAAAAGGAGGTACGTAAGAAAGATATAAGGAATGGGAATGCATTTTTGTTAAATGTAGAAGAAGGTAATTTTGTCCTAAATGAGACTGGTTGTTTGGAAAAGAATGGCTTGGGACAAAATAAGAATGCAAAGGAAAGTTGTAGAAGGTTTGTGGAGAGAAAACTTTGGAAAGGAATTTCAGGTGTGGTCAGGATGGACTAAGATTGAAATAAATGACTATGTGGAAAAGGAGGTACGTAAGAAAGATATAAGGAATGGGAATGCATTTTTGTTAAATGTAGAAGGAAGCAGGCTCCCTGCTGAGCAGAGAGCCTGATGTGGGCCTAGATCCCAGGACCCTGAGATCATGACCTGAGCCGAAGGCAGAGGCTTTAATCCACTGAGCCACCCAGGTGCCCAAAGTAAATGAATTTTAAAGACACTGATGTAAGAATGAAAATCTGCCTTCTCTCTGGTCGAAAGGACAAAGTTTTCTCCAATTGTTGGTCTGATCTTGAGTAAGAAAATGTAAATAATTGTTTTCTCTTTGCCTGTGCAGAAAACCAGTTTCTATATTTGGTTTTTATCAGATCTTTAACATCCCTAGTCCTATTTAGAAATGTGGTTTAAAACTTTGTAAGGTTTTAACAAGGGTTCAAGATTTAAGTTATAAATGAAGTCCCTTTAACTCTTTAGCCCTTTTCCTTCGTATGCTGAGTTACTCAGGAAGTACTGCTAAACAATAAACCTTAGGTTAATTGGGTGAATACCGTAACTATTCTGGAGGTTATACCAATTCCAAAAGTTTTAATGTTTTAATAAGGTCATACTTGATATTTTAATTATTTAAATGTTTTATGTCACAGAAGTAACCTGATTTCCTTGCAGCTATATTGTAAACTCTCCTCTCATCAGCTCTTTAACCATGTCCATTCTGAGTTTTTGCCATTTATAATTGTTCTAATTCTCTTGTAAAATGAGTTTCATCTTCAAGGAGGTTCATATAAAGGACTTTAGAACAAATACAGGTATTCAATATATCGAAAATCCTAAAACTAAAATGGGTAAGAATTTCCAGAACTAACTAAAGCTGCATTCAATCTGAACTAGAATTAGTAACATGGGACTAAATGAACTAAAAGATTATAATGTTATGACTCTTGTTTGAAACATTGGTGATCTCTAATGTTTGTTCTTCCAGACTAAAGAATTTTTTTTGTAAGATACCTGTGACTTACAGAAATGTAAAAATACTCTTTTGTAAACAAATCAAACCATTCAGCTTTTCTCTTTATCTGAACCCTCTGAAACTCAAAAGGTCTCAGTATGTATTCCTTCTATGGCAATCCTAGTCATTTACATAAGTTCGATTAGAATCTGTTCTCCTTGTAACAGGACACCATTGAAAACATTGGTTATTTTACCAAGGCTTTGACTGGACTGGAATGTCATATTTGAGAAACACATGCATAAACTCAGATATGACCAAACAGCTTTAAGGAACTAAGGTTTGGGCGCCTGGGTGGCTCAGTGGGTTAAAGCCTCTGCTTTCGGCTCAGGTCATGATCTCAGCATCCTGGGTTCGTCCAAATCTACAGGTATTGCAGGAATGTCTGATGGCAAGTACTTGGCTTGGCTTCTGGCCTGGAGAGGCTACTAAAAGTTCAACCCACTCTCTCTGTGTCAAATAAATAAATAAAATCTTTAAAAAAAAAAAAAAAGGAACTAAGGTTTAACTTAATGAAACCTGGAGCCATCAAGCCTTTTGGAATGGTTGGCCTGACACCCTGCTTACAGCAGCCTCACCAGGTGAGTAAAGAATGTCACTCCCTGGCCGGTGCAGGAACCTCAGGATACTTTGGGGACCTCAGGAAGAGGAATTCGTCCAAATCTACAGGTATTGCAGGAATGTCTGATGGCAAGTACTTGGCTTGGCTTCTGGCCTGGAGAGGCTACTAAAAGTTCAACCCAGAGATTCCTTACAAGAAGTTCCACCAAAGCAGATTCTAAAGGATCTATATGATCACTCACTGTTCTTGCTGAGCTTATGTAAATAATTAGGCCAAGTTTGTTAAAACTGGACTTGTTTTTCAAATAAATTAGTCCTGATTTGGCTATCTCTGGAAATGAGGGTTATTTTAGAGACAAAAATTGTGTTTCAATAACACACCTTTGTGGATGTTAAACTCTAGATCTTATTGTCACTGTTTGTTTACCTAAGCTAGACAACTTGAGGTAAACTTCAGAGAAATTACCACAGTAACTCAAATAGACAATCTTCTTGCTTATTCTGTGGTGATAATGACAGAACCCCATGGATACATAATTATTTAAACAGCTGGAAAATGGGATTAATTCCCCAACAATTGTGTAACTTAACTATCACCTTGATCAAATTCTATGTGGCTGGGATAATTAAATTCCCCCAAGCCAGAAGCATGCCCCACTCCATAAGGTTAACTATGACTTGTGGAAATAATGGACGACCTCACTTTCTTTATAATTGGATTGAATGATGCACTTGGGACTCCCCTTATCTCTTTTTTTTTTTTTTTAATTTTATTTATTTATTTGACACAGAGAGAGAGACCACAAGTAGGCAGAGAGGCAGGCAGAGAGACA
>LNAC01000309.1:21589-61080 GCA_002007465.1 Ailurus styani | reverse complement strand
AGAGCCCGATGCGGGCCTCGATCCCAGGACGCTGAGATCATGACCTGAGCCGAAAGCAGAGGCTTTAACCCACTGAGCCACCCAGGCGCCCTCCCCTTATCTCTTGACAAGTTTTCTCCCACTTGACAATGATCCTTTGTAATTAGGATATTGTTAAGGCTGTACCTCAAAAAGGACTTCTTAATGGTTTCATCTCTTAGTCATGTTTATCCTAGAAGCCACCTCTATTGAGGTACAATCGCAAAAACCTTAACTAAGCATAGAATAGCCCTTCTTATAAAAGAAGCCCCAAAGCTCACTATGGGACAGTCCCTGACTATAATGACTTCACATCAGGTCCAGAGTGTCTTAGAAACCAAAGGCCACCAATGGATGATGGAGGCCGACTTAATAAATAACACCCTTACAGATACGCCTGAAATAATACTTAACCTGTCAAACTTTAAACCTAGTTACCCTTATGCCTGGACCTGACTGTTGTAGTTCTCTATAGAGCATAACTATTCAGAGGCTATTGGGTAAGGTGATCTGGCATCAGATGGCTAGCTCTAAGTGGAACCCACTGGATATGAGGAACTGACCTGTGGCCCGGGCTCACTCGCCCCCGCCCCCCCCCCCCGCGGCGGATAGGTCACTGCACCTTAGGTTTGGTNCCCCCCCCCCCCCCCGGCGGCGGATAGGTCACTGCACCTTAGGTTTGGTTTGGTTTCATGGACGCATTACCAAAACCATCACTACTCCAGCTACCCTCCCCAATTTAAAGCAGAGATGGACATGATCTGTTTTTAAATGGTACGATCATTTAACACCCATTTTTACTCCATCTGTAAGGCTAGACGATGTCAGTTGACATGTAGAAGCCCTTAATAAATCTACCATGAAGGCACTCAGTGATTCACTAAATAGCATCTACTTACTTAATGTCAAAGTCACACAGATGTGCAAAACTGTCCTACAAAGCAGAATGGCCTTAGATGTCCTAATAGCTGCACAGGGCAGCACAGGTGCAATCATCAAAATAGACTCTCACGTGTACATCCCAGATTATCACAAAAATGACACAGGACTAATACAAGATATGAACGCCCAAATTGGGGCTCTATGAAGTCCTCCTCTCTCTCTCAGTGATTGGTTTACTTCACATCGGCAGATGATCCTTACCACTCACAGAGACTTCTTTGCTGTCAGCGTTGGATTCAGCTGCCTCCATCTTGTAACTCCCTCTACATTCCCCAGCTGACCAATATTGACCCATAGGTAGGGACAGCTGTGTGCCCCCATTCAGCAGGAAGAAGTTACAGAAGATGAGACCTTCCATCTTCAACAGCCTTAAAGATTTAAGGGTCAAAATTGTTCAGGGAGAAATGATGAGGGAACAGAGGGCTAGCTGAAGACAAAGCAGAAGCTGACAACCTACACCCGTAGGGATTTTCCTCTCCTGTGAGGACAACCTCCTCTTTAGATGTTGCAATGTTAACGAATCTGGCTGCATACTTGTTTTCTTGTCCCCCTCCATTTCACTTTACTCAGACCTATAGTTCCAGTCTTGAGTGACTCCTGGCATACAAGGTCATTGTGCTGCAGTACTCCCCTTCTCAATAGGGGCTGGAATACTTGCTGGAGTTGCCACTGGGGCATCAGGACTTGGAACCTCCATTAACTACTATTAAAGCTTTCACAGGAATTCGACGATGATATGGAACGCATCTCGGACTCCTTGACATCCTTGCAAACGCAGCTCACCAGTCTGGCCGCAGTTACTCCTCAAAATCGGCGGGCCCTAGATCTCCTCACTGCCGAAAAGGGGGGAACCTGCCTCTTCCTACAGGAAGAATGTTGTTACTATGTCTACCAATCCGGAATCGTCACTGCCAAGATGCAAGAGCTCCGAGATCGCATCCAGTGGTGTCGAGAAGAACTTACTACATGGGGTTTCAACCCCCAGACATGGACATCATGGTTACTTCCCCTTACTGGCCTCCTCCTGTCCCTATTTCTCCTGATAACTCTAGGGCCCTGTATCCTCACCAGCCTCGTTCCCTTCATCAGGAAAACCATTTACCAGCACATGACTGCCTGCATCCTCGCCCTCCGAGGTTATCAGCCCCTAAATATAAATGATCTCTAGGGGATCCCTATCGATCATCAAGAGGGGGGACATGAGGCAGAAAAGCCCAAAATGGCTGCCTCACTGAGATAAGGAACCCCCAAGGATAACTTGGCACTTCTCTATCAAGTCGCTTCCACATAGCCTAAAGAACTGCCGTATGGCCCCGAGTCAATCAGCAGTGAGACCCCATGAAAAATTCCTAGTTTGCCTATAAATACCCTGCCCAATCACAACCAGGTGCTCAACCTTTGGGAAACGATTCCGCTGGGCCTGCCGGCGTTAATAAAGCTGTGATCTCCCAGCTCTCCGTGTGCTGCTTGAGTTTCTTGGTCTCCTCCGAACTTCCCCAACAATGTGAGAAACTCCATTTTGGGCTCTGCAGGATCTGAACTCCAAATTAGATGGCTTTGAACACTTTTTTTTTTAAAGATTTATTTTAGAGAGTGAGAGCATGAGTGGGAAAGGCAGAGGGAGAGAGAGAAAGACTCTCAGACTCCACACTGAGCACAGAGCCTGTCGTGGGGCTCGATCTCATAATCCTGAGATCACGACCTGAGCCGAAACCAAGAGTCATATACCTAACAGACTGCACCAACCAAGCACCCCTGAACTCTTAATATAGGAATGACGAAGCTGTATTCATTCATTCATTACTTATTGAGTGCCCACTCTGTGCAAGACGTGACTAGTCCAGAGATTTTTGGGAGGAAGAGGCTGGGCGTTGTTTGTTCAAAAACAGTCATCAAGCCAACTTCGAGTTCTTGTGAAAGGGCTGGACTTGTGGATTTGGAGTTTGTGCACCTCCCACAATTGTTTAATGATAGACAGGAACCCAAACTTTCCTGGAGATATGTCCCTTTAGTCAATTAATTATTCAAAAGATAGTTTCTAGTTTGTAGCAGGAGGAAAAAGATGCTGTCCTTTTGATGTGGGGAACAAAGGCAAAAGAAATGTAGATAAAATTAAATTTCCTTATAACCTGCAGCCCAGTGACAAATACTTGAGGAAGGCAGAGCAGGACCTTCCTCCAGGATGTTATTCCTCCCAATTTTCTTAATGTTAATGTTTTGCTAGAGGGAAAAACAACTTTAGCTTGGCAATAGCCATGCCTCCGAGGTCCTGTGAGTCTTCTTTAGCATCTGAAAGTCCTTTTGAAAACTTCCCTTTGTTTCTACCTCCCCCCAAACTCCAAAGCGTACAATCAGCTGCCCCTCACAACCCCAGGGCAGCAGCCCTTTCTGCCCGCAGGTCCTGTCCCCGTGCTTCAATAAAACCACCTTTTTGCACCAGAGATGTCTCAAGAATTCTTTCTTGGCTGTCAGCTCCGAACCCCAACCTTCAAACCACATCACTTTGACTTTTTCATAGCTTTCTTAGGGACGTTTTTTCTGGTGTGCTGTGTCAGACACGGAAACAGATTTTGTTTTGAAAAGGATGGAAGTATTACATTCCAGTGCTTTCCACTCTTGTGGTGGATTTTGATAAGCAGAATTTGGGAAACGTTTCTGGAAAAAAATGATTTTTTCCTAATCTCCCTTTAAAATGTTGTGAATGATTTTTCTCCGCGTTAATGTGACAGCATCTTTGATTTGAGTAGTGTTGCTTCAGAGGGGAACATTCCAGTTCTGGATATCGCTGTGTGCTGAAATGGAAATCAGATGGACGAGAGGGATAGAGCCTTGCCACTCCCTGGTTCTGTCTTATTTTGTGGGTCATTTAACCTCTCTCAAGTTTTGATTTCCATTAGATAATAACCACCTGCCTCAGAGTTCTTGGTGTATCGCAATGAACCAACTACACGTTTCCTCATGCACTGAAGCAGAAAAAGAATTTACTAGAAAGGTATTGGAGAGCTTAGCACATCTCAACAAAGGAAAGTGTGTACGAACAAGGCAGGTCAGGCAGCTGCCAGGATTGAAGCACAACGTCACACAGCCAGTCTGGTGGACATAACAAGGTCTGGTGGTTGGATGCTGGCTGCCAGGTGGCACCCATAGCTCATGGAAACTCAGCATTGCTGCCCTCCTGCCTGCCAATACAGTGGATTCTCTATGGTCTGGGCTATATAGCATCACTAATTTCTGCTTCCCTGGGGGTAAGGTGTGTCTGCTTACAGAATTTAGGTTATCTGCTATTCCCTAGCCATGAAGGAGTCCGGGGAAGGAAGTGTGTAGTATCTCTGCTTCTACAGTGAGAGGTAGGTTCTTCCAATCCACCAAAACTTTTAAGACTGGGGAATTTCCAAACATGAGAAGGAAACTCGGATGCCAGGTAGCCAAACCAGACCAAACAACTGCAGGAGTCCATCCCTTTGATGGTCTAACAACGACCTGATTCCTTTTTTCCCATATTTATACTTTCAAAAGAAGAAATTCCTCCCACACAACCTAATGCAAGTAAACTTTGTATAATTTAAAATGCTCTTGAGGTGGAAAAGCCCAAAATGGCCGCCTCACTGAGATAAGGAATGCCCAAGGATGACTTGGCACTTCTCTACCAAGTCACTTCCACATAGCCTAAAGAACTGCCGCATGGCCCTGAGCCAATCAGCGGTGAGACCCCGCGAAAAATTCCTAGTTTGCCTGTAAATACCCTCCCCAATCATAACCGGATGCTCAGCCTTTGGGAAACAATTCCGCTGGGCCCGCCGGCGTTAATAAAGCTGTGTTCTCCCAGTTCTCCATGTGCCGCTTGAGTTTCTTGGTCGCCTCAGAACTTCTGCAACACTTTCACCCCTACCCCAAGGAGTACTGGGGGTTACCCCCAAGAACCTCCTGGATCCAGCCAGCCTGTTCCCAGCCTCATTATGTGGCAGCTTCCGTCTGTCCTCTTGATATTCAGGATCATCTCTATGACACTGGAACAAGGACAAAGCCTATTTCACAGGCTGCACAGGAGACTGACCTGTTAATTGGCTCTTTGGGGCATCTGAGATCTACTCCAGTTAGAGGCTCAGAGACAATTCGCGTCATTGTGGGTGGAGTGGGTGATGACCTGGCTTCCGCTTGTACTGCACCTCCCTCCAGGTGCAGGATCGTGGGCTGAGAGCGTCTCATTGGACAAGAAGGGAGTGGTTGATGAGGAAGACTCAGTGAGAGTGAGGTTTTTGAGTGCTCTGAGTCAGCCAAATGCTGGCATATTTCCCAATTCCAGTACTCAGGGTTAAATTCTTTCTGCTCAGTACCCAAAATCTCGCACAAAAGATCCTGCGAGACTGTGGATTCAGCATTTAATTTGGTGACTCACAGAATCAGACCTTTTTTTTTTTAATTTTTATTTATTCGAGAGAGCTTGAGCAGGAGGGGCAGAGTGAGCAGGAGAGAGAATTGCAGGCAGACTCTGCTGAGCATGGAGCCTGAGGCAGGGCTCAATTCCAGGATGCGGAGATCATGACCTGAGCCGAAACCAAGAGTCCAACGCCCAGCGGACTGTGTCATCTGGGCACCCCATAATCAAAATTTTGAGTTTTTTTTTAATCACTGGAACATATACATAAGAGAGCTTTATGTTTTAAAATATTTATTTTTAAAGATTTTATTTATTTTACAAAGAGACACAGTGAGAGAGGGAACACAAGCAGGGGGAGTGGGAGAGGGAGAAGCAGGCTTCCCGCAGAGTAGGGAGCTCGATGCAGGGCTCGATCCCAGGACTTGGGGATCATGACCTGAGCCCAAGGCAGACGCTCAACGACTGAGCCACCCAGGCGCCCCAGAGCTTTATTTTTTAAGTTATATGAAGTCTTGAATTTTAGTCCATGTCGTAAGCGTAAAATGTAAGAATTTGAGCTTATTGTTCTTTCTTTATTCTGTCCAGTGACATAAGAAGAAACCACTGCACTCCACAGTCTTTGAATTTCTCATACTGTTCTTATTGGTCTATAGCTTCTTCGTCCTTCATATCTTCCCTTCAGTGGGTTCCCTGTTCCATGTGGACATAGGTAAGAATCTAATTAGCAGAGATCCTGCTCTGCTCTAATTATAGTTCCTGCCTCTCTGGGTCACTAGGTTCTGATTCAAGTCTGGATCAATCTGTCTGACAGTCTGGCCCAAGGTCTCTTGCTAATTTCCAGTTGCAAGGGGGTCTTGGAAAGTAAGTACCTAGCTTTCCAGCTTTTATTAGAGGGAGGCAGACTGCCTCTAGTAAGACTCATGGGATAGGGAATTCCTCAAATGTATGCAGGGGAGGGGCGCCCGGGTGGCTTAGTTGGTTAAGCAACTGCCTTTGGCTTAGATCATGATCCTAGAGTCTTGGGATCAAGTCCCACATTGGGTTCCCTGCTCGGTGGGGAGTCTGTGTCTCCCTCTGACCATCCCCCCTCTCATGTGCTCTCTCTCATTCTCTCTCTCTCTCAAATAAATAAATAAGTAAAATCTTAAAAAAAAAAATGTATGCCAGGAATTGAGATTCCGGGCACCCTAAAACCCACCCAGGGTCTAGCGCACTTCCTTATGAGGTTGTTAGGGAGATAAAAAATTTTAATTTTGAATTTGTCTTCATCCCTGGAAAGTTATTTAGACTGGGTGTGTATTCTCTGTTATGTTGCCTGCTCGTGCTTGCTGTTCTATCTGGGTGTCTGAGTTAGTTTTGCATCTTTGGTTTAAACTTATGAACACGTGTAAAAGGATCAGCAAAAATGAGAAAATACCCTTTTGATTCCCAAGCCCAATCTGAAATCAGAATAAAATTCGTCATGAATTTTCTAGTCACAAGCTGCATTGAAATTAGAGGCCCCAGAGGTATATTTATTGGCTTGGAGATACTATCTTTCTCCACTGGCTTCCATAAACAGCAAAAGAATGTCACCTCTCAAGATTGACTCTGCATAACTTGTGATTCCTTTGCAAGTATCTACACCTATTAATTCATTCATCAAACATATTTTTGAGTTCCTAGGACATAGTGGATATCATGTCAGCCTCTGAAAACACAGTGACGGAAAGACTGGTCTAATAGAAGAGGTAAGACAGACATATGAACAAGTAAGTATGATGTTGTGTGACAAGCATGATAACCAATGTATGTGCAAAGACAAGTCGGGGCTCAATGGACAAAATGTTTAACTGTGGTTGTGGCAGAAGTGAATTCAAAGAAGTCTTCATGGAGGGAGAGACCCTTGAGCCGGACCTGGAAGGGCAGCACAGGGGCTCCCTGGGAGAAGGGGAGAGGGCATTCCAGATAGGGGCATGGTCTGTACACAGGTATGAAGGCATGAGGTAGCATGGTTCTGTGTGGAACCGCAGAGCACAGAGAAGGAGAGGGAGTGTCAGGAGGCGAGGATGGCGGGCGGCTGAAGCCAGAACCTGGGGGGCCCTTCATGTCACGCTGAAGAATGTACCCTTCACCCTAAAGGCGCTGGAGGCCACTGATGGGGCAGGTTTGAATCCAGAGCAGTTATTCTGAAAGCAAACTGTACAATCAATTGGAAGTGAAGGTTGAGGGTGGAGCCGGGTGAATATGGAGGCAGGGAAACCAACGAGGACAGAGAATATCACACAGGTGCCTGTGAGAGAGGATAGCAATGTCCACCTTTGACTCTGTCTCCCTTCGATGTGATGAAGGTATTGTAGCTGTATTGATAAGGAAATCCCGGTGCTCTTCAGATCACTTCAGTTTCCTAAAATCACACATGGCAGTGTGGCGGAGGCTGCCAGCTGACCCCCAAAGATGCATGTGCCCCTTCCGTGGTGTAGAGCAGTGTCAGAAAGCAGATGCCCAGCCAGAAGCTACATCAGGAAGCCCCTCACCCCTACTCCCTATACACCCCTGCAGCCTGGTGGGCCTGTGGGACCAGTTCTCAGCAGAGGAAGGGATGTGTTTACTTCAGGGTGGGGGTGGTTAAATATCAGGTCTCTGTCCTCCCTCCATACCTTCTCTGCCTTGCTGACTGGCGGTCCCTGTCACTGCTCGAAGGGGAGGGGCGGGACAGGACTGGACTTTCTTGTGCTGTTGACTCAACAGTCGGCCTGCCCTGATAAGGCCTGTCTGTACTGTTGCCAAATTATAGAAATTTGTTTTTAGACTTGGTGGACTTGCTGCTAAGTTATTCAGGCTAACTCTGAGTCAGTTCACGGATTATGAATTATTTTGACAGCAACACTATCCAGAGACCTAGGTAGTTTGTGTCCTTTTTACTGAAAGCTGTCTTGGTGATGTCTGGAGTTGGAGGTGGGTCCGTTCTGTGTTCACAGAGTGATTCCGGGAGGAAGCCAGTGGAAGTCAAACACTATCACTCTCTGGGCTGTGTCCTGTCAGTTTTTAGCCAAGTTATGCTGCACCTTGTTTTGAGTGCCATTTTGGTTCTTCTTTCTTTTTCATTTCCACAAGCATTTTTTTTGGCAACTGTCATGTGCCAGGCCTATTCATAAAGTTTCACTTTGGGCCTGCGACTGTGCTAGATTGTTCTGGTGCAATGATGAACAAGAAAGACATGGTCTCTGCTCTCCTGAATTAAGGACACTTTTCAAAATGATATGACAAGTGCTGTGTTTGAGGGAGAACAGGGTGCCTGGAAAACAAATGGAAAGAATATAAAACCTGAGCTTGAAAATTCAAAAATGCTTCCTGGAGGAAGTGATGTTTAACCAGATATATCAGGGTTGAATAGAAGTTAGTCTGAGGAAGAGTAAGTGAGAGAGTGTCCTAAGAGGAGAAAGATAGTGTGAAAAGGCCTAGAGGAGAGCTAAAAGAAGTTGTTTGCCCCTTGAGAACAGAGTACAAACTAGGAAGTGGCAAAGGCTAATGTTGGAAAAGGAAGCAGGGGCCTGACAATGAAGGGGTTATAAGCCATGTAAGGGGACTGTGTTATGTTGGGGTACCCCAAAAGCAGAGTGTGGTGACATGCCTCTGAACTGTCACATTGGTCTGGGAGCGGGGCATTTATCCAGCACTGTCGTCCCTCAGTGGTTGGAGGTTGCACCTGGGAACCTTAGTTCCTTTCACTTCTGGCTCCTCAGAGAATGACCTCGGGCAGGCTGAGAGACAGAGCCCCTGGAAGCCATTGTGTGTGCGGGAGCAGATATTCAGGGTGGGCCATGGGGATGTGGCACAGCACTGACAGCATCTCCCAGAAGTCCAAACTTCGTCCAAAAACAAATGGGATCTATTGCAAGGTGTTTAACAATGCATTTTAGAAAGCTCATCTTGGCTGAATGGAGAGGGGGATTAGACTGTGGCAAAACTGAAGTAGACGGATGAGTTTAGAGTTATTTTTATTTTTATTTATGTGACAGAGAGAGAGGGAGCACAAGCAGGGGGAGCAGTAGGCAGAGGAAGAAGCAGACTCCCTGCCGTGGGACTCAATCTCAGGACCCCAGGATCATGACCTGAGCTGAAGGCAGATGCTTAACCAATTGAGCCACCCAGGCGTCCCAGTTCAGAGTTATTTTAATAAAATTCTCTTTCTGCTTAAATAAGCCTGAGAGAATTTTGTTGTTTGAAACCAAGAACCCTGGGGCACCTGCCTGGGTGGTTTAGTCGTTAAGCGTCTGCCTTCGGCTCAGGTCATGATCCCAGGGTCCTGGGATCGAGCCCCACATTGGGCTCCTTGCTCTGCAGGAAGCCTGCTTCTCCCTCTGCCCCTGCTTGTATTCCCTCTCTCGCTGTCTCTCTCTCTCTGTGTCAAATAGATAAATAAATAAAATCTTAAAAAAAAAATGAAACCAAGAACCCTGAAAAGGTCAGCTTTGTAATTTGTGTGTAGGGAGGGGAGAGGAGGAGAGGGGAGATGATGAACATAGTTTTTGTTTGTTTGTTTGTTTTTAATAGATTTTACTATTTGGAGCATTTCTAGGTGAAACTGAGTGGCAAGTACAGAGATTTCCCATATGCCCCCACCTCCACACCCCACATATGAGCATCCTCCCTCGTTATCAGCACCACCGACCGGAGGGTCCATTTATTACACATGGTGAACCTGCAGCGATGCATCTTATCACCCAGAGTCCATAGAGTACATTACAGTGGACTCTTGGTGTTGTACATTCTATGGGTTTGGACACACGGACTCGTATCCACCATTCTAGTATCACAGAGGGTGGTTTCACTGCCCTAAAAATCCCTTGTGCACTGCCGAGTTATTCATTCCTCCGTATTTCCTAACTCCTGGTGACCACTGATCTTTTTGCTGGCTCCACAATTTTGCCTTTTCCAGATTGTCACATAATTGGAATCATACATCACGGCTTCTTTCACTTACTTATATGCATTTAGGTTTTCCCTGGGTCTTTTAATGGCTTGGCAGCTCATTTCTTTTTAGAGCTGAATAATATTCCATTGTTTGAATGTACCGCAGTTTATTTAAGTCATTTGTACACTGAAGGACACCTTGGTTGTTTCTAAGTTTGGGAGATTATGAATAAAGCTGCTATTAACATGTGGACATGGGACGCCTGGGTGACTCAGTCGTTAAGCGTCTGCCTTCGGCTCAGGTCATGATCCTGGGGTCTTGGGATCGAGGCCCGCATTGGGCTCCCTGCTCAGCCAGGAGCCTGCTTCCCCCTCTCCAGCTCCCCCATGGTTGTGTTCCCTCTCTTGCTATCTCTCTCTGTCATAAATAAATAAAATCTCTAAAAAAAACAAAAACAGGGGCGCCTGGGTGGCTCAGTGGGTTAATGCCTCTGCTTTCGGCTCAGGTCATGATCTCAGGGTCCTGGGATCGAGGCCCACATCGGGCTCCCTGCTCAGCGGGGAGCCTGCTTCCCCCTCTCTCTCTGCCTGCCTCTCTGCCTCCTTGTGATCTCTCTCCCTCTGTGAAATAAATAAATAAAATCTTTAAAAAAAAAAAAAAACAAAAAAAACAAAAACAGGGTGCCTGGGTGGCTCAGTGGGTTAAAGCCTCTGCTTTCGGCTCAGGTCATGATCTCAGGGTCCTGGGATCGAGGCCCGCATCGGGCTCCCTGCTCAGCGGGGAGCCTGCTTCCCCCTCTCTCTCTCTGCCTGCCTCTCTGCCTCCTTGTGATCTCTCTCCCTCTGTGAAATAAATAAATAAAATCTTTAAAAAAAAATAATAAAAAAACAAAAACAAAACAAAACAAAAGCATGTGGACATAAGTTTTTTCAACTTTCTTGGGGGAAAGGAGTATGCTCGCTGGATTGTATGGTAAGAATATGCTTAATTTTAGGGGCGCCTGGGTGGCTCAGTTGAATGTCTGCCTTAGGCTCAGGTCATGATCCCAGGGTCCCGGGATGGAGTCCTGTGAGACAGACTCCCTGCTCAGCCGGGAGCCTGCTTCTCCCTCTCTCGCTCCCCCTGCTCTTGCACCCACACACACACTCTCTCTCTCTCCGTCAAATAAATAAATAAAATCTTTATTAAAAACAGAACAAAACATTAGGCTTTATTTTGTAAGAAGTCCCCAAACTCTCTTCTGAAGTGGTTGTAACATTTTTCATTCCCACCAACAATGAATGAAGAGTTCCTGTTGCTTCATATCCTGTGTTCTGGATTTTGGCAATTCTAATAGGTGTATGGTGCTATTTCATTGTTGTTGTTGTTTTAAAGATTTTATTTATTTATTTGACACAGAGAGAGATCACAAGTAGGCAGAGAGGCAGGCCCAGGACCCTGAGATCATGACCTGGGCCGAAAGCAGAGGCTTTAACCCACTGAGCCACCCAGGCGCCCTGAGATCATGACCTGGGCCGAAAGCAGAGGCTTTAACCCACTGAGCCACCCAGGCGCCCTCGTTGTTGTTTTAATTTGCATCTCCCTGATGACATATGAGGTGGAGTATCTTTTCTTTTCTCTTTTTTCTTCCCCCTTAAAGATTTGTTTATTTATTTTAGAGAAAGTGAAAGAGCACAAGCGAGTGGGGGGAGGGCCAGAAGGAGAGAATATTTCTTCAAGCAGATTCCCCATGGAGAGCAGAGTCTGATGTGGGGCTCCATTCCTGGACCCATGAAATTAGGACCTGAGTCAAAACCAAGAGTTGGCTCTTCAGCTGACTGAGCCCCCTCAGGAACCCCTGGAGTGTCTTTTCATAGCCTTATTTGCCATCTCTACACCTTCTTTGGTGAGATAACTGTTAATGTCTTTAGCTCATTTTTTCATGGCTTGTTCATTTTCTTATTGTTAAATTTTATTTTTTTTATTTTTTTTATTTTTTAAAATATTTTTTTATTTATTCATTTGACACAGAGAGAGAGATTACAAGTAGGCAGAGAGGCAGGCAGAGAGAGAGGAGAGAGGAGGAGGCAGGCTCCCTGCCGAGCAGAGAGCCCGATGCGGGCCTCGATCCCAGGACCCTGGGATCATGACCTGAGCCGAAGGCAGCGGCTTTAACCCACTGAGCCACCCAGGCGCCCTTATTGTTAAATTTTAAGACTGGTTTGCATATTTTGGAGAACAGTCCTTTATCAGGTATGTCTTTTGCAGATATTTTCCCCCAGCGTGTGGCTTGTCTTTTCCTTTTCTTGACAGTGTCGCCTCATCAAGCAGAAGATTTTAATTTTAGTAAAGTCTGGCCTATCAATTTTTCCTTTCATGGATCATCCCTTTGGTGTTTTATCTAAAAAGCCACTGCTAAACTTAAGGTTCACCTAGATTTTCTCCTATGTTATCTTCTAGGAGTTTTATTGTTTTACATTTTACGTTTCGGTCTGTGATCCATTCTGAGTAGGTTTTTGTGAAGGGTATAGGGTCTGCGTCTACATTGATTTTTGTGCAGACAGATGTTCAGTTGTTGCAGATTGAGTGATTTTTCTTTGTCAGCTTGCTGATTTGATGGATGACAATTGATTTTTGAATGTTGAATCAAACTTGCATATGTGGGATAAATCTCACTTTGTCACAGTATTCAATTCTTTTCATATATTGTTGGATTTGATTTGCTAATGTATTGTTGAGGCTTTTTGCATCTATGTTCACAAAAGGTATTGATCTGTAGGTTTTTTTTTTGTTTTTTTGTAATGTCTTTGTCTGGTTTTGGTATTAGGATAATACTGGCTTCATGGATGAGTTAGGAAGTATTTCTTCGGCTTCTGTCTTCTGAAAGAGATTACATAGAACTGGAATAATTTTTCCTTAAGCATTTGGTAGAATTAATGAGTGAACCCATCTGGGCCTAGTGCTTTCTGTTTTGGAAGCTTATTAACTATAGATTCAATTTCATAAAGGGATAAAGTCCTACTCAGATTGTCTATCTCTCTTCTCGTGTGAGTTTTGGCAGATTGTGTCTTTCAAGGAACTGGTCCATTTCATCTAGGTTATCAAATTTGTGGGCATAGAGTTCCTTGTAGTAATCTTTTGTTATTCTTTTGATGATTAGGATCTGTAGTGAGGTCCTTATTTCATTTCTGATATCAGTACTCTGTATTACCTCTCCTTTTTATTATGCCGATATTATCAAAGAACTAGCTTTTGGTTTCATTTGCCTTTTTGACTGATGTACTGTCTTCAATTTTATTGCTTTTTCTGCTCTAATTCTTATTATTTCTTTTCTCCTGCTTACCTCAGATTTGGTTTTCTTTTTTCTTTTTTTAGTTTCCTAAAGTAAAAGCTTAGATGATTGATTTGATTTGATTATTTTTTTAAAATTTTTTTCAGTTTTATACCTTTATTTGACAATCATGGTTAGTTCTCATCCACATTAACTGTTGATTTTGGAAAGTGGAGGCAGGTATATAGGTGACCAATGATAGAGGTTGTTTGGTGAATCTTTATCTTCATCCTTTTTCTGGTCAACCACACATGGATACGATATGGAATATTCTTTATTTGGCCCAGACAACTTTGTTGAGCCTGGTGTCAATGTGCACATCTGGACTTCCCATCTCCTTCATGGAAAATTTCTAGATCTCTTTGAGTGCCCAAGGAGCATGCTCTTGAAACCCACTCCATGGATGAGCATGCAAATGTTAATGGTTTGTTCCTGGTCACTGTCTCGTTGATGGCAGGACAGCCCTTCTTCTTGACACTTTCTTTGCAGGAGCCATTCTGCCAAGCTCAGTTTGGAAAACTTAGATGATTGATTTTAGATCTTTCTTCTTTTTAAATATATGCATTTAATGCTATAAATTTCCCTCTAAGCACTGCTTTCACTGCATCCTACAAATTTTAATAAGTTGTGTTTTTATTTTCATTTAGTTGAAAATACTTTAAGATTCTGCTTTTTTCCAGCTCTTTCTGTTTTTGGTATCTAGTTTAATTCCACTGTGGTCTGAGAGTAGACACTATGATTTCTATTCTTTTACATTTGTTAAGGTGTTCTTTATGATCCAGAATGTGGTCTGTTTGGGTGAATGCTTCCTGTGAGCTTGAGAAGAATGTTTAATCTGCTGTTGTGGGATGAAGTGGTCTATAGATATCAGTTATATCCAGTTGATTGTTGGTGCTGTTGAGTTCAACTATGTCCTTACTGATTTTCTTCCTGCTACATAATTCAACACATTATTACTTAAAAAAAAAAAGATATTATTTATTTATTTGACAGAGAGAGAGAGAGAGAGAGAGAGAGAAGAGAGGGCAACCACAAGCAGGGAGAATAGCAGAAGGAGAGGGAGAAGCAGGCTCTCCACTGAGCAGGGAGTCCAACTCGGGGCTTGATCCCAGGGCCCTGGGATCATGACCTGAACCAAAGGCAGATGGCTTAAGTGACTGAGCCACCCAGGCGCACCACGTTATTATTATTATTATTCTGAGCAATTCATCTGTTAGATCAACTAAGAATAAGAAAAATAAAAGTTTTACTTTTACCTTTACTTATTCCTTTTCAGAAGTCTTCCTTTCTTTATGTAGAGTCACGTTTCTAACCTACATACTTTTTCTTCTCTCTAAAGAACTTCTTTTTTTTTTTTTTAAAGATTTTATTTATTTATTTGACAGGGACAAAGCGAGAGAGGGAACACCAGCAGGGGGAGTGGGAGGGAGAAGCAGGCTTTTCAGCAGAGCAGGGAGCCCCATGTGGGACTTGATCCCAGGAACCTGGGATCACGACCTGAGCAGAAGGCAGATGCTTAATGACTGAGCCACACAGGTGCCCTTAAAGAACTTCTTTTAACATGCTGGCAAGACTGGTCTATTGGCAACAAATTTCCTCAGTTTTTGTTTGAGAACTCTTTATTTCTTCTATACTTTTGGAGGGTAATTTCCCAGGGTGCAGAATTCTAGGATGGTCTTTTTTTCTCTGAACACTTTAAATATTTCATTCCATTCTCTTCCTCCTTGCATGGTTTCCGAGGAGAATCTGAATGTAATTCTTATCCTCAAACTCAGAGATTCTTTCCTTAGCTGTGTCTAGGCTACTACTAAGCCCATGAGAGGATTTTTCATTTCTGTTATTCCAGGTTTTTTGATCTCTAGGATTTCTCTTGGGTTCTTAGAATTTCCATTTCTCTGCTTACACTGTCCATCTGTTCTTGCATGCTGTCTATTTTATCCGTTAGAGCCCTTAGCATACTAATCACAGTTCATTAACAGATGAATGGATAAAGAAGATGTGATGCACGCACGCGCACACACACACACACACACACACACACACACACACACACACACACACTGGAATACTACCCAGCCATCAAAAATGAAATGTTGCCATTCGCAACATTGTGGATGGAACTAGAGGGTATTATGCTAAGAGAAAAAAGTCAATCAGAGAAAGACTGTTATCATATGATCTCACTCATAGGTGGAAATTTTTTTTTTTTAAAGATTTTATTTATTTATTTGACACAGAGAGAGAGAGATTACAAGTAGGCAGAGAGGCAGGCAGAGAGACAGGGAGAGGAGGAAGCAGGCTCCCCGCTGAGCAGAGAGCCCGATGCGGGCCTCGATCCCAGGATGCTGAGATCATGACCTGAGCTGAAAGCAGAGGCTTTAACCCACTGAGCCACCCAGGCGCCCTCATAGGTGGAATTTAAGAAACAAAATAGAGGCTCATAGGGGAAAGGAGGTAAAAATAAAACAAGACAAAATCAGAGAGGGAGACAAAACATAAGAGACTCTTAATTACTGGAAATGGACTGATAGTTGCCGGAGGAGAGGTGTGTGGGAGGATGGGGTAACTGGGTGATGGACATTAAGGAGGACATGTGATGTAATGAGCACTGGGTATTATATAAGACTGATGAATCAATGACCTCAACCTGTGAAACCATTAATACATAATATGTGAATTAATTGGATTTAAATTAAAAAAGAATAAATAAAAAAATTAAATTCCCAGTCTGGTGATTCTAACATCTCTGCCATGTCTGAATCTGGTTCTGATGCTTGCTCTGTTTTTGCCTTCTTTTTTCTTTCTTTTTTTTTTTAAGATTTTATTTATTTTTTTGGGATAGAGAGAGCATGAGCTGGGAGGCAGAGGAAGAGGGAGAGCCTGTTTCTGCAGGCTCCCCACTGAGTGGGGAGCCAGATGTGGGGCTCGATTCCAGGACCCTGGGATTATGACCTGAACTGAAGGCAGATGCTTAACTGACTGAGTCACCCAGGCACACTACCCCTTTTCTTTTGCCTTTTAGTGTATCTCTTAATTTTTTCTTGGTAGCCAGACATGATCTACTGGGTAAAAGGCACTGCTGTAAATAGGCTTTTAATAACACAGTGGTAAGGTGTGAGGGGAAGAGGAGTGTTTTGTAGGCCTGCAATTAGTCTCAGTGAGCCTGTGCCTTTAGACTATGAACTTCCTGTAGGTTCTCAATGCCCCCACCCCCTCACATGGGGCAGAATGCCTAGAGTGGGCTGGAGCTGGGTATTTCCTCTCTCTTTCTGGTAGGGATTAGGCTCTGATTAATAGATTCTCTCAAGGGTGTGGGTGCCTGGGTGGCTCAGTGGGTTAAAGCCTCTGCCTTCGGCTCAGGTCATGATCTCAGGGTCCTGGGATCAAGGCCCGCATCAGGCTCTCTGCTCCGCAGGGAGCCTGCTTCCTCCTCTCTCTGCCTGCCTCTCTGCCTATTTGTAATCTCTCTCTGTGTGTCAAATAAATAATAAATAAAATCTTAAAAAAAAAAAAGATTCTCCCAAGGGTGGGCCTTATTAAGAGGAACAGAATGCTTGGAGTATTTCAAAATGGTTCCCCCTCCCCTCCTTGTGCTGGAAGCACTTGGGGATTTTTCTCTAATATTCACTGTGAGAACCTGGTAGAGCTCAGGAGGTAAAACTTTCAGAAGTGTGAGAGGCTCCCAGGGACTGAGTTTCCCTGAACTTTTTCTCTCTCAGACTCACTCATGCTGAGCCTCTAACACTCGGTACACTTCAGGTTTCCCTACCTTGACATTTATTTTATTTTTTTATTTTTATTTATTTTATTTGACACAGAGAGATTACAAGTAGGCAGAGAGGCAGGCTGAGAGACAGGGAGAGGAGGAAGCAGGCTCCCTGCTGAGCAGAGAGCCCGATGCGGGCCTCGATCCCAGGACGCTGAGATCATGACCTGAGCTGAAAGCAGAGGCTTTAACCCACTGAGCCACCCAGGCGCCCCTACCTTGACATTTATGAGGTTTCTGCTCCAGTTGTGGTTCTCTGTATCCTCCTGTTGGGAGATACCTCCTGCCACTGGTGGGGGCCCCAGTTTGCCTTGTGACCTCACTTCTCTGGTGGATATAGATACTAAGAAGGGTGGTTGGTTTTTAGTTTGTTCAGCCTTTAGTCTGTTCAAACAAGCCTTTAGTTTGTCCATCCCACCTTAATTTTGGGATGCAGTGGTAATTTGCAAGCTTCTTCCATGCTAGACCAGAAACCCGGGATTGTAGTTTTTATGCTGAGTTCAAGAGGCCTGTGGAACATCCAAGTGGAGGTGTTACTCTACTAATGATGCCTGAATGGGGAAGGGGTGTGGTAAATGAGATTACCCAGGAATAGTGTTAATGTGGGAAGAGAGGAAGACCTAGGCAATGTCCTTGAGAAAGACCAACATTTAAGGAAGAAAAAGAAATGCTAACAAGGCAAAATAAGAATGAAAATCGGAAGAATGAGACCCGTGGAACCTAAGGGAAGAATGTTTTAAAGATTTATTTATTTATTTTGAGAGATAGAGGGAGAAAGAGTGTGAGTGAGCAGCGGGGGTGGGGGGGGAAGGGACAGAGGAAAAGGGAGAGAGAAAAATTCCAAGCAGGCTCCCCCCTGAGCACAGAGCTCTACGTGGGGCTTGATCCTAGGACCCTAAGATCATGACCTGAACCAAAACCAAGAGTCAGATGCTTAACTGACTGAACTACCCAGGCACCCCGAAAACAATGTTTTAAAAGAGGGAATAGTTAACAAGAGTAAATACAGCTGAAAGGTCAGATAAATTAAGGGCTAAAGATTATCTCTTGGAGGGAGATTTTTGGGGTTTGGATGAAAGCATGTTGAGTGGTGTGGTATGGGGCTAATATGGGTCAGAAAGAATTGAGCAGGAAAAGGTGAGGAAATGGAGAGAGCAGGTGAGATTAACTTTTTCAAGAAATTTGTGAGATACAGATTTGAGGGAGTGCCTTTTCTTCTAGGAGATATTTAGGCATATATAAATGTTGATGGGAATGAGTGGAATGAGCTGGAAGGAGTGATGGAAAGAAGATACAGAGGAGGGTAGGTAGCTGCTGGAGGGAAATCTCTTAGAAGGCAGGGAGGAGGTGAGAACCAGAGCACAGGAGGAGGCAGTAACCTTAGAAGGGAAGAGAGATGTCTAGTCCATTTTGATAGGAAAAAAGCAGGAAAGAACGCTGTAGGTTATATATCATGTCCTTTAATCTTTACAAAAGTCTCTGGGGCTAGATGTTGTTTTCCTCAATTTTCAAGTGATGTAACAGAAACCTGGAAAAGTCAGGTAATCTGTCCAGAGTCTCACCAGAGAACCTAGGTCTTTCGACCCAAAGGTTGCTTTGAACCGCAACTATGATACTCATTTGCCAGTGATATTTTAAGAGCTTAAGTTCCCCATAGGAAGTGCCCTGAAAATGACTGAAATCTAGTTGCATTCTTGTTTTATGACTTGATAACCCAGGATACAGAGTTTTACTGCTACAAACATGCAGTGCCATTTGGTAGAGCCCTAACCAGATAGGCAGTCTTTAATTAACGTTCGACCAACTCCATACCAAAGGTCTGACTTTTCTTCCTGAGCAAGAGCTTGCTAGAATAAACAACCTTGCTTCTGGCTCTTTGTGTGACTGAGAATCCCCAACATGCATGTCTTATATAACTTATCGTCTTCATTCTTCCCAACAATTACCACCACGTGGGTACAAGTGGTCTGTGTTATAGATAGGAAACTGAGACTCCGAGAGGTCAAGTAGATTGTCCAAGGTCACAGAGTAGGTGGCAAAGGTAGAATTTGAACCCAGGTCTTTCTGATTCCAAAGCTCTTGCTCTTTCAACAAAGCATTGCTATATGTAACTTGAGGTGTGGGGGCAGGGAGGGACCTTCTGGTTGGAGGATGAATTATGAGCACCAGCCATTTACTGAGCATTGTTCTAGGTGCTGTAAATGCAATAAATTAATCCCAGGGCAACCTCTGAGGTAGTTCCTATTATCGTCTCCATTTTACATAGGAGAAACTGAGGCACTGAGAGGCACAAACTTACTCAAGGTCACACGGCCTTTAAGTAGCAAAGCCAGGACTGGACCCCAGAAAGTCTGGCTCCTGATTTTGGGCTATTACCTCTCAGGAAGGGACTATTGCTCTTTAATGAGGAGAATATCTAGACTGGATTCTCAAAGCTGGTTTTCTGACTTCTTCCCTGTTTACCCAATTTAGTTATTTGACTAGAGGTATAGACTTTGGAGTCTGACCTGAACATGAATCACACTGAGAATGCATAACTGAAAGAGTCTCTATGACCATTAAATGAGATAAAGCCTGTAAAGAGCTCAGCAGGAGGGGTGCCTGGGTCGCTCAGTTGGTTAAGTGTCTGCCTTCAGCTTGGGTCATGATCTCAGGGTCCTGGGATCCAGCCCTGCTCAGCTGGGAGTCTGCTTCTCCCTCTCTTTCTCCATCCGTGTGCTCACACACACACACACACACACTCTCTCTCTCTCTCTCTCTCTCTCTCTCTCTCTCTCTCAAATAAATAAATAAATAAATAAATCTTAAAAAAAAAATAAAGGCAAAAAAGAGCTTGGCAGTAATGCACCACAATAGACAATGAGTGATAGATGTTACCTATTCTTATCAATACATCGTGAAGTTGACAATAACCAGCAGGATTTGAACATAGGTCTGCTTGACTCCAGAGCCCTCACTTCCCCTAGAGCACCAGTTACCTCCCAAGCATCCCCAGCCCAGTGCTCAGCAGGCCCCTTGTGTAGATTTCTGTGATGTTGTCAACGGACCTGTTAGTGTCCATTTGGGTGGTTCTTTTGACCCTCCGTCTGCCTGACCTACTGTGATAGCAGTTAGTGCTGAGAAGCTAGAAGCATGATCAGAATGGGAGTTGGAGGCCAGAGGAGCGGGGTAAGAAGCCAATGCCATCCTTAATACCCACCACCAGGCTCAATATTGCATAGAGCACTGGGTGTGGTGCATAAACAATGAATCTTGGATCACTGAAAAAATAAAATTGAAAAAAAATAAAAGAAGAAGAAGCCAATGCCAGGGGAGGTCACATGCCTGACCTGCAGTGCAGCTCCCAGTGGGAATGTGCAAAGACTACGGGCTAATGTCAGGGCCAAGTCAGGGTCTGATTTAGACAAATCCTTGTACAGAATGATTCATTATGGGTGGTCTTCTTTTTGGAAGTCTGCCATTCTAGCCCCCAGCCCTAGGCTTTTGATTTTGGTGATCTTGCGTAGATTTTGAAGGTCCGTCCAATACTTCTATTCTCCATCCATTTTTAATCAGTCATTGAGTCCTATTACATTTTTAAGAAACTCTTTTTGTGTCTTGGCCTCTCATTTTGAGACCTGAGAATGCCTGCGGGGAGTGCTGTTCTCCAGAAGGCAGCAGTAGTGTAGAAGGTTCTAGATTTCCCAGGGTGGTCTGAGAAAGCATAGATTAGGGAGAATCTGTGTGAAGGAGAGAAGTCAGGGTTGTTACAGGTACACTGCAGGTGTGCTTCAGGTCCTAAAGGAGAAATAAGACCATAGATAAGAGTATACTTTATTTTTTGCTCTAACATTAGGTCTCGTGATCATTACAGATCAGCATATCGAGATCAGTTGTTTTTCATGACTACCCAGTGAGCAGCAGAATATTTTTTTTTTTAAGATTTTTATTTATGGGCACCTGGGTGGCTCAGTTGGTTAAGCAACTGCCTTTGGCTCAGGTCATGATCCCGGAGTCCCAGGATCGAGTCCCGCATTGGGTTCCCAGCTCCACGGGGAGTCTGCTTCTCCCTCTGACCTTCTCCTCTCTCATGCTCTCTCTCTCTCTCTCTCTCTCAAATAAATAAATAAAATCTTAAAAAAGAAAGAGAGAAAAAAAGATTTTTATTTATTTGGGAGATAGAGAGCACAAGCAGTGGGGAGCTGCAGGCAGAAGAAGAGGGAGAAGAAGGTTCCCTGCAGATTGGAAAGCCCCATGTGGGCCTCGATCCTAGGACCCTGAGATCATGACCTACACTGAAGGCATATGCTTAACCAACTGAGTCCCCCAGGCACCCTTGAGCAGCAGACTCTTTTTTTTTTTTTTAAAGATTTTATTTATTTATTTGTCAGAGATAGAGAGAGAGAGAGCGCAAGCAGGCAGAGTGGCAGGCAGAGGCAGAGGGAGAAGCAGGCTCCCGGCCGAGCAAGGAGCCCGATGTGGGACTCGATCCCAGGACGCTGGGATCATGACTTGAGCCGAAGGCAGCTTTACCAACTGAGCCACCCAGGCGCCCCTGAGAAGCAGAGTCTTAATTGGCAGGCCTCTCTCTAGTGTCTTCCATGTCTGTCATTTGTGACACTTTAATTGTGCTGAAAAGTCACTCCCTTGCTCAAGCCTACCTGCTTTCCCCGCTCCCACTTATAATGTGATCCTCGCCCTTCCCGTATCTGACCCCATACCCAACCCGCATCTGACAGCATACCCATCCCAACCAGGCCTGGCCTTTTTCTGCTTGTTCTTGCCTTTTCCATGTTTTCTGTTCCTCTCTGCTCTTCCCACCCTGCCCTGCCCAAAGTGGATCTTCCTCTCTGTTTTTTTCTACCGACTCCTCTCCCTACAAAACCCTGGACTCTCAGTACTGCGTCTTTGCCTTGCCTGCTGTCTTCTATGCATTGTTGATACACACAGCTCTTGTCCACTGGACTGCAAACTTCGTGCAGGCCAGTGACCACATTTTCTGTGTCATTCACTACTCCTGTACAGCTTGCAGTCACATCGTTGAACGGAAATTTCATTACAGGAAATCACCTGTAAAGTCGAACAAGAATAGTACCTGCTGTGAAAATGTTGGGGTCTGGGAGCAAATGGTCAAGAAAGGATTCTTGAGACGTCTTCAGGGCAAAACGGTGGTTTTATTAAAGCACGGGGACAGGACTGGTGGGTGGAAAGAGCTGCACTGGGCTCGTGAGGAGTGGCTGATCATATACTGTAAGGTGGGAGAGGTTAACGGATAGCTTAAGTCTCTAAGGAATTTGGAAGCAAGGTTTCCAGGACCTTGAGGGGGTAGCTGTTGTTAGGAGGAAGTCATTTACTACTGTCTAGTAAAACTTTAGTCATGGGACCCTTCAGATGTGTATCAGTGAGCCATATGCTTAGAGGATGATGGCTAAATATATCCTGGGGTGGGGGTGGGTAGAGATAAAGGAAGTTTCCAAAGGGATTTTTATGTGTTAAAGGAGTCTTACAGGATCCTGGAGGTCTGGCTAATGTCAAGCTAAGGTTGCCTTTTACCTCTAGCAAAGTATTAACATTGAGGCAGTTGAGTTTCTAGAGGAAGGTCACTCTGCCTGTCTCAAGTACTTGTCAATAGACTGTCAGTTATAAGGAAGTTCGATTCTTTTTCTTTTGCCTTTGTTCTCCTCATCGGTATCTATCTTACACGCTGTAAAATTTGTAATAAAGCCAAGAAACCTTTTGTGTGTTGACTTACCCAGAATGGGCGCAGGACAGAACAGAGTCCTTTCTACAGAGACCAAAGCGGAATCCTCCTCCTCCTCCTTCTAGAAAAACAGGCTTGAGGCTAAGTGCTGTTACTGCTCCTCAGAGCCTTGATGGATGTGCCTAGAAGAGGCTGATGGGAACAGGCTGAGCCTTTGCAGGAAGAAGCTGCAATGCAGGGGTGCTCACTGATTAGCTGCTTGGGTAACACGGTAGGATTTTTGCATTATGCCCTACAAGTTCTGTAGTCCAGAGAGCTAACTGAAATGATTTTTCCTACTCTGGTCGATCTTATTGGAAGGATGACATAACAGCATTAAAGAAAACATTAATGACATCACCGTTTTTACTTTTATATAACTGCTTCCAGACTTTGCCCACTTTCATGCAGTAAAAAATATACAGGGTAGCTTCAGTCGGAGTGAATATATCATTTTGCAGATAAGTGGGAATTTTTTTTTTAAGATTTTATTTATTTATTTGACACAGAGAGAGATCAGATCACAAGTAGGCAGAGAAAGAGAGGGAAGCAAGCTCCCCGATGAGCAGGGAGCCCGATGCGGGCCTCGATCCCAGGACCCTGAGATCATGACCTGAGCCAAAGACAGACGCTTAACTGACTGAGCCACCCAGGCGCCCCACAGGAACATATCTATTGTTGATCACCTCCTACTAGACAAGAGGGTTTGTCTCCTATAGGAGTAGAGATAAGCCAAACTTTAGATTTGTAGCGCTTTTAATCCAGTGACCTCCCTTAGCACATCTCACAGATCATTTACTATTTCCCAGTTGTCATTCACTTATCACCTACTTTTCCTGTCTTACTTCCGTGTCCTTTCTCACATGGATACACTCCATTCTAACCTCCTGGGGACTCTGTGTCCTGGACATTCCTTTGTACCCTCATTACTATGTCCAGGAAGGCTGCAGGGAAGAGCGGCTAACACCGTAGATGGTCTACGTTCAAATTCTGCCTCCACCACTTATTACCACCATACCTTAGTCAAATCACCTGCAAAGTGGAAACCAATAGTACCTACCTCACTAGTTGTTGGGAGGAGCAAATGAATAAATACTTATAAGGCACTAGAACATAGTAAAAGCTCAATTAATATTTGCTATTATCTGAATTTCCTCTAATCTTCAAAGACTAGATTACCCTGTAATCTTTTCTGCCTACTCTTGCCCCGCCCACAATTACTCACTCTTTTGATGATATAACATATTTGATAATTTATGCAAATAGCACCTTGAGACAGTTGCAGGGTAGGAAGAAACAGTCTGTGAATTCACATCTTTTTTTTTTTAAAAGATTTTATTTATTTATTTGACACACAGAGAGATCACAAGTAGGCAGAGAGGCAGGCAGAGAGAGAGGAGGAAGCAGGCTCCCTGCTGAGCAGGCAGCCCCATGTGGGGCTCAATCCCAGGACCCTGAGATCATGACCTGAGCTGAAGGCAGAGGCTTTAACCCACTGAGCCATCGAGGTGCCCTGTGAGTTCACATCTTAACATTGCCACTTACTATGGGGCTTTGGGGTAGTTACTGGACTCTTTGTTTTGCCGTCTGTAAAATGGATTTTATAAAACCCTAACAAGGTTATTGTGAGGGCTAAATAAGATAATGCTTAAGAAGTATCTCATACAGGTCTTCATAGACCCTCAGTAAATACACATTCTTCTAAAAAAATATTAGAATTTTGTTTTCCAGATTCCAGAAGTAGATCGTTGTAGAAAATTTAGATGACATAGCAGTGTATAGAAAGGAAATTAAAATAATATCATAAAACTTCTTCCTGGAGACAACAGTTTCCCCAGCCAGTAACTTCTACCTTAGAAACTAAAACACAGCTGGATGTATTTCCTTTAGTCTTGTGTGTGTGCGTGCAGACACACATGTTTTAAAAAGAAAGGAATCCCAGGGTGCCTGTGTGGCTCAGTTGGTTGAGCATCTGCCTTCAGCTCAGGTCATGATCCCGGGGTTCTGGGATCAAGCCTCACTTTGGGCTTTCTGCTTGGTGGGGAGCCTGCTTCTCCCTCTCCCTCTGCCTGCTGTCCCCTTGCTTAGGTACTCTCTCTGTGTCAAATAAAAAAATAAAATATTAAAAAAAATATATTTATTATTATTTTTAAAAGATTTTATGTATTTATTTGTCAGAGAGAGAGAGAGAGAGAGAAAGAGAGCTCACGAGCAGAGGGAGGAGCAAGGAGCCCGATGCAGAACTTGATCCCAGGACCCTGGGATCACAACCCGAGCCAAAGGCACATGCCTAACTGCCTGAACCACCCAGGTGTCCCTATACTTAACTTTTTTAACCCTATTATTGGACCTTGAAGTTGTATTCAGGTTTTAGCTACTCTAAAGATGGATGCACCAAATATCTTTGTATAGAAATCTTTGTAATGATCTTTTGTTACTTTGTTAGGATAAATTCTCCTGGGATAGAGACGTTAGGTCAAGGATAACACGTTGAAGGGTGATGGTGCACACTATCAACTTTGCTTCCCCAAAGGCTGTAGAAATTACTTTCCTATTAACAGTGACTGGGAGTCATACCTCACTCTTGCCAATGCTCTGTTGTGTTGTTATTTAATTTTTTTGTCTGCTTTGTTTACTATTTTTCAACCAGATTGCAATCTTGAGCAGGCGCTGTGGACATCTGACTCTTTATATCCACCACAGAACTTTGCTCAGCGTCATTCCCATAGATAGCCTTCGTAAATAATTGCCAGATCAATGACTTCCTCTTCACAACTATCCCTCTGAGGTTAAGAGCTGGAGAAGATACCTGAACAGTCATTTTCAAGTTGGTCAGATTGAGAAAGAGGTTTATGTAACTTGTCCTTGGTCTCCCACGGAGATGACTTAGAACAGAAAATAGGAAATATTTTTAGATATTTTATTTAAATATGAAAACATTAATTTATTAAATTTTAAATATGAAAATATTTGAATAGAAAAATATTAAGTCACAGGTAATTGGCTCATGTTCAGGGACCTGGACAAGGGCGTGGGGTCTGAGAGAGAAAGGAGGTGTGCTTCAGGGTCAGCTCTGCAGCATTTCCGTGCTGCCATCTGTTCTTCCTTCATAACTGGGTGTGGAGAGGGGCGGGATCTGCTTTTACAACTCAGCCCTGTAGCAGAATGAGTGGAATTTTCCAGAGGTTCTTCTTGATAGCTGTTGGCATAATCACAGCTTTGCCCTCTGGGAGCCATTAGGCAGCGACTCTTGAAGCCTAGGCGGCTGTTTCGCTAGGTCAGATTGTGGGATCCGTTGTTTATGTTGGCATGGAGAGTCATGTAGGGTTTTGAACCATAAATATCATTTTATTTTCTTTGTACTAGCTCAAAACTCTTATGTTTCGAGCAATGGGGCTAACAGGAAAGTGTGCTATTCTCCCCTTCCCCTACCAGCTCCAGTGTGCACACACACGCCCAGATGCTTCCCTGGCATCGGGTACTATTCTGAATGCTGAGTCTGGGGTCATCTTCTAGGAATAACACATTGCTTTAGAATTTTTTGGAATCTACATACCCACTGTGAACATGAACTGAAACTTCCTCTGCCCTAACCCCACAATCTCTCCTGGGCTAGTTCTCTTTCTGTTTTCAGATAAAGAGGTTTAGAGTGTGAAAGTTTGCTGTGGATCTGGGGACATCTGAGCCCACAGTAACATCCCTGTGTTACAGTGTCACTTGCCCATTTGTGAATTGAACACCAATTTTATGATACTCAGTAAATACATTTGTCCCAGGAGGCAGGTGGTGTAAACCAAAGGGGTAAATCTGGGCTGATATACACAATCCTGTAGACAGAATTTGCTGGACTGTGAAGGGTCAGTTTCTTCTCTATTCTCTGTAACTTTCAGAGGTTATCTTATAGAGCCTTCTTTCCTTAGAGCCATGGTGTCTTTAACCCACAGGTTGGAAGACTTCCCTTAGAATTAAAAATCATCACTGTGGTTGGGGTGCCTAGGTGGCTCAGTCCGTTGAGTGTCTGCCTTTGGCTCAGGTCATGATCTGTGGGTCCTGGGCCGAGAGCCTGCTTTTCCCTCTGCCCCACCCCCCTGCTCATTCAAACACACGCCCACTCTTTCTCTTTAAAAAAAAAAAAAAAAAAGAATCATCACTGAGGGAGACACGGTGGTTGGGTCAACTCCTAACATGTGGAGGTTGGAAAATGTGAAACTCTTATTTCCCAGGCTCCCTGGAAGTTAGGGCTCTGATGTGATTGCAATTCTGCTCATTAGATGTACTTCCTTGAGCCTTGGGTGGGGAGCCAAGTCCTGTGTGGGAAGAGGCAGGAAAATGGGTATTTGGGCTGTGTGGTTCCGGAGCTGCCCTCTGTAGCAAGGGCTTCCCTGTTTGCCCCTTGGTGGCCCAGTTCTGTGACACGACATTCCTGGGGTCAGTTTCTTCAGCTAGCCAACCCTCCCTCCATTTAATATCTTGTAATAAATCCCTCTTTGCAAACCTGATATAATCCCATCCCTGCAAAGCTGTGAGTTGTCTTACCTTGCTCATTTCTTGGCTGAGACAAAATAAAATGGCTGGAATTGTATTTTTGATTTTATTACAGATTTCCTTTTCCCAAAGCTAGTTTTGGACCACCCTGTTCCCTTTTGGACTCTTTTCCTCGTGAGGATGGATGACCTTTTTTTTTTCTTTTTTTTTTTTTTTAAAGATTTTTATTTATTTTACAGAGGGAGAGAGATCACAAGGAGGCAGAGAGGCAGGCAGAGAGAGAGAGGGGGAAGCAGGCTCCCCGCTGAGCAGGGAGCCCGATGCGGGCCTCGATCCCAGGACCCTGAGATCATGACCTGAGCCGAAAGCAGAGGCTCTAACCCACTGAACCACCCAGGCGCCCAAGGATGGATGACCTTATACTGAGCTTTTCCCCAGAATTATGTTGATGTGTCCAGTCGTAAGAACAAATGTTTCCATCTTCACTGACCTATTTAATTGGAACAATGTCATGTGCCAAGTCAAACATCATCTCTCCGTAAAAACAGGGCATTGTTATCAGTAAGCATATAGCACACAATGCACGTTGCTGGAGCCAATAGGCAGACAGGGCTGGGAGAAACATTCGGCTGTTTTTTAAGACATTAGTACCAGCACTTCAACAGAAAAGGATTCCCCATTCTGTAAGTTGTGCTGCCTGTTTCCTGCCATCTCAATGTAGTCAGGACACCTCATGACAACTCAACATACATTAGTGTGTTGTTGTTACTGAAGCATCACACCAGATTCTGTTTTTTGACCGGTTGTCTTATGGACTTATTTTTACCCAAGACTTTGCTGGAACTCTGCAATGAAAATTGGACTCTGCCTTCTCAGGGATTCAAAGTGCTTGTTGGAAAGGCTCTGACTTAACTAGACAAAACAGTGCTCAGTAATGATAAAATTAGGATATATTCTGGAAGTGCCTTCTCTTAATCCTTGGAGTTTCGGTCCTGCAGCTAGACACAACTCCAAGGGCAGATCAGTCAGGGAAGTCAGACCCCAGGCTGAACGGAGAGTGCTTTCCCACTTTGCCCACTCTGCGTGCGTGAGCTGACCAAGGACATGCACGCTCTTCAGGAATGAAGCAGGGACCAAGCCTTTCTGAAGAAGGAACAAACATTCCATCTCAAGTGAGGAACTAAAAAAGGAATTTGTTTATTGAGGGCAAGAGGATGCAAACAATATAAAAACCAAAAGCTTATCTGACTTTTCTTTCTCTGTTTCTCAATGGGGCTTGGATTTTATTTATACATTTTCCCATCTGCCAATGGAATCCTTTATCCAGGGGGAAGCTGTGAGACAGATTCCTTAAGAGACCCTTCGGGAGAACTCTCATTGGGCAGGAGCGTTGCTCAATGTTGCCTACTTCTTTCCCTTCTGCTTCATGTGTACTACAAAATAGTCATTGCATGCGATGGTGAGCCCTGCGATTAGTGAGAAGAAGCTCTGGAAGCCCACTTTGCCATCTCGGCACTGGTCGAGGTCCTTCATTATTTTGTCCACGGCCAGAGGGTCTTTCTGATTCTGAAAAAAAGAACAAAGGCAAGAAATATCGGTCAGTGATTACTGTGACTAGGTTCTCTGATTTGTCCTGGTGACAACCATTAGTTAATAAAATCTTCCAATTATCCGAACTCTTGTTTTAGGTTGCAAGTGTTCTTTGGAGGTCACCCTAATGTATTCTTCTGCCTTGAGGGAGCATTTCAATAAATTCATATTATTAAGCTAGGAAGTATAGAGATCTTAGGAACTACCTATTTCTAGGAAGAGGAGATTCATGTCAGAGAAGCTAGGCTAGGCCTCCTAATTCTCAGTCTACCGCTGTGAACCTGGCATGACCTTCTGACCTGCTCTGCTTCTAGGTCAGCCGATTCCACAATTTTCAAGATCACAGGATTCTGCCTGAGAAACACCCTAAAGTCCCCATTTTTTTTGCAGTGTCAGCCTATATTCTCTTTAAAATTTTCTTTTCTTTAAAGATTTTATTTATTTATTTGACAAAGAGAGACACTGCAAGAGAAGGAACACAAGAAGGGGGAGTGGAAGAGGGAGAAACAGACTCCCCTGCTGAGCAGGAAGCTCAACATGGGGCTCGATCTCAGGACCCCAGGATCATGACCTGAGCAGAAGGCAGATGCTAAACTGACTGAGCCACCCAGGCGTCCCAGCCTACATTTTCTTAACAAGTGCTTGTTTTGGATAGTATGGTCCAATCCTTGAAAAAGGAAACTCCTTACAAAAAGATCTTGTAAGATAATTTAGGGAATACGTTTCGGATCACTGCTTTTCCTAGTGAGGATGATTAGAGTGGGAAGTGTGGCTGCTCATCCAGGGGCCAGACCATCAGCCAGGGAGGGAAATGAGGCCCTCTGGAGGTGTAAAGGTGTTCAGGGGAAGTCTCTGTAATTCCACTGGTTGTGCACACGAGTGAGGCAACTCACGCGCAGTGTCTCAGCTGTGCTGGATGTTTTCACACTGCTCCCAGAAACCGCTATGCTAATGCAGCCGCATTTCCCACTTTAGACTGTAAACTCCACTCCAAGCCATCAACTATGACTCACTCTTGTGTGGCTGCCTCCATTTCAGGTGGGTTTGAGTTAATTCTGCCCTCACCCCCACCTTCCTGGCTGTGGTCACAAGGAATGAAATTTGGACGACACAGGGGTCAACTTTAGAAACAAAATGCTCTGTCAGTGTAGCAAGTGTGGGTGTGCCTGGAATTAGGACCCACACCTGGAATAAATGACATGGCCACATTCCATACTCAGGACTCCGTACGCCCTTTACATTTCTCGTGCCACAGAGCCTTCGGGGGGAAAGTCTGGGTCTCACATGGTGTTCATCCTTGGTTCTCATTTTATGCAACAGCACAACTAACAAGGGTTTAGTACGCAGAGAATGCCTTTGTATGATGAGCAGGCTTACGATGAACACATGGCCCTGCCTTTTATGCTTGCCTGGGAACACCCCGAGAGCGGAAGTGTGGAGGTGATTGTGTCCGGCCCTCTCACTTATGGGGGTGGGAACCAAGGCCTAGGAGCCAAAGCCACCTGCCCAGTGTGAGGACAAAGCCAGAGCTACTTCGTGGTCTGGGGCTGTCATCAGAGGATGGATGAGAGCAGAGCAGTGGTGTGTTCTGCCACCTTCGGGGCTAGCATCGTGGCCAGTGCGGCTGTGAGCCTGCAGTCAGGCTCTGGGTATCTGCTTACTTAACATGTGAATCAGAGCGTACTGTAAACCCCGTGTTTACGGGCTCAGCAGGCAGGGGCTGACTCACGTGCCGACGACAAGATGCAGGACCCAGCTCTTTACCATCGGCTCCCTTCACCCATTAGAGGCTAATGCAGTTTTCTACCCCATGCACAGTAACAATCCTTTCCCCTTTCCCTCCCTCTCTCCCTTTCTTCCCCCTCTTTCTTTCTTTTTCTTTCTCTCTTTTTAAGATTTTATTTATTTAGGGCGCCTGGGTGGCTCAGTGGGTTAAAGCCTCTGCTTTCGGCTCAGGTCACGATCTCAGCGTCCTGGGATCGAGGCCCACATCGGGCTCTCTGCTCAGCAGGGAGCCTGCTTCCTCCTCTCCCTGTCTCTCTGCCTGCCTCTCTGCCTACTTGTAATCTCTCTCTCTGTGTCAAATAAATAAATAAAATCTTAAAAAAAAAAAGATTTTATTTATTTATTTGACAGAGAGAGAGCACAAGCAGGGGGAGCGGCAGGCGGAGGCAGAGGGAGAAGCAGGCCCCTGGCTGAGCAGAGAGCCCGACATGGGGTTCAACGTAAGGCTCGATCCCAGGACCCTGGGATCATGACCTGAGCCGAAGGCAGCCACTTAACTGACAGAGCCACCCAGGTACCCCAATAACGATCCTTTCAAATGACCACAGTAGTGGCAGGGAGAAAGGGGCTTGCATTTCACGCTAGTATTTTGTCAAGCAACGTTTCACCTTCAGTTAAATGCTACAGTCATGTCTTGAGGGCCTACAATGTGAAAGGACAACTGTGCCCTGTGGGCTAACGTCCTGAGTGAGGTGTCTGAGCTGATGGCAGAGTCCTCTCCTAGTCCTGATGGGCCTCTCGGTCTGTGGGACTCAAGCTGTGCCCCTGTGTTCTCAGAGCGTTTTCAGTGTGGAAAGCAGTGATTTCTGGAGTCACGCTTGGCTCTCATTCAGCAGATGCTGGACACCTTTCTAGATTGGGCAGGACATGTATTTTTAGGAAGCCTTTATCTGAAGGGATTTAAGAAGAGACACAAATTGTTCAGAGTGGATGTGACCAGAATGTGGCATCTCCAATGCCAGGTTTATTACCTGAGGTGGCCACTTCCTGGTTGAAGACTCTCTGGTGAGAGGCCTTTTTTCTCCGTCTCTGTCTCAATGGATGTCTTGTGGTTCTGTGTGTGCAGCCTTATTTCACCTCCACACTATAAGCTCCTGGACAGCAGGGGCTGTGTCTTCTCTACCTTCTGCTTCCCCTTACAACATCTTACAAACCGTAGGCACTCAATAATGTTTAATAAGTAAAGGAACAAAGACAGCCTTCTACTAGGGGCCTCTGCAGGGAAGGGATGGAAAGAGGAAGGAACAGCAACCAGGGCTAGAAGCACTGGTGTTCCTGTCTGGTTCTTTCTGGGCCTTTCAGCACTTACTTCCAAAAATCCAGGGAACTCCTTTTCCATGAGTACTCTCAGGTCCTCCTTTGTTAAGTAGCCTTTATCCCCAGCAAACTTGTGAAACGTGAACATCATGGTTTCCATGGCGTGTTCCATTTGAGACGGCATTTTGGTGAGGTCTGTTGAAACCTTTTAAGATTAAAGAAAGGGTTTACATGAACTTTTTTTTTTTTTTTTAAAAGATTTTATTTATTCATTTGACACAGAGAGAGAGATTACAAGTAGGCAGAGAGGCAGGCAGAGAGAGAGGGGGAAGCAGGCTCCCCGCTGAGCAGAGAGCCCAATGTGGGCCTCGATCCCAGGACCCTGAGATCATGACCCGAGCCGAAGGCAGAGGCTTTAACCCACTGAGCCACCCAGGCGCCCAACATGAACTTTTAAGCCACATGTATTGCCAGTCTTCTGTGGGTTACTGGGAGGAAAATGATTAGGTCATCCGTGTGACCCTTTCCAGCGCTAATGTCCAATGAATCTAAGGCCCAGTTCACCCCCAGTGTGGGAACTCCTGCTGATGGAAACGGGCCCCTCAGGTATTGGTGCTCTGAATGAGGAATTTGTTTAGTTGTCCACTAAGTCTGCATAAATCACCTAGTGAGGAATAAAAACTCTAATCATTTGGAAAAGCAAGGTCAGTATCCCTCTTTTTAACTGACAAAGCATCTACTGAAAGAGCAGAGGTTTCGTCTTTTCTCTTGGCACTGGTACATGGGACTGACTCTTAGATACGTCTGAATACCAATAACCCACACAGTCAAGCCTGGTTAATACTGAAAACTTCGACCCTCCAAGCCTAACTAGGTAACCTGATTCAGTTTAAGTTTAGGTTTAGAAATCTGCCAACCGGGCATCTGGGAGGCACAGGTGGCTGAGTGTCCAACTCTTGGACACTTTGGCTCAGGTTGTGATCTCAGGATCGTGAGATCAAGCAAGCCCTGCTCAGTGTGGAGTCTTCATTTTATTTTATTTTATTTTTAAAGATTTTATTTATTTATTTGAGAGAAAGAGAGAGAGAGAGAGCGAGCAAGAAAGAGCGTGCACAAGCTGGAGGAGCAGCAGAGGGACAGGGAGAAGCAGACTTCCTGCTGAGCAGGGAGCTCAAGGCAGGACTCGATCCCAGGACCCTGGGATCATGACCTAAGCCGAAGGCAGACGCTTAACTGAGTCACCCAGGCACCCCAGCTCGGAGTCTTCTTAACACTCTCTCTCTCTCTCCCTCTGCAGTGCGCCTCTCCCCACCCCCACTGCCATGCATGTGCTCTCTCTCTCTCTGTCTTAAAAAAAAAAAAAGAAAAGAAAAATAGAAATCTGCTTACAAGTAAATTTTTTGTCTGCTGGGCATGTATTCTTTACTAAAGGTCTGAACTTGTTACTGCTTGCAATACAGACATTTGCATCTCTGGTAGTAAAATGGAGTTTCTCAAAGCTACCCAAAGCTCATTATCTAGTTTCTTGAAAAGGAACAAGTAACAGTATATTCCCAACTCCTTTGGGGACCTAGTTTCTGGCAGGAAGCACAGAAGAGCCACTCTGAGTCTGGGGCACAGTGGGAGAGCAAGACCTTTCCATCGGAAAGTGTTTAAAAGGAGGGAAAGGAAACATGTCAGATCATTATGTTCAGGTGCAATGATCTGGGGGCATATGCTGCATCAAGACCCAGGGCCTGGTGCTTAATAGGAGCTCAGTCCATTAAGCGTCTGCTTTAATTCAGCTCACGTCATGATCCTGGGGTCCTGGGATCGAGCCACACATTGGGCTCCCTGCTCAGCGGGGAGCTTGCTTCTCCCTCTCCTGCTCCCTACTGCTTGTACTCTCTCTCTCTCTCTCTCTCTCTCTCTCTCTCTCATTCTATCAAATAAATAAATCTTAAATAAAAATAAATAAATAAGCCCCCGAAAACCCCATGTCACAAGAACAGGCTTGAGCACAGGTTGATGGAGAGGCTGGCACCTTCCTTGGCTGAAGAGTGCCCAAAGAAACCAGAAACATGACTTTGGTCTTGTTCCTGCTGCCAACGGATCTGTGTTCAACACAGATGTCTGAATGCTATCTTTTACAGAGGAGAAGGTGGAGTTAGTTGGTGACCACGGGGACTGAGCAATTACACTTGTGAATTGTAAATTCTACCCCCTTAATCCCCAGAAAAGTGCAGGAACCAGCACGCCAAAGAATGTGCTACTCCAGAGAATGCTATATGCCAGACTCTGGTGTGATTCATCTGAAAGGCAGTTCTCTTGGAGAGATCAGCAAATTAATACCTCAAGGTCCACTGTAAGATGAATTCCAGGGGAGCCACACCCTTTTCCCTCCCTTCCTACACAGCCCGAGTGGTTGCTGATGGCAACTCACAGCACTTAGATGGAGTTGCCCTTGCCTGGATTGTTCTGGAAATCCAGCAATTTAAAAGATCTGAGCTGAATGCATCACCTATGGGGGAAAGATGTGGGATCCCACCCCAGTTCTGAAATAACTCAGGAAAGGAGTCAGTGACCAGAGGTATAAAAAACAAAACAAACAAACAAAAAAACACCCTGTGTCTAAGCTCAGATCGGGAGGGTACTTCACAACCGATTCCCAAAGATGCCGAAATTGGTACTGGTCACCAGACACCCAGTTCACCTTCTGCACGGAGCAGAGAGAAAGTGCACTGCAAAGCCAAATAAGTAAGAAAGGGGGCATGGCACTGTAAGGACCCCTATAATGGGAGAACAGGCTAATTTAGGAACTTCTAAGGAATGTAAGTTGTAAGCAGGAAATTTTGGCCACCCTTGAATATCTTCTTCAAGAGAGGGAGGCCAGTCTAACCCGAGTGAACGCTCAGGTCTCAGGTCACTTCAGTTCCCATCCCTCCCTCCTAGTTCACATTCATCAGGAAGCCTTCTTCTCTGAAGCCACATGCCAGCCCCACTGGGTCCCCCATCTGCCCCTCCCCATCGCTGTTTTAACAAATGGGCTGTAAGCACAGCAGCCAGCCGACTCCCTATTTGTCAGGTAGACCTTTGAAATAAGAATGCAGAACAGTGACTGGTCAGGACTCTGAGTTCATGGAGGTGAATGGCTTTGCTAACCAGAGGAGTCACCCATGGTCTCATCAGGAACCAGTGCCGAGAAAGAGCATTGAACGGGGCTACAAGCAAATTATTCTGTTTTGAAGGAGTCAGTGCACTGGTTTTCAAGTAAGATGAAGGAAAAGGGGCAAAAGTTGTGATTAGAACTGTTCTCTTAGCTAGTGGATGACTCACGGAGCTCTTCCTCCCCAATGCAGCTGCTGCCCCACTGAGTCAGCGGCCCTCCCATCTTGGGTGGGGCAGGCTGCTGGGCTGACCGTTGGTAGTTAGAAGAGCAAGTTCAGGGACCTGAATCTGGCACTTCCTTCCCCCCCCAATCACATGACACACTCCGCTCCATTTTTGCTGGAGTGCCTTGGGCGTGGGGCTAAGAGGTAGCAGCATCCTCTCTGTTCCCAGAACAACCTAGTCCTGCACCTGAAACACTCAATCCTTTTAATCTTTCACCTGTCTTCCTCTCAGATTTAAGATCCTTCCGGTGAAGAACTGTGAATTATTCTGTCCTGTCTATGAGTCACAAGATAAGCGTTTGCTAAATGAGTGAATGAGGAAATCAGACAAGCCCCTTGGCAGGACCTGAAGTGCAGGTATGACCACCCAGGTCTGGACTGAAACCTTTGTAGTTCAGAGCTCGGCAGGAGGATATGAAGCTGGGAAGAGGTGGGGAAGCGGCCCACAGGGGCTGCCTATGAATGGAACAGTAGGGTACAGACGAAAGCACATTCCTTGAGCGCAGGGAAAGAAAAAAAAAAACCCCGCGTCTTGCTAAACAGGTCTGGCCAGACCCTGAACATGACTTCTCTTTCTCTTCTCACTCCTGCTGCTTTCTTGTGTTTTGGTTCGCACTGTGAGCACCAAAGGCTGTAACTACCTCATCGTTCTTGCATTTTTTATTTTGATGTCTGTGTATCCTCCCTGCCTGTTTGCCTGGGTAAAAGGTCTTTAGGATGGAGGCTCAGAACTCTGTAGTCTTTCTCTGTGTAGTTTTCTCTACAGAAGAGAACCCTGGACTCCATGAATTTAGTCACAGTGGTGGGAATTAAATTTTCCATTTCTGGTCCTCCTACACTGAGCACCTGCTGTGCATGTCCTGGACATTAGGCTGGCATGCGCATACACACACACACACACACACACACACACACTCTTTCTGTTCACCAGCTACTGGCATACTATTTAAAAATATATCCTGAGTTCTAGTTAATCGTGTTTCTGATTCTTTCCCCACTAGACTGTGGGTTCCTTAAGCACCCTGCCCTCCCACAGCCTGCTCAATGGAGTGGTAAGAAGGAGTGACAATAATGTACATTTTGATTCTCCTGGGAGTAGCAGGGAGCAGGAGGCCTCCTTAGAAAAGTGTCTGCTCCTGAGTAGTCCCAAATGTTTGCTCTGGACCCATGCCCAGATCCAGACCGTAATTTCAAAAAGGACACTTCTAAAGAGCAAGAGGGCTGATTTACTTTACTCTTCTGTGTCTTATCCATACCCTAGTTTTCTTACGGCCCACCCAGAAAATAATTGGCAGGGTGTGTGTCAAAACAAACGTCTGTTGTTTAAAAATGTGTTTGAGGTTTCCTTTCTTTTGCTTTGGAGATTTTGAAAAGAAAAAAATAAAAAGCAAGCCTTTTCTTTTTCTTTTTTTAAATAAAACACAGAAGGTATTTTTGAGTTTGATACCTGAGGAGAATTCAGAAAAAATGCATTGAGGCAACGGATCTGGATCCAGGCGCTCTCTCCCGCCTCTCCTCAAACATAAAACTAACTCACCAAAAAAAGTGGGCAGCAAAGAAAAACCTCCAGATGCAAGAAGAAAGAACTCAGAAGCCTTCTCTACCCCCATGGAGCACATCCACTTTTCCTTGAAGAGTTGTCAGACATCAGCCTGAACTGGCAAACGGCAGCCATTGTGACAAGTGCTACTAAATCCATTGGTGGGTTGGGTGGTAGTTATTTAGTGAAGAGGTAGGAAGCACTAAAATTGATAAAAATTAAGCAGATTCATTTTTTTTGTTTTTGATATGAGATTCCTAAATTGTTGAGTTCCCAGGAAAATGAAAGATGCTAAGACTTCATTCCAGCTTTCCCAGCACTCAGAGTGCTAACTTGTATGTCAAAACCCTGAAAAGATTCCATTGTTTCCCTCAACTTTGAAATACTGGGCTGTATCCAAGGGCATACTAAGTGGGCAGTGCTCTAAAAAAGCCACATTTTTGGAACTCTCATTGGAAAGCTGGGAGGCACCCAGTCTTAGCTCCACACAGCCCAAGGCCTGACTTCACTAGGGCGGCTGCTTGAGAGGCTGGTCAAAGGCCAGAAGAAAAGGGCCTATCCGATATTGTTTGCAAAAAAAGCCAGGGAAGAGCGTCATCTAGAAATCAGTGTACTTTATGGCCAGGACACCGTCAAGAAAACGTGAAGAATTGAGATAAGAAACTTCAAATGGTGGGTCAAGGAAGATGATGAAGAAAGTAGCTTCTGGCTGTCAAGGAAGGCATACATGCCATTGAGGAGAGACAATGAAATAAAACCGGTTAGGAATCTGTGGGGGCTGGGCTGATGAAGAAATTTCCCATGAGTTATATGAACTCATTTCTACCCCAGCCTCTGGTATTATCTTTTGCAATCTACTGAAACATGTTGGAGGCAAAGATCACTGTTAAGGTGTTTTCATGAGCCTGGTCTCACCCGAAGTACAGGATATAAAGAGCCACTGCAGCAGTCTGAAACTCAAGCTGCAGGGTTGGGGGTGGAAACCTGCAGCCACTGCTAAAAACATATTAATGGGAAGAGCTACCTCACAAGTAAAGCTGGGGCAGCCTGCCAGCAGGCGTGCACACCAATCACCCAACAGGGGTGCGTCTCACCATTGCCCTGCCACTCCAGTTGCTGTCCTCACCCATAGTTCAGTCCAGAAACCTCTCCTTCAGATAGCTGGCCAGTCCTGGTGTGACTCACTTCCTCTTGGAAAATGCCCTCTGAGATGGCACAGTTCCCCTTCTTCGGGAAGGGTTCTGTCGGAACCATCTGCAGAGAGTATCTGGAACCACAGGGGCCACACCCACATGGTCTCGCAGCTGAGTCACGGGCCTGCTCTAGGAGAATCTGGGAGCCCTTTGTGCTCACCAGGCCCTGCATGATGCTCCCAGCTCCCCTTGGGAGGGAAGGGGAGGTGGGCTTGATGTATTTCAGGGTCTGGCCTAGGGCTCTGCTCTACCTAGCTTGTAGCTGCTCGCCTTTCAGCCGCTGTCTTCACCCGCCCCATCCACCCACCTTGGCAGAGTCCCGGCTTCAATTAGGTGGAGTCTAACTGGACAGTTAGCAGTGTCCAGGACTGGAGGAAGCCGCATTCCTTTGGCTAAGCTCAAGTTGTGACCCGGTACCAACGGCACGTCTGTCTCTGTCTCACTGCACCGGGCCAGATTGATCTGGGCTGGATGTTCTTTCATCAAGGCTGCTCTTCCCCTGTTTATAGTTCCACTTGTTTAATGAGGGTCTCAAGAAGGGAATCCTTTCAGCAGGGAAATCCTTTCCTATAGTCCGCCACCGCCCGCTGGCCAAGCTTTGTAAAGAAAACAAATAGACCTACACACAAACAACAGGAAGCCCAACCTGCAGCATCTGGGCGAGGGAGTGAGCGGTGCCCTTTAGAAGCTGCCAACCCGTCCACCGCGGGCCGTCCCGCTCAGAGGAGGCCACACACCTCTGGCCGGAGATCAGCCTGCAGCCGGAGCCCCCCGAGAAACATGCCAGCCAGGAAGGGGCGGGAAGCGGCGTTTCGGATCACTCGGGAGACTGGCGGAAAAGTAGGAAAAGTGGGAGTAGGGAGCGACGGAAAGGGAGGAGAGGGCAGAGGCCGCGGGCGCCGCCACCTTGGTCCTGTAATAGAGGACGAGCGCCCCTCCTCCAGCCCGCGAGGATCAGGGCAGGGGCGCTGCCCGCCTCGCCGGGGTGTGGCCCGGGGCTCTGAGAAGTGGACAGCCAGCAGCCCCCGGCGCCCGGCACGTCGCGCGAAGCCCGGGCAGCCGATGGGGGGAGTCCCCGGGTGCCAGGTCGGGGCTGGGGGCGGCCCGGGAGCGGCGGGCGGAACTCACCTTGGCCCGAGGCGCGGCAGGAACGATTGGCTGGCTGGGACGCAAGGCCAGTGAGCGGAGCGCGGCGCGCTGGGAGCCTTAGTACCGGGCGGGGGTGGGGGAGTTGGGGGGG
>LNAC01000309.1:0-21299 GCA_002007465.1 Ailurus styani | reverse complement strand
CCCTCCTCTTCCTGTCCCCCCCACGCCGGGCGCAGGCACACGCCCTCCCCGCGGTGCCGCAGCGCCCCGGCCTCCCCCCGCTCTCACCTCGCCTGAGAGCATTCTTGTGAACGTCTCTTCCTACTCGAGGGCCCTCGGCTAGTTCAGGGCATCCCTACCGTGGGCCGTGCCCTTCCTCTCGGGTTTGGTTTTAGGGTGAGCACGTTAGGAAATCAAAGAATCCAGCCGTTCTGCGGGTGGGGCGCGCTGGCCCAGAACCAGATGTGGGCGGCTCTTCGGTAACCTGCAGGTCTAGGAATTCATTTCCAGATGGTACCGCTGGGAGGGAGGGGCACGTGGAACCCTAACGACCGCCAAGGCGTCGTATTCTCAGATTAGACCCAGGATGTCAGTCCGGAGGGTCTTCGTGGCCTGTGCCCCTGGCAGCCCACATCTGGCGGAGAAGACAGTTTCCTGCTTGGCGCCTGCCCCGCAGAGTGGGAATGGAGGGTGGTGCTGTTGGCTTGACGGCTCCCGCACAAGCCCCTTGCTGAACAAGGGATTGACCCCTCAGTGTGTATGGCTTTGTGTGGTGTATAGTTGAGCTTCAGTTGTAGGTGACATCGTTAAGACCAAAGTTCCTAAGACATCTTTTTGTCCTGTAATTGGCCCGTTTGGTTCTCGGAGCCCTTTAAGGAGAAATTTCTGGAAGAAATTTAGAGAAAACCTAAGAGTTTCTAATGGATGCACAGTGTTTCCCTCCTCCCCCCATTTCTTTTAACTGCTGTTTAGGGTTAAATGCAAACTACTAGCAGCTGTTGCTGGAAAAGGGCCCAGTCCCAAGTCCTGGGTTTTCCTTTGTTCCCAGGGGAGGTCCTGGGAGGAGTGGAGTGAGTGATCCTAAAGGAATGAGCAGACTAGGGGAATCCTCCAAGTGCTACCATGTGACAAATCTTGGCTCTTGCTAGGAAAACCCAATTTGGATTTCAGTTCTCACTCACCCTGGGTTCCTGCAACCCTGGTGGTGACTGTTCAGGGGGAGTTCTTCAAAATCTTGCCATGTATTTCTGAAGTTTTTCCCAGGCCCCGGGTTTTAGTCAAGAGTGGAGAAAGTCCTGGCTCTGGTTAGCCCCAGGGAAGATGCACCTGGATTTAGAATGAGAACACCTGAGTATGTGTGCTCCTACTTACTTGATTTCTTCATTTGATCCACAAAGCTTTATGCATGCTCAATGTATATGGCAAGCCTGAGGATTCAGACAGTTCTCTCAAAGAGCTTCCAATCTTGTTGGAAGATAGATAAGCAAACAATTAAATCCAATGAACAGTAGAGACACTAGAGGATACTTGGAGAGTGTTGACTCACAGTGGTCACAGAACAATTCCTGGAGGAGGCAATACTTGGTCGATGTTTTAAAAATAACAATGATATTTATTGTGACTTTTAAATCTGATGTAAAAAAGGTTACTTTTTATTTTTTATTTTTTATTTTTTTTTAAAGATTTTATTTATTTATTTCACAGCGGGAGAGAGATCACAAGGAGGCAGAGAGGCAGGCAGAGAGAGAGAGAGAGGGGGAAGCAGGCTCCCTGCCAAGCAGAGAGCCCGATGCGGGCCTCGATCCCAGGACCCTGAGATCATGACCTGGGCCGAAAGCAGAGGCTTTAACCCACTGAGCCACCCAGGCGCCCAAAAAAGGTTACTTTTTAAAAAAGATTTTATTTATTTATTTGACAGAGAGAGATGGGTGGGGTTGGGAGGAGGACACAAGCAAGGGGAGGGGGAGAGGGAGAAGCAGGCTTCCCGCTGAGCGGGGAGCCCGATGTGGGGCTCCATCCTAGGACCCTGGGATCATTCTGGGATCATGACCTGAGCCGAAGGCAGACACTTAGCCAACTGAGCCACCCAGGCACCCCAAAAGGTTACATTCTTATTACAGGTTTGGAAAATATACTGTTTGGAAAAGAAAATACAATTATTTGTAAACCCATGAACCAAAGATAAACACTCATGTGTTTTCTAGTCTTTTTATATATCTATTATATATATGTATGTACTTGTGTGTGTATACACGCACACACACACACATTCTTAATTTGGGGATTTGAAGGGAGGGAGGGGGATTTTAAAAAATTGAACCCAGAGAGTATTCTCAAATTTGGTCCATAAAGCAAATTCAGAAAAAAGGCAATGGATCTGGATCCAGGCTCTCTCTCCCACCTCTCCTCAAACAAAATTTGTTCACCAAAAAAGTGGGCAGCAAAGAAAAACCTCCAGATGCAAGAAGAAAGAACTCAGAAGCCTTCTCTACCCCCATGGAGCACATCCACTTGAAGAGTTGTCAGACATCAGCCTGAACTGGCAAACAGCAGCCATTGTGACAAGTGCTATGAAATCCATTGGTGGGTTGGGTGGTAGTTGTTTAGTGAAGGAGTAGGAAGTGCTGAAAATTGTCAAAAGTAAGTAAAAAAAAATTTTTTTTTGCTTTTGATGTGAGATTTCTAAATTGCAGTCACATTGATTATAGGATTGTTTTCTATTTATGTTCCATAATATTTATCTTTTATTTCCTTCCTTCCTTCCTTCCTTCCTTCCTTCCTTCCTTCCTTCCTTCTCTCTCTTTCTTCTCTTTCTTTTTACTATTTTCTGTCATTATTTATCAAGAACATGCTTATTCATTCATTCTTCCCCCCCCCCGCCCCCCGCCAACCCATTCAGCTGCACTGTAGCTTCTCTACTCTCTTCTCCTGTTTGCTGGTGCCAGACTCTGAGGCCTCCCAGGTCCTAGTAGCTGTCGCTCTAAAGATGGAGGAAACTGGGTTTCTGAAATCCTGTGAAATACTGAGAAGGCCGTGGTGAAAATGGTCAGTAGGTTGGCCTCTATCTCTGTCTTTGTGTAACTTTTTATGATTTTGTACTGGTAGGTCCATAAAGTCCCAAGTGTCTGCCATGCTTATAATCTCCCTCTAGAAGAGGTTGTGCCAGGCAGTTTTTTCTTTTTTTTTCTTTCTAAAGATTTGGTTTATTTATTTGGCAGAGGCAGAGAGAGAGAGAGAGAGAGAGAGAGAGAGAGAGAGAGAGAGAGAGAGCGCAAGCGCATGAGCAGGGGGGAGGAGCAGAGGGAGAGAGAGAAGCAGGCTCCCGCCTGAGCAGGGAGCCTGATGCAGGGCTCTATCCCAGGACACTGAGATCACAACCTGAGCTGAAGGCAGATGCACAACCGAGTGAGCCGCCCAAGCGCCTCCAGGCAGTTCTTTCTTGAGAAAGTAGTTACGCCTTGTAAACCACAGGCAGACGGTGAAGCCACCTCAGTTTCTCTAATGACAACCAATGGAATCGGGCAGCAGTGCCTGAGCCAGAGCTGCCCAGCTTGGATGGTAGAGTAGCAGTGGGAAGGGGAGCTGTGCAAAAAGGAACAGACAGAATGGCCCTGTGAAAATCAGTCAAAAGAAAATCTCGTTTAAAATGGAGTCAGGAAGCCAGCAGGGGGAGCTCTCACGCCTAGCACTCATTAACTGCAGACCCAACAGGAAGAGAGGGACCTTGCTGGTGGGTACTATACTATCCAGGTGGGAGGGAAGAAGGCCTTCTAGCACAGTCCAGCCAATGAGAGACTGTCACAACTCAGTCAATGAAAAGCCACTACACTTCACATTCCCAGTTTACTTGAATGGACTTGATGTTTTTAACAGTGCCCGTGAACTTCCCATTTCCTCTATAAAAGAGCAGTCCTCCTTTGTTCTCCTGACTTGCCTACGTTTGCTTGTCCCAGTTTGTCATTCTGTGCTGTTCCCAAATAAACCCGTATTTGCTGGTAAAATAAGTGGCAGTTTTATTTTTTAGATTAACAGCCTTCCAAGAAATGGGATCAGAGGGCTGCTCAGTGTGGTCCCTGGAGGGAAGGGAAGGCAATACTGAAGCTCCCCACCAGGTCTATGGTATGTTCTAGCATACCAAATGCTAGGACCGAGCGGCATTGTTCCACTACTGAGGCAGCAGTGGGAGTTGTCCCTCTTCTCAGCGTGGAAACAAACCCCGTTACCTGGTGGTTCTTAACATTTTGGGGTTTGTAGCTGCAGCCAAGAGGGGGGCCTATTCACCAGAAATGTGTGTTCTTCCCGTCAGAGGGGAGAAGGGTAGCTGGCTGTGGCTGCTCAGCCAGGAATTAGGATCCCAGCATCTCTTGCACTCAGGTAGGACTCTGACTAGTCACCCGCTGAATGGAACTGGCTGTGTCGTGTGTCACTTGCAGACCAAATTAGTTAAGAGGTGACTTTACCACATTTTTTCTTTCCATCTACTAGACGCTGAGGCTTAGGGGGTTGGAAGAATCAACAGGTGGAAGGAGCCGGAGTTTCCGAATCACCGAGTGGAGGAAAACCACCTGCAAACTAGGCCCAGCTTCACTGCAACAGTTATGTGGGTGAGAAAGAAAACTGTGGAATTTGGGGGTTTACTTGTTACAGTGTTCTACCCTAACAGGTAGAATGACATTCTTTTGTGTACCAGAAATTTCGGCAGCACGCTCAGAAAGATGAAGTCGCGCGTTGACAAATTATACTGTTATACTGATCACACATCAGCATGGTGGCATATCTGTGTGGAACCGGCTCTCCTCCCTGAGACTCTCTCGGGTCCTCACATGAGGCACAGTTCCCCCAGGCCTGGCAAATACATACACCGTTTTTTGTTTCTTCATGTGTATCAAGTTGTGCCTGCAGCACACAGAAACTATGTGCAGCCTAGCTCCACATTCTATGTGCCCAGAAACTGTATTACTGGTGCGAATCATACTTGCAGCAAAAGAAAATCTGACCTATTGGTGAGGGAACCCTGGTAAGGAATCACTGCAATCGCAGTCCGTGGCGCTTCAGTTGAAAAGCACAGATTTACAGTTGCCTGGTCAAGACTGGTTGCTGGCAATCCAGAAAACAAAACAAAGCAAAACAAGAAACCCCCAACTATGGAACACCGTAAATAGGGAAATGCAATTTATTAAAGCTTTGTTAAACCTTTCCCATATTTTTTGAACGTTGAGGTTGTTACTTTTTTTTTTTTACTGCCATACATTATAATTATATACAATAGGACTACTTTTGAATAAACACCTTTGCCCACCTGTTTATTTTCTTGGATAGATTTCTCTCAGAAATCTTAAAGGACAAGTAGGGATTAGATTGTGTGGGCGTGGACAGGAGGGAAAAGCATGGGCCAGAGCCCTATGGAATTGTGGAGTAGTGCTTTTTTTTTTTTTTTTTAAGATTTTATTTATTTATTTGACAGAGAGAGAGAGATCACAAGTAGGCAGAGAGGCAGGCAGAGAGAGAGGGGGAAGCAGGCTCCCTGTCGAGCAGGGAGCCCGATGCGGGACTCGATCCCAGGACCATGAGATCATGACCTGAGCCGAAGGCAGAGGCTTTAACTCACTGAGCCACCCAGGCGCCCTGGAGTGGTGCTTCTATCTCAGGAATTGCCCCAGTCCTGAAAAGAGGTGCCTTACCTGGGGCGCCTGAGATACTCTTCTAGGGGGTTTGGAGCTTGTTTTCAAAGGTAGCAGGGAGTCCCTGAAGAATGTTAAAGGAGTTTGAGTGGCTATCCCGCTTCCTAGCTGCCAGGTTCTGGGCGGGTCATCACACCACTGGGAACTTGAGTCTCCTTCTGGGTAAAATAGGGATAGACATCGATCTTCTGGAGTTACAGAAAAAAATGACGCAGTGAGTGACCATGAAGGCACCCAGCTCTGCCCAACAGGAAGTGGGTTCTGCACAGTGGATCTAGCTTCTGTGTGGTACCCCTCTCTGCGACACAGAGTCTCTCGGGAGGCCAGGCAGGGCTGTTCTGTGACTCAGGGTCTGTGGTGTGTGATTCCTGGGCAAACGCCTTTGAGCAGACTTCCCTCCAGGGCCTCGGAGGGTTGCATAGAGGCTATATTTGCTGTGCTAACTTATCTCTTGGGGCAGCAAAAGCTGAAGGACTGTAGCTTACCTGTTGTCCTCCCTCCCTTCCTTCCTTTTAAACAGTGAACTCTTGGGGTGCCTGGGTGGCTCAGACGGTTACACATCTACCTTTGGCACAGGTCATGATCCCGGGGTCCTGGGATCGAGCCCCGTGTCGGGCTCTGTGTTTAGTGGGGGGTCTGCTTCTCCCCTCCCTCTGCCTCTCTCTCTCTCTCTCAAATAAATAAATAAAATCTTAGGGAAAAAAAACCAAAACACTGAACTCTTAGCTTGGGTTTGGAAACTACCTGCTTCTTCTATAGGTGAACTGCACACTCTAACGATTATAATCAATCAGATATTTACTGAGCACCTTCTTCTTCTTCTTTCTTTTTTTTTTTTTGACTGAGCACCTTTCAGTACCTGGTATGGTCTGGGTACTGTGGCTATGTCAATGACCAAGACAGACAAATTTCTGAGGCCTTACATTCTAGTGGGAGAGACAAACAAGATACAAGTAAAAGGGAAAACTAAACTAATATAAAAATTGTGGTAGGTTGTAATGAGGGCCATGATGGGAAAAAGAAGAGTCTGAGTGAGAGAAAGATTGAAGAGGACGTGTTTTAGGTAAAAAGTCAGGGAAGAGGGATACCTGGGTGGCTCAGTGGGTTAAGCGTTTGCCTTTGGCTCAAGCCATGATCCCAGGACCCTAGGATGGAGTCCATCATCAGGGTCCTTGCTCAGCGGGGAGTCTGCTTCCTCTCTGCCTGTGGCTCCCCCAGATTGTTCTCTCTCTCTGACAAATAAATAAATAAAATCTTAAAAAAAAAGTCATGGAAGAGTACACTGAAGACTTAGAAGAAGAGGGTGAACTAGGGTTGCAAACAGAGCAGGGGCTAGGAGGAAGCTTTCCCTGTGGAGGGAAAAGCAAATGGCAGAGACTGGGAGGTGGGTGGGGGAATTGAAAAGCCATCGGTGTGCTTGCAGTGCGGTGGGGAGCAGAGGGGAGGGTGACAGGACATGAGGTAGAAGGCACAATCTGCTGTGTCTTAACATGGTGGCTAAGAGCGCAGAATTGAGGTGAAGCCTGTTTTCTGTGCCTCTCATTAGCTATGTGATCTCACACATGTCCCCTAACCTTTCCAATTTTTAGTTTTCTCACTTGGAAAAGGGACTTGATCTTAGTACCTGCCTCACAGGGATGTTGTGAGGCTAAATGAGAAAATGCATTTGAATGGTTAGCTGAGTATCTGGCATCTAGTAAGTGCCACACTCATGTTAACCATAATTATTATTAAGTGGAGGGTGGGTTGGAGTGGGATGAGCCCATATGGAATCCTGGCTCTGCTGCAGGATTGCTTTGTGCCATGGGAAGGTAAGTCCCTATGCCTTCTGTTTTCTCATCTATAAAACTCCTTAAATTCCTATCCTGGAGGGTAATTACGGGAATTATATGAGGTGACTTATGTGCAATCATCCTGGTGGAAGGAACCAACCCCTCAAGGTCTTATAATAATTATTATTTTTAATAAAGATTTTATTTATTTATTTATTTATTTATTTATTTATTTATTTATTTATTTAGAGAGCACAGAGGGGGAGGAAGAAGCAGACTCCTTGCTGAGCAGAGAGTTGGACGCGGGCTCCAACCCAGGACCCCAAGATCATGACCCAAGCTGAAGGCAGATGCTTAATCCACTAAGCCGCCCAGGTGCCTCAGGTCTTATAAATATTTAAAAATGTTTTTCTGGATATTCCACTCTCTTAGCAAACACTCCAAAAGAGACAATCAAAACCTGAATGAAAATCTGTTACAAGTTTGTGAATCTGGGGCACCTGGGTGGCACAGTTTGTTACGGTTCTGAGTCTTGGTTTCAACTCAGGTGGTGATCTCAGGGTCGTGAGCTCAGGGTCGTGGGATGGAGCCCCAAGTCAGGCCCTGGGCTCAGCACAGAGTCACTTAAGATTCTCTTTCTCTCTCTCCTCTTCCCTCCCCCCTTTCTCTCTCTCAGATAAATAAAAAAAAATCTAAAAAAAAAAAAAAAGCTCGTGAATCCGTTTGTGTTATGGATTGGGGTGGCCAACAAAGAAAAATCTGGGAATTTTAGCTTTCCTTTTCCATTTTTCTCATCACGAGGGACCCTGATTTCCCTCATGTTTTGCAAGGAGGAAGAAGAAAAGACCCTGTACTTTGAGTTAACTAATAGAACACCAGCTTCTCTGAACCCCAAGAAAGCTTCGCGCTGAGGGCAGACTCTGCAGGGGAGGAGCCCCTTCTCCTGGGCAGTGATCTGCCAGTCTCACATGTGGTTCTTTTCCTTTATTAACCCTTGAGAGCAAGTGGTGCTCCAGGCAGAAATTCTGGGGGCTGTAGGAAAAAAAGTAGTTTAGCCACAGAGACTGTGTGTTCATTGGTGATACTGGAACGTGGCTGGGGAGGGCTCAGACCTGTGCGGCCCTGGTGAGTCAAACCCTTTGTGAAAAGCTGGCTGCTTGGCCGGGAGCCCCTAGGTGGCCCAGTCGCTGAAAGTCCGACTCTTGGTTTCGGCTGGGTCAGGTCATAATCTCCGGGGCTGTGATCTCGGGGTTGTGAGATAGAGCCTTGCCTCGGGCCCAGAGCTCCGTGAGGAGTCTGCTAAAGTTTCTCTCTCCCTCCTCCTGCCCCTCCCGGCGTGAGCTCTTGCTCTCTTGCAAATAAATAAATAAATCTTAAAAAAAAAAAAAAAAAAAAAAGCTGTCTGCTTGGTCAGAACTGCTACCTCCACAGTGTCAGCCGGCAGCTAGCTCTGGGGTTTCCCGGCTGTCCTGCTTCTGGGCTGGAAGTAAAGGGAAGCGGTCGAGCCCCGCCCTCAGGGATTTGCGCGGGGAGAGGGTGTGTCCTTGTTTCCCGGCTAATGCTGTGGGGCCCTCTAGTGGCTGCGGAGTGAGTAGCTCTGCTGTGCTGGTTGCTTTCTTGGGCGTGGCCCCAGTAGACTAAGGGGCAGGAAGCCTTGCTCAAGGCCCCCCAGGAGTGAATATGGGGCTGGGAAATTTACCTAGCTGCTTTGAGATGGAGGCTGTGACTTAGGTTGGTACCCTGCCCTATTCGCCCACACCTTTGGTAACATTTCTCAGTGCTTGGGCAGTGGGAACGGGAATTTTCCATGTACAAGATGCAAAAACCAGAAAAACAAAAAACAAAAAACGAAAGTAGATATTTGTTTTATTTTATTATTTATAATTTTTATTTTATTTTATTTAAGATTTTATTTATTTATTTGACAGAGAGAGATTACAAGTAGGCAGAGAGGCAGGCGGAGAAAGAGGAGGAAGCAGGCTCCCTGCTGAGCAGAGAGCCCGTTGTGGGGCTCCATCCCAGGACCCTGAGATCATGACCTGAGCCGAAGGCAGAGGCTTTAACCCACTGAGCCACCTAGGTGCCCCTATTTTATTATTTTTTAAAAAGGATTTTATTTATTTGTCAGAAAGAGAAAAAGAGCACAAGCAGGGGGAGTGGCAGGCAGAGGGAGAGGCTGTCTCCCTGCTGAGCAGGGAGCCCAATGTAGGACTCCATCCCAGGACCCTTGGATCATGACCCGAGTTGGAGACAGATGCTTAATGGACTGAGCCACTCAGGCAGCTGAAAAGTAGAGATTTAAGTTAAAGTAGTGTTTGGTGCCATAGGGATCAAAACCTCAACTAGGGCATAGAATTCAACCAGTTTTATTGTCTGGCTTTTAAGTAAATTCATTCTAACAGTTTTGAGCAAGATATGTTGAAATCCAGAGTGCCTAGTTATTGGAGAATGTGCTTGCTGGTAATCAATAGGGGCATCTTTGAGGTCTATACTGATCATATCATAAGACCAGAAATGTGATCCAAGTTCTGCTTATTAAAAATTGACATAATAGGGATGCCTGAGTGGCTCAGTTGGTTAAGCTTCTGCCCTCGGCTCAGGTCATGATCCCAGGGTCCTGAGATCCAGTCCTGCATTAGCCTTCTTGCTCATCGGGGAGTCTGCTTCTCTCTCTGCCTGTTGCTCCCCCTGCTTGTGCTCATGCTCTCTCACTGATAAATAAATAAATAAATAAAAAATAAATAAAATCTTAAAAAAATTGATATAATAATTTTATAGTCTGCAATACTCTGACTTATTTGTTCTGTAGTCACCTCAAGAAGTATTTCAGATTGATTGTTACGGTCATTGTGAATCACTGTGGTTTGTGTATATTATCTCTAGTCTCCCAGACACCCTGTGTGATAGATGTTAAGTCTGTTTGTAGATGAGGAACAGAAGTTAAGTAACTTATGTAAGGGCATATTATGGCCCTGTCAGAATCCACACAAAGGTTGCCTCAAAGCCTCGTTCTTGCCACCACCCCTCTCTGCCTTCCTTTGGATAGAGAAACAATGAGGACAGCTAGCTGCCTCGGAATATAACCAGAATCTAGGCAGGAACATGAGCAGCTCTGATAGGAGGTCCTTTATGTGGCCAGGGTTGCACAAGTGTAGACAGTAGACCAGTAGGATTCAGAACAGTAGGCTCCCTATTGGTTAGGACCCTTAGGAATAACTTCAAGGGAGACACAGGGTTTGCAGTGAGCCTTGTAGATGGGGTGCTGTCCTCCTGACAGGCATTGATGTGGCACGTGGAACACTCACAGAGAGGAGTGCAGTCCGGGGGGTTAACAAGAACAGAACCACAGAGGGGTGGATGTCAGGACACATTTGGAGAAACAGTTAGGGCAACTGGAAAAGGGCTTGGGTGGGGGGAAGGACTAGCTTGAATTCCAGGCTAAAGATTTAAATTGCAGACCCAATTAAACCACAGAAGCGGGAGTCGCCAACTGGAGCAGGGAGAGTGGGAGCCAGGAGATAATGGTGGGGATACTGCAGGCCTGACTTTGAATGATGGTGGTGACAGTGGGCAGGAGGGTGCAGATTTGAGAACAATCTTCAGGGGAATCTGCAGGGCTTTCCTACTGAACTGGGGACATGAGGGAGAGGAAGGAGCACAACCCCCCGGAATTTTCCAGCCCAGGCACCTGTATCACCGTGGTGCCTGCCAAACACAGGAAGAAGACACTGCTTGGGGAAGGAAGGTGCTGAACAAGGGCCCGGTGGGATTCCAGGTGGAAATGAACTACTTTGTGATTAGTCTTGAATTGTTGGACCTACCCCAGGCCCAGTGACTTGGGAGAGCTTGTAGACACTGGCTTTCCCAGTTGCCTCTGTACAGAACCTGCTTCCCTGGACAAGGCCCCATGGCTTCCTGCACATGTTGGTGGTCAGGCTGAGGTCCTGGCAGGGTGCCTGGTGCCCACAGAGGTTTTTCTGGCCAGGCCAGTCTAGTGATGAGAGCATCATACAGGCATTTGGAAAGCAGGCCAGAGCTGCTGGGCAAGGCGCTTCAGGGAATGCAGGGATGAAGGCAGCAGTTCCTTGTCCTTGAGAGGAATTTGTGCTACAGGTGAGGAGACAAGCTGTGAGGGAAGACAGTGAAGGGAGATCAGAAGGAGGAAGTATTGGCTGATTGCAGCACCGGGCACCCTCGAGGTTCTGGTTGGATGTCATTTCCATCATGAAGCCTCCCTGAATTCCCCCAGCATGGGACTGGGTGTTGGTCCTCGGGCCTCCCTTAGCATCTCATGGCCCTTATCCTGGGGTGTAGAAATTGCTTGTGCAGTTGTTTGTCTCCCTCAGAGCCTGTAGGTTCCTTGGGAAAAGAGATTTATCTTGGTGTGTGGTGTCTTCTGAGCAGACTATGGGGGATGTTGGCGGGGAGTGTAAATCACTGGTCAACAAGGGCTGCTGAGGACCGCGGCCCTGGCTCGGAGCCACACACCCTTTGCTTAAGAACTGGCTGGGACACCTGTGAATGGACTGGTGGGAAAGCTACAGCCCAGCTCAGCCTGACTGTGCCCAACTTCTCTCTGTGAAAAACGTGATTTAGTACCTGTCATCTATTCTAGCAAATACACGCTTAACAGACTGAGCCACCCAGGTGCCCGCCCTTTATGTTTTAAAACACATTCATTGGGCGCCTGGGTGGCTCAGTGCGTTAAGCCTCTGCCTTCGGCTCAGGGTCCTGGGATCGAGCCCTGAATCGGGCTCTCTGCTCAGTGGGGAGCCTGCTTCTTCCTCTCTCTCCTCCTGCCTCTCTGCCTGTTGGTGATCTCTCTCTCTGTGTCAAATAAATAAATAAAATCTTAAAAAAAACCCCACATTCATGCTTCTCAGCTTCATCTGTTCTTAAAAGTTGACAGTAGATCTGTCATCAAGGTCTGTTAATGACAGAGACACTTCCGGTATGAAACAGCTGTCCGTCAACTTGACCCAATCCACGCTAACATTGTTTTTTCCTTGTTAATATTTAATGGTTGCAGCTGTGGTGAAGTAGAAAGAGAATTAGAAGAATGAAGTTTGAGTTCAGATTTCCCAACTTATTAGCTTTGAGACCTAGGGCAAGTCACTTCACATCTCTGAAGCTGTTTATCCTCAAAGTGAGGATAACAATAACCAATATTTGGGAAAATCATTACATTTTATAGATCGTTTTGGTATATTCATGCAGAAAGTTAGTAAGCGCCAACTTTATGCCTGACACTAAATGCTGTGGATCCAGAAATAAGGACATTGTCTCTGCCTTTGGGGATCCCAGTCCAGCAGGGCAGGTAGACCAAACAACACGTAAAGGTGAAAAGCATCAGAGCAGAGAGCAGAGGTGAGGGAGATAGGGGAGGCTTCTTGGAGGGGGAGCCATTTGAGGCTAGTCTGAAGGATGAGTCTGAGCTATCCGGGATAGGAAGGTGGGGGAATGAGGGAGTAAGGAAGAGGCATCTGGACAAATAATAGATGATTTGGAAGGTTTGCTGGTTATGTGTGCAGTGTGTTTGGAGGTTGCAGGAAATCAAGACGTGGAATCCTTGAAGGGCCGGATCACAAAGAACCTCCAGTGCTGAGGGAAGAAATCTGAACTTTATTTTTAATACTGTAAGGAATGTTGAAATCTGAATAGTTATGAATGTCTTTCTGATGACAAAAGTGATCTGTATCCATTGATAAAAAAATGGAAAATACAGGAATAGAAAGAATATGGGGAGCATCCAGAGGTAACCATTGATCATATTTTGGAAAATATACTCGATGAAGGTATATGCATATGTCTGTTAAGCCCTGGCTACTTAAAGTGTGGTCCGTGGACCAGCAGCGGTGGCATCCCCTGGGAGCTTGTTAGAAAGGCAGAAACTTAGGCCGTACCTCCGGCCCAGGGAATTAGACTCTGCAGCTGGAGTGGAACAAAGATGCGTGGCAGTGTGTTCCAAGTGCCTCTTGGTGGTGCAGGAGTTCAGAGGAGAGGGAGAACCCTGCTGATCGGAGTGGGTGTGGGGGCTTTTGGAAGACATGAGACCTGAGGTGAAGTCTGTAGAATATGTGGGATTAGGCCCCACAGAGAGGAGAGAAACGATGAATGGCATAGTGGCCAAGTATTAGGGTTCTCCAGAGAAACAGAACCGAGGGGAGGTTTAATGTAGAAATCTGCTCAAGAGGTGGTGGGGGCCGAGCATTCTCAGTACCTGCTGTCTGCTAGCTGGAGAACCAGGAAAGCTGGTGGTGTAACTCAGTACAAGTCAAAGGCCTGAGAATTTGGAGGCTGATGATGTAAGTCGCCACCTGAGTTCGAAAGCTCAAGAAGCAGGTGTCGATGTCCAAGGGCAAGAGAAGATGGTGGTTTCGGTTCAAGCAGACAGAGGACAAATTCTCCTCTCCTCTGCCTTTTTGTTCTATTTGGGATCTCGACAGATTAGATGATGCCTACCGCATACTGGGAAGGACCATTTGCTTTTACTCAGTCTATCAATTCAAACGCTAACCTCTTCTGAAAATATGCTCACTGACACCCAGAATCATGTATTACCAGCTCTCTGGGCATCCCTTTCCCAAGTCAAGTTGACACATAGTATTAACCATCACCTGGAGTCAGGCCAGCCTGGCCTTGTCTCTTCCTTAATTGCTTTGAGACTTGGAAAAGTTCTGATTCTCTCTGTGCCTTAGTTTCTGCCTCCGTAAAATAGGCATTAATAATTGAGCTTGTGTTATAGGATTATTAAAGGAATATAATAGATAATGTATGTAAGACTTTTAGTGTATGGCACGTAACAAGTACTCTGTAAATTACTAGCTATTACTGTTATTACTACCAATATCAACAGAGAGGGTACAACACTTAGGACATAGAAGACACTCAATAAATTTAAGTTGAATTATGTCAAATTGAATTCCATGTGACGGAAGAAACATTAAAGGTGCAGTGGAAGTCCAGCCAGGTTGAAGAACTTATTCTTGTTAGGAATGTGAAAATATAGACCAGCATGAAGTACTAATTGAAGCATTACTGGTTAGACTTTCACTGATGGGAGAGAGTAAAGGGACACAAGAGGAGATGGTCAAAGACTGAGTCTGGAAATGACCACAGTTAAGGCACAGGGAGAAGAGCTGACAAAGGAAATGAAGAATGAGAGGGGTTGCTGAAAGGAAGAAGGGGGTCCTTGAAGAAAGGTCTGGTGCAGGAAGTATACAAGATGAGCCAGGAACACCTTTTACCGGAAAGCAAGGAAGTTTTCAAAGACTACCGGAGTCATGTCAAAAGGGCTTGGGACCCAACTCAAAAGAGCCCCCACGGGCTAACCACGGAACAATATGAGCATCAAGAACATAACTGAAACACAGTGAATATGCTTAAATCCATGAGTTAATAATGAAACTAAATAACAAAATGAACTAATTGCTCACTTGTAGGGAATGCTAGGTAATGATTCTGACACCAACTACAATGTATGAGTTTTTTTGTCCTATACCACCATGGAAGTCTCTGACGCCAGCTGGGTCTTCTACAATTTAACTGAATTCTGACCGTGTCTCCTTGGAGGTGGCGTGGGACCCACTGCTTCATGGCTCAGTCCTACCAGACTGCCCATCCTCCAACCCCAGAGCCAATTAAGAGCCCAGGAGGCCACCTGTGCTTCTGACCAACTGGCTGGAGATTGGAAGTTCCAACGGTCCCCTCCCCAGTTTCAATTACTTTGGTAGAGTGGCTCACAGAACTCAGAGGAACAATTTACTTCCTAGATCACTGGTTTATTATAAAAGGGTATAAATCAGGAACAGCCAGATGGCAGAGATGCATTCAGCAAAGTATGTGGGAAGAGGCTAGGAGCTTCCATGCTCCCTGGGAGGGTCACTTTCCCTGCATCTGCACGTGCTTAGCAACTCAGAAGCTCTTGGAACCCTGTCTTTCTGGGTGGAGGTTTCATTATATAGCCATGATTGATTAAATCATTGGCCATTGGTAACTGAACTCAGTCTCTAGCCCCTGCCCCATCCCTGGAGGTCAGGGGTCTGGACTGAAAGTTCCAGCTGTTCAATCACATGGTTGGTCCCTCCCCCCAACCAGCCCCAACCTCAGGTGCTTTCCAAAAGTCACCTCATTAACACAACAAAAGACTGACGTCAAGAGTTTTAGGAGCCCTGTGCCAGAAATTGTGACTGGTGACCGAACACATATTTCTCATCGTAAATCACAGTATCATGCTTGGGAACCAACTCCTACTTTGAAAACTGGCAAATAAAGGGAAAGTATCAAGATTTACCCTCCTCTTCCTCTGTAAACTGTTCTTTAGGATAACCTAATAGTTGGTGAAGAGTTTCTCTTTTGAAAAGCATCATAACGAAAAATGAATAGAATAAAACTATTTTGATTTTCCAACTCCTGATGAAATAATGGATTGGGATAATGAGCATCAGTGAAGATGGGTGACCTCACAGAAGGAGAAGCAAACAGATGCTGTGGGAATCCTGCTGAAAGCACACATCGGCTCTTAAGTATTCTTAGCAAAAAAAGTTGACCCTGAGTCTGGTCAAGCTACAGGTCGAATTCTAATGTTTAGAAAGTATAAAAAGGAACACATTAAACATGAATACAGGAATATATTAGCAAAAAAACTATGAGAAATCTTACAAGACAAGTGAACTTTTTTCTTCAAAAAATAAATAGCAAGTGATGGGGAAGAAAAGAGAGAGACTGCAGAGTAAAAGTGCTGTCAGATACGTATCAATTTTTTGTCAGATACGTATCAGTTTTGCTAAGGGGACCTTATTTTATTTTAATTTGTGCAAACAAACTGTAAGGGAATACCTTATGAGATAATTGGGGGACATTTGAACATTATAATAAGGAATTCTTGTTACTTTTTAATTTTTTAAATTTATTTTTATTTATTTATTTTTTAAAGATTTTATTTATTTATTTGACACAGAGAGAGAGATCACAAGTAGGCAGAGAGGCAGGCAGAGAGGAGGAAGCAGGCTCCCTGCTGAGCAGGCAGCCCCATGTGGGGCTCAATCCCAGGACCCTGAGATCATGACCTGAGCCGAAGGCAGAGGCTTTAACCCACTGAGCCACCCAGGCGCCCCGACTTTTTAAGGTATATATTGATTATATATATATTTTTTATTTTTTTTAAAGATTTTATTTATTTATTTGGGAGAGAGAGCGCACAAACCAGAGTGGTGGGGGAAGGCAGAGGAAGAGAGCGAAGCTGACTCCCCTCGGAGCAGAGAGCTGGGTGTGGGGCTGGATCCCAGGACCCCTGGGATCAGGGCCTGATCAGAAGGCAGATGCTCAACTGCCACCCAGGCAGCCCACCTAGCATTCTCTTTTTAAGGGCACTCTCACACCCGTTATTTCCTTCCTGTCTTACCACAATGGTGTAGGAAGGTAGGATAGGTGATGTCATCTCTACTTTCCCTCTAAAGAGGGAGAGACTTGGAGAACTTGCTCAAGATCACACAGTTTTCTTGAGACCAGACTCTGCATGTTCTGAGACCAGGGGAAGCACACCACATGGTGTGGTGAGAATCCAGGGAGGGGCTGATTTTCAGGGACATGGAAGCCATCACCAGTGTCTAACAGTGCTGTGAATGGAGGACTGGGAAGGTGTAGAGGCTGCTACGGGATTTGCTAATACAGTAAGGACTTGTCTGACCCTGTGGGAAGTGATTTGAGTCATGGGGAGGAGAAAGCAGCCAGATTGCTAGGGAGTTGAGGAAGTTTAGTGGTGAGGAACTGGGGAGCAGGTGAATTAGCATTTATGAAGCAACTCCTGCTGCCTGGTTGATATTAATTTACACTTTCTCCAACTTTCGAATTTGGTTTTCTTCCTCTGCCAAAAGTTAATCTCTTTATGGACTGGACTTGCAACGTTCTTATGTCTTTGCCTTTGTTTTGCGTTCCTACCAGAAGCCCTGGTGACTCTGTGGATCATGGTTAATGATGGCATTGACACTAAGCTGCTGTGGGCATAAAATATGAATCTGGTAACAGGAACACTTCTCTCTGGGAAGGTCAAGTTCTCTGCCGAGAGAGGTGGGGTTTGGGCTCCAGATTATCATTGTTTCTCTCTGCCCTCACCGCCTGTGCTCACAGGGGGCTCAGATCACTCAGAACCCAGTTCCCAGCCTGTGCAGACTTGCCTTTCCCTCCCAGAGTTTTCTTTCTTGACTGCAGTTTTGTGGGAACGCTTTCAGCAGTAGCTGGGGGGAGATTTAGGAGATTAGAGAGGGCGAGAAACAAAGCATGAATTATCACTACCCCAGCACACGTGTGGTTCTCACCCTCTTTCTGCCTGAATTCCCAGTACATCTCTCACCAGGTTCATGGGCCGTACAATAGGGTGGGGTGGTGAGGCACCAAGGTCTTCTTGAGGTGCAGCCAAGGAGGGGAAAGAGTCTCTCCCTCAAAAGTGGAGTTGGGCGATGAATTGTTGGTGGAATGCCCAGTTTTACCATCTTTATATATTTGCATGAGTATATATTTCATTTATAGAAGCTCTCTTTGGTTCTCTTTTTCCCTTTATGTATTCCGGTTCTTGTTTTATGTGTCCTATTTTTTGCTTTTTTATTTGAATTTTTTTTTAAAGTAGGCTCCATGCCCAGTGTGGCACCCAATACAAGGCTTGAACTCATGACCCTGAGATCCTGATATTGAGACCTGAGCTGAAATCAAAAGTCGAACACTTAACTGACTGAGCCACCCAGGCAAAATGTTATTTGAACATTTTAAACATATTCATGTTAAGGCCCTGTCCAGATTGCATGCTCTCTCTCATTACTTTCATGCAAAGTCTCTCCTCTGTTGCATAAACTAACCATCCTTCATGTGCAATGTAATGTTTGTCTGTGAGCCCATTTAGCAGGATTTATCTTCTGTAGAAATTCTCAAATAGCTGGGCTGTCTTCATGAGGTTGTTTGCATTTGTCTTGGGTTTTATAGTGCTCACTGCTCTGGAGCACTTTCTAGTCTCTTCACCTGGGGATTTGGTACCACGGAGCAGTGTGGGTTTGAGCCCCATGGCTTCAGCAAGCACCGGTGTGGTGCTCCAATTTCTCTCTGATGAGAGACCCTGGGGCTCCTTCTGAGTGTGTCTAGGGTGGTAGCCTGAGTATTCTAGTCCCTGCAGGGACGGTGCAACTCTTGAGTAGTTGTCTCCTTTAGCTAAAGGCTCAGTTCCTGTTCTCCACTGCAGCCCTGGGTCACATGGCCTCTACTCTGGTGTACTGTTAACAGCTCTGAGTTCCTCCTTTGCTTTTGGCTTCTGGCTATTTCTCTTTCTGTCTTTTGATTAACCAAGCATTTAAACTTTTTAGGGGGAGGGTTTTCCATTTTATCTAGCATTGTTTGTAGTAGGAAAGGGGCTTGCTGTTTCTGCTCCATCTTCATCTTTTTTTTTTTTCTAAGATTTTATTTATTTGTTAGAGAGAGAGCACGCAGGGGGAGGAGCAGAGGGAGAGGGACGAGCAGACTCCATGCTGAGTACAGAGCCTGGGTGGGGGTTTGATCCCATAACCCTGAGATCACGACCTGAGCTGAATCAAGAGGAGAATGATTAACTGACAGCCATTCAGGTGCCTCTCCATCTTTCCCCTCCTCCTCCTCTTCTTCTCCTTTTTCTCCTCCTTCTTCCCCGTCTGCCTCTTCTCCTTCTTCGGGGTTTGATCCCACAACCCTGAGATCACGACCTGAGCTGAAATCAAGAGGAGAATGATTAACTGACAGCCACTCAGGTGCCTCTCCATCTTTCCCCTCCTCCTCCTCCTTCTTCCTCTTCTTCTACTTCTTCTTCTTCTTCCTCCTCCTCCTCCTCTTCCTCTTCTTCGATTTTATTTATTTATTTGAGAGAGAGAGAGCGAGAGAGTGAGAGCACAAGTAGGGAGGAGAGGGAGAAGCAGGCTCCCTGCATACCAGGGAGCCCTGTGTTAGGCTTGATCCTAGGACCCTGAGATCATGACCTGAACTGAGGGGCAGCTGCTTAACTGACTGAGGCACCCATATTCCCCTCCATCTTCATTCTTGACAGAAGTCCTAGCTAGGATCATGGCCCAAATCTTCATCAAAAGGGGTGGATTGTGGCTTATTTTTTTCTTTTTTTTTTTCATTAAAAAAAGAATCAACATTGGATTTGGCAATGATTTCTTGGATATGACAACAGAATTATAGGCAATAAAAAATAAATAAATTGAACTTCATCAAAATTAAAAATTTTTGTGCATCAAAGGACATTATCAATTGAGTGAAAAGGCAACCCACAGATTGTGAGGAAATTTTGCAAATCATGCATTTGCTAAGGGATTATTATTCACAGTATATAAAGAACTCCTCCAACTCAATAACAAAAAATGACCTGATTAAAAAATGGGCAAAACCACCAAATTATATACATAAACTATATAGAGTTTTTCTATATTAATTATACTTCAATAAAGCTAGAAGGGTGCCTGGGTGGCTCAGTTGGTTAAGCGATTGCCTTCGGATCAGCTCATGATCCTGGAGTCCTAGGAAGGAGTCCTGCATCAGGCTCCCAGCTCCATGGGGAGTCTGCTTCTCCCTCTGACCTTCTCCTCTCTCATACTCCCTCTCTCACTCTCTCTCTCAAATAAATAAATAAAATCTTTAAAAAAATAAAGCTAGAAAAAATTGGCAAAGGACTCAAATAGATTTTTCCAATGAAGACATATATATAGTCAAAATTACATGAAGATATGCGTAACATCACTAATTATTAGGGAAATGCAGATCAAAACAATGAGATATTTTGATCTGATTATGATTATGAGTTCATGTCCATTAGGATAACTACTACTTTAAAAACAGGAAAATAACAAGGGTTGGTGAGGATATGGAGAAATTGCAACTTTTGTGCATTGCTGGTGAGCATGTAAAATGGTGCAGCTGCATTGGAAAATAGTATGGTGGTTCCAAAAAAATACAGCAGTTCTACTTCTGGATATGTATCCAAAGGAATTGAAAACGGGCGTGAGCAGGTTTGTACACCCATGTTCATAGCAACACTATTCACAATAACCAAAGGGTGGAAACAATCAATGTCCATTGATGGATGAATGGATACACAAAATGAGGTATACACCTACAATGGAATATTATTCAGTGATGTGAGCCATCTGCATGGCACAAGAAGGTGAACCCCCACTACATGGTATGGGGCACCGCCCTCCTGCAAGGCGAGGAGATATGCAATGGATAAAGCATTAATCAACCCCTTCCAATTAAAAGCGGCTTGCAGTTCAAAGAACGCGGAATGCTATGAATTGAGAGAATGGGTTAGATTTGTTAAGCATTAGTTAAATTTACTCTTAGTATGATTCACCTTTTTCCTATATAGATGATTTACTCCCTCTATAAGCATGCCTAGATAGAGTCCTGAAATATTGCCCTTTTACATCAAAACATAATGACTAACGAACCTTTACCAAATCAGTGATTTAAGTCAGAACTAGTTGATACCTTAAAACAAAGGAACGGGAGGGGAGCTCTGTTAAAACTATGCAGGCTCCAGGAGACTTATGATACAGATAAGAAAAGCAGGCCTTATCTATCCAGCCTCTGAGAAAACACCAAACTCATCTACCAAGGCTCCTTTGATCAATGAATAAACATCCTGGTTGTGTCTTTGATCATCCTCTTTGATCAATGAATAAACATCCTGGTTGTGTCTTTGATCATCCTTTGTTACAATGATATAAAAAAAGGACCCCGAGCCCTGAGGTTTTGGGAAACTCCTGAAACATCATCCGAGTCCGTCTCCTCATTTCGTATTGCCGTCGCTGTCCTTTCCTTCAGGGACCCTGATTGTTGCTGGAGCTGGCCTTCGGCAATTCAGCCCTAAAAAGGAAGTTCTGACATATCCCACAACATGGATGAACCTTAAGGACATTATGCTAAGTGAAATAAGCCAGTTAGAAAAGGACAAATAATATATGATCTTGCTTATGAAAGACCTGCGGATCCCCTTACCCAAGAATTTAACACTGCCACTGGATGCAAACAG